>CM048041.1:3102500-3677500 GCA_026259375.1 Verasper variegatus | reverse complement strand
TAAAAAGACAAAACCTCCTAATTGGCTTCATAATAATTTTATTCAAAGTACATGTTTGTTTTCCTACTTTTTCTCTCCATCAAAATACCACCTGTATGTTGTGATATTGTGTAATTGATTCTCCTGTGTATAAAATATAATAATTTGTGCTTAATTGTAAAATAATCAGTTTGAGGATCCGCTGACGAATATTCAATATTATTACATCAAGATCATAATAATCTAAGACTGCAGGTGCAGAGCAAATATCACTAATGTTGGACAACTTTGAACAACAAATATTATTTGGACCAGCGCAGTTTTAGTCCCTTAAGAGATATGAAATTCAAGAGGCCAAAAACCTGCTTTGTGACCTTTTGGCTGAATTCGGATTAAGTTAATCCCTGTGTCCAAGTGACCATTTTGATTAATTTTGAAAGGATCCCCTGGAGGTGTTGCCGGGGTCGTCAGAGTTGAGGTGTGCAGGCGGACCCAAAAAAATGCAGGAGCGAGATAAGATAACAAAAAGTGTAACTCACAGAAAACAAAGACAGAAAAACACTAGGAAACAAGAAGATGCTGAAAACAAAAAAGTAAACTGCTGCCGGGTGCAGATATTTGTGAATGTGCGAAGTCTCTCTGCACGTGTCTCCTCCTCAGGTTGTTAGATTCGGAGCCCGGTTGCACAAGTGCATCGAGATACAACCTGAGAGTTTAAATCCTCCATCAGGCTGACTCCCAGTGTGTCCACATGCCGACGTAACAGTTCCTGGATGTCGCTCTCATGCACGTACACACGGACGAGTAGTAGAAAAAAAAGAAGATTTCGCTGAATCCACTTTATTAGGGACGTATCTTTGGAAACACACACACACACACACACACACACACACACACATGCACACACACATTCCACGGTCGGCCTTGTCATTATGTCAATCACTTCCTGCTTGAGTGCTACCATCTGCCCTCTCATAAAGCCACACACCATGAGGATCACTGTGCAAAGCCCCTGCTTAGCCCCGTGACGTCACACGTGGCTGCGAGTTAAGACTCCCTGGTTGAAATCACATCAGCTTCTTTTCCTGCATCTTCCCTTTGTCTTATTTGACCATTTATTGCACATGGGAGCAAAGAAACAGTGCATGTGTGTGCATGTGAGTGCATGTGAGTGCATGTGTGTGCTTTTGTGGCGTGACAGTTATTTCCTCGCCACACGTTACCCATAACTCATATCTGGAACAGGTCGATTCAAGTCTGTCACATGCCACAGACACAGAACATGTTCAATTACCCTGTCAACTTTTCTAATAAAGCATATGCACGACGAGTGCTCTGTCTGCTGTTCCTCTAGCAACTATTCATTAAGTACCTTTGGATGGATGATAAAAACAAATGTCGACACACAATGTGTGAAGTGATTGCATGAAGCTGGATTGAATTATTGCTGATTACTGTGTATTTGTGCACATTAATCAGGTTCTGATACCACGTTTACGTTTTTACGATACCTGGACTTTGTTCATCGGCCGATACCGTGTTCCTATCAGACACCAGTGCATTTAAAAAATTACTTATTTCACGTATTTCAACAGGTGTTTTACGGCCTGGCTCAGGTTTAACCCTCAGAAACAAAAACACACGGTGAATGAACAAAACAGAACTTCTTTTATTGTCAGGTTCAACTTCATAACTGAACAATAACACAAATGAATACATATTAATACACAACAACAACTTCCTTTATAAAGCTTGAAACTGAAGTTTACAGCTCAACGATTCACTAGAAAGAGTTCTTGTCAGCTGCAGCGTAACTGCTGTTTTGCTGATGCTGAACCATCTCTAATAGACAGTTGTAAATGTAATTCTGTTTCCATGATTTTGAAATATTATATTATTATTATTATAAAAATAGTTTTTGTTTAATCTGGGAAAAGGAAACTACTATATTGAACTTTTCAGGGGGGGGGGGGGGGGGATTTGTCCTCTTGTTTTATTTCCCTCTCCTCCTGTCTTCATTTTTCTCCTCCTCGTGCTTCTCCTTCTGCCTCCTCGCGCTTTTTCTTCCACTCATTTTTCATTCTGTGCAACTTCTCCCCCCTTCGAGATGTTAATGTCTCAGTTATTGGTTTTCATCTACTTTTCCATTATCTTTACGACGTCTCTGCGACTCCCTTTCTCTTTCCTGTCCGTCACTTCGAAAAAAGAACTAAGGCAGAACTTTAGATGGCGGCAGTTTAAGGACGGGAAACACAGGAATAGAAGGACGTGTCTGCCGCTCCAGTCAGTTTTGCATCCGTCATTCTGAGATGTACGACCACTCCTCCGCTTGTAAATGACTTTATTCAATTTTTTTTCAAGACTTGCCAGGTTCCTTGCTCGAGGCTGATGTACCTCACTCTCTCCATCCTTCACTTCTGTGTGCGTTATCAGTGATAGATTGCATTACAAGCCAAAAGAGACTGAAAGGACAGATGGCTTCTTCGATGTACAGTATATCTGCTTTTTTAACCAATCCTGTCATTTAGCTTTGAGCTGCCCCCACACACACGCTGCAGGGTTTGGTCAGGAAGAGCTCAAAGAGTTTTAGCAACTAATGCACCATTTCCAGTTCACGTGCATCGATCTGGCCGGAGCAGTCGCACTAAAACGAGTTTGGAAATGAAGGGGGAGATTTTGACCCCGATTTCCGAGACGCGCGACAATTTTAGCGTCGGCCTGAGTTTCCGCTTTGTCGTGTGTTGTCAGGGTAACGGCAGGGTCATCCAAAACCAGCCACAGGAAGTACAGCATCAAACTTTGACTGACAAGAGCCAGACTGATCAGGAGATGAGCCCCTGATAGAATATTTTTCTTGAAATGTGTAGGTTTGAATCTAACTATTCCATTAGGGGATAATGTTGTGTCTCTCTTTTAGTTGTTTTCTTTCTTTCTTTCTTTGGAGCAGTAGCACACACACACACACACACACACACACACACACACACACACACACACTCACACACACACACACACTCACCTTAGTGACATTGGTCTCTTCATTTTATTTTAGAGTGCAACTGGAGGATGACAAAAATAGAACGAGAACATGAAGTGTTTTCTCTTTGTGAAACAAACTTAAGATAATAATAATAAGAAGAAGAAGAAGAAGAATAATTGAAATTTAAAGACATTATATACAGTATAAGTGTCTTTGTGAACCTTTGTGCTTTTGTTTGTATTTTTTTGTTAACATGTAAAAATAAGTGTGACATGTGTTGGTTGTATTATTATTATTATTGATATAATATTATATAATATACATAATATAAAAGTGGCTCCAGATGAACAGTGGAAATATCCTGAATTCCTAAAAAGGATGTTGCATGAAACTGAAAATTTTAAACTTTAAAACTAAAAGGCTTTCTTTGTTCATACATTTAATCAGTGCTTTATGTTCCACGGGTTGTTACTGGACACCAGCTGTGGTACATGAGAGCTGCTAAAAGGAGCATTTTCAGGCAAATACATCTGTTCTCCGAGCAAAGGCTGAACTATTCAGCTCCGAAAACGAATCCATCAAACCTGACACTCATGTTCCCCGAGGTTCCACTTCGAACAGGAGCGCTGTAAAAGCTCACTTTACACACACCTGACATGATGGGCAGGAATGATGGCGAGGTTTTGAATACCAATACAGACCAACCTTCGGGTGTGTTCATGAAATTTAGTTTGCGTGATCTCCTCATCAAATTCAAAATCATGTGCATGAATTTAAGGTGTCGAATATTATATTATTGCACATTTTCCAACTAATTGACGGTTAATTCCCAGAAAAACTCCTTTGTGCAGGTCTCACCAAGGTTCACCTCCCAGAAGACGAGAGCTAAGAGGAATCCAGCTCTCACAGAGGATTTGAAATGTATTTTCTCCTCAGCGTGAGGGTTAGAAGTTTCCCCTGCTGGAGAATTTAAAATGCAAACGAGCAACGCAGCCAAACTGGTGATAACAAAACCGAGGAGGACCGAATAAATGCACTGACCGAGCCGGCAGTTTCCCACCAGCTACGATGTGGAGAGAGCGTGTGTTGCTTTTGATGTGATCCCAAACACAACATCAGGGTTTCCCATGTTGCTCCTGGGTGAAAGGGGGAAATCTGTGAAGACCAGTGAGGCCGGTGAGAGCGAAAGAGCGCAGCCGGGGGGATTTCATGCAAAAATCTCTCACTTGAAAAGAAAACGCCCACTCTTTGTTGGCACTGAGGTCGACTTTCAACGGACAAATTGAGCACAGCTAAAAAGGGTCAAAGCTGCACAGCCCAAGACTGAGGACGGAAAAAGAGCCAAGGGCAACGCTGCACATGTAAATGTGCCGTTTGCACTCTGTCAAGGTCACGTGCAAAATCATTAAGGAGCCAGATGAGCTCCACTTGGTTTCTGGTTCCTGAGCCTCACAGCAGACTGGCGAGGACGATAAGAGGCGTCCGGGTGGTGTCAGCCCCTAAATGCTCGTGGGTGGAATGAGTTTGCAGTGTGTGAGATGTGGGACGTCGTCTTTTATCCAAAAAACATATCGGGCTTTACTCAAAGCTGGAGCAAAATTTCCAGAATCTCAAACAACCAACTTTCCTGTGTTTTTAGAACCATTTCATTTTTAAATTTAGATTCCTGCAGCATTGAGCATCCACAGCGTACGGGTCCACACCACAAAGGGTTACTTTAACTCTTTCTGGAGAGTTAGAACCGTAACACTACCGTAACTATACAGGTGTTACCCCAATATGAACTCTCACAGGTGTAAAGATTGTTCTTCTCAATTACTCAAATTAATGGAAAAATAAAGTTCGCTGAAATAAAGAGGCCAAAACACTTTTTTATTTTTAAAAGTAAGTAAATGAGGAACCTACTTTCTTTTAACAATATGTTATGATATTGAAGACTCTTTTCTGGAACCTGGTCATTGTTTGTAATGGTGAGGCAGCCACCCACTAGCCACC
This sequence comes from Verasper variegatus, assembly GCA_026259375.1. Taxonomy (NCBI): domain Eukaryota; kingdom Metazoa; phylum Chordata; class Actinopteri; order Pleuronectiformes; family Pleuronectidae; genus Verasper; species Verasper variegatus. The sequence goes on along the minus strand of CM048041.1, from coordinate 3,672,546 downwards.
CTGACCAGTGGCACCTGAAGCTTAATCATGTATTTAGGTCAGGTAAAACTTTCCATTTGAAGACTAACGCCTATTAAAGAAATGAGTGATATTTGTCTTAAGCTAAGTAAACAATGAGCGACACCCGTAAAAAACTAAAACGTACGTGATAGATCGTAAAATTGAATTTCAATGAAAGAGTTCGTTATCCAATAAACCACCAACTGTATTCCTTCCTGAAAATTACACCACTGACATTGGGCGCTGACACTTTCAACACGACGGTGAACTATCTGCTACACCCCAGGTGTCGAAACTGAGGTATCAACAAGAATGGCCTCTTTAGATTTCCACTAAAGGAACAAGGAACAAGGAACCTTTCCTGAGAGATGTGTCACAAGGAGCCTTTGTTCAACTGACATCCCCGTGGAGCCCTTCAAAGTGTTTCTTAACAAACTCAAAAGCAATAGGCTGAGCAAAGACTGTGAAATCCTATGCCGGACATGATGAAAGTTTATGAAGGAAGCCGTCTCTCACCGTGGTCTCTGATGACTGCTGAGATCAAGGTGCTCACCTGCTCTTAAGCCTTCTTTTAAAACTGTCCTCCTGAGGTTCGCGGGCCGTGATGACCAGATGCGTTACGATCCACACGAGGCCACTTTCTCCTGTTAGACATTAGGAACTTAACTGCTTTAAATGCTGGAATGACTCCCCCCCCCCCGCCCCCTGAATTCAAATGAAACACAACAATGGGTTCCATGGGAGTGGCAAACCAATTTCAAATTCATAATCTATCGGTTGGCAAACTGAGCCCGTTGGTGCAATCGATCTGTGGAACTTGAAATTAGTTGTTTTTCCCGACAACTTCACCCAAACGAGCGCGGGTACGAATTCTGTTTTTGCTGTGCGATGGTCTTTAGAGAATTAATGTGGTCATAGCAGACGAATATAATGGCTCCTGCAAACTTTTAACAAAGATTTGTGCGGGAAAGCAACAACAAAAGCAAATTACTGGGATGATGTGAACGGGTTAATGCCCATCATCCAGTGAATGCTTCACATTATCATCATACTTCGCTGGGCCGCTCCCGTTTGCCCCCCCCCCCCCCCCCCGCTCCCCTCAACAGCCTCATCCGTGTCCTAATGTGGACACTTTACGTTAAAAAATACAGCTAAATCTTGTATTTACTTTGCATCTGCAACCGATAGACAAATGTATTCATAGCTTTAATTGAATTTAATCATTGATTCACTGTTTAACATCTAACTTGATATATTTCATAATATTTCTTCTACCTGCTGGTTCATTTTTAAACGAGGATGATGCTGTTTGTTTTTACTGGAGTAAAATTCTCCTGTGATTTTCCTGTATCAGTGGTTTCAGGCCCCGACGTCCTGCTGGATTTCACTGGAACCGTCTCGTCAAGGATTGATGTGCACAAGGTGAAACGCAAGGTGAATCCAAATAAGTGCTAATAACTGTCATTAACTGTAATGAAGTGTGTGTGTGGTGGGACAGAAAACCAGCAGGAACGAGGGACTGGATTAGGAGCTGCTGGTTTGCTCTTTGAATTTCTAAAAGCTCAGTTAATCCAAATCAAAAACACTTTCAACAATAACACTTGTGTTTGATCACATAGAGAAAAATACCACTCATTTTACCAGCTAAAACCACTACAACTGCCTCAATCTCCTCAACTGGTTTTCATTGGATGCTGCAGAGGAGAGTTCCAGTGCTTACGAGTCCATTCATATTGCTTTTGAAATCCGCTGCTCCTACCATGTAACAGGCCCAGTGATAGGAACACGATTGAATCCACTGATATGTTTCTAGATCCAATCATCATTTAGATCCCAAGATGTTGAATCAATAGTTTCTATTTCAAATGTATGTCAGTTTAATTGGTGATGAAATGTCCACAGAAGACATGAAAAGAGACAAAGAGTGATAGAAAGAGTAAAACTGTAATTACATGAATTCAACAAGGTCGGTGCCTTTAACTTTCACACACCCGAAGCTTTATTTTCTTCAGCTAATGAAGCAGATGATATATTCTTTAGATAAAAGATCTTCTTCCTGACGCATATCCTCTGCAGATCACTCGCAATGCACGGATCTCTAAAGTGCTCTTACACTCTTCCACATGTTCTTTATTCTGTGTTTCTATTCTCAAGGAGAAAACCAGATGAAAGGCTTGTACTACAGAAACTGAACCTCCACATCATGTTCAGTCGGAGCCATCAGCTGCCGGTGATCAGAGGCAAATGGATGTTTACTTATGTAAAATTAAGACGAGGCAGAAACAATTTCATTTTATGTCCGGTGATTTGCATCCTCTCTCCGAGGACTGAAATTCCGCCGACTGCATCCAGCAGCGAGGTTTATGAGCCAAGACGCATCTCCAGCCGACACGGTTGGTGCCATTCACGTAATTGTGATGACTGCATCTCCTGTCCGGACCCCAGCGTCGCACCAAGGCCGCAGCACATCACACACCGACTGCAATCCAGCCGAAACCCTCTTTCTGCAGAGCTGAAAACGACACAGTGGAACAGCGGCTATCACTGTCGCCTCACAGCAAGAAGGTTCTGAGTTCGAATCAAAGATTAGAAATAAAGATGGTCAACATGACAGCTCCCAAAAGTGAAGCCAAATCATCTGGATCTGGAATCATTTTAAGTGTCCACGAGGTGAAACATCATGATTGACGGATGAGACCTTCTTTTGATTGGTTGAGGGCACGTATCGGCGGGACCTCCATCCCTCGATCACCACTGTGCAGACTCTGGCTCCAAAGCACGTCAGAAGATGGTGACGCCTGTATCCGGGAGTGATTTAACTTCATTACAACAGTACAACTGGAGGAAGTGGAGACGTATTGTCTGTGTTGGACCAGAGTGTCTCTGTGTGGCGGTCGCTTGTTCTCCTCCGTCTCTGCGTGGGTTTTCTCACTCCAGCTCCCTCCCTCAGTCCAGAGACGTGCAGGTTTCATTAACAGTAAATTGTAAATGGACTCTATTTACATCTTGCTTGTTTAGTTTTTTATTGACTATACTACATGCAGCATGGTGGACGAGGACTATCAGGGGCCAAGGACACTTCGGCATGTGGACTGAAGGAGCCGGGGATTGAACCACCGACCTGTCAAATAAATCGTTTTATTCAATTTGATTTATTAATCCAATATTTTGACATACTCGCATTCTCATAATTACCCCTAACCCTATTTTTTTATCTCTGGTTTAACCTTATTTCATTTTTATCCTTTCTCACGTCTTTTAGAATTTCATTGTTTTAACCTTCATTCTATTCACATCTCTTCATCATGTTATCTGCTGGTGTTTCCTCGTTTCATATTGATTTGATTTGGGACAGGAGTTTCCTCGGTTCCTGTGTATATTGTTTTGATCTTTAGGTGGGTGGGGGTGGGTGGAGGAGAGGGGTTTTGTCTTTATTACTTTTTATTCTGGTTCTCTTTACTTGTATGAAAAGTGCAACACCAATAAAGTCTGACAGACAATGGATGGATTTTGAAATTGCCAACTGAACAGGTGATTTAAATGCTTACACGCACACACGTTGGCTTTGCAGAAAGCTCTCAGTACCATCCCTGAAATTACTGCCACGAGCAAGAATAGAACATCACCATCACCAAGTTCAGTTGGTCAATATCAAGAGAATAATAAATTAGCTTCTGAATTTAATGTCAAGGAAACATTAGGTGCATTAATAGCAACATTAGTGACGTCTCGGGGGAAACTGTGAGTCAGGCTGTTTGCTCTTTTCAATCAATCTGGTCTCGGCACAGACACAAAGACGTAAAACATGGAGTCTGTGGACTAGGCTGAACATTTCTTCTTCTACTAATAAACTACAGCAGTGGCTGAGAAGCAACACTGCACTAGTTTGGATAAAAAGAACAAACAAACGACACAAAAGTATCACTCAAAGTTTTTTATTGACAATTTTTCTTCTTTTCTGGACAGTAGAACAAACCCAAATGTTGCACAAAAAACACAAACTTTATATCAAGGCCTGCAAACTGTAATTCGTCGACATTCAGTTGAACGGCAGAAACTAAATCATTTCTGGAAGGGTAGAAAACTTTTTTTTATAAACTTTACTGTACAAATTATACAAATGAAGATCCATTACAAGCTTCAATGACAGATATGCTCTTTCGAGTAAGGACAGCATCACGTGTTGCTTTTGATAATATCACGATGGATGATGATGATGATGATGATGATGATGATGACGTTGAAGGTGGGATTTGTCAAAATCAAACTCAGGAACCTGGATGGGGAGAAGATGCAGCAAAGCATTTTGGGAAGTAAATGACAACAACGGATGAGGCAAAGCGATATGAAATGGTTTTACAGAGGGACGAGCCCTGGACAAAAGTACTTCTCCTGTACAGCACACGGTGTCGGTTCAGAGGATGAGTCAGAGCAACATGACGCGGGTCAAAAACGTAGACCAGCCGTGAGCAGCTGTCGTCAAAAGAAAAAGAGGTTATACTGTATGTTTGGGCTAATCTGCTCGTAGCGAACAGGAAAAGCTGCTTGTATTTGACATCATTCTGTACATTCTCAAGTTTGATTTGATGACATTTGAGATAGAGTCACCTTTTACAAGTTTTCCGAGCAAAACATGGAACAAATAAATCGTGACAGAACTGCTGTGAGAAGCCCTTTCACTGTGCTCCCTTGTATAACAGTCAAACTGAGCAGGATTTCACGGTGTTTCTTTCTGACAAATGGAACAACAGACCTCCCCGCGCTCCGAGCTGAATTTCTGGAGGAGTCGTTTTGGAAAATACCAGCTTTTTCGCCGCTGATTTCCTGCAGAGACTTTCACATCTACCTGGACCTTTGGACTTTTCAGCTTAGATCAACAGACCAAGGTTTAGTCACACCCAAAGAGGAGGCGGATCAAACTGAACCATGGTTAGGTTTGTTTCTAGTGTGAAAACAGGATTTCAGACCACTAACAGGAAGTTGAGACAGCATCAAACAATAGAAGCAAATCGCAGGTTTTGATGTTTGAATGAAGAGGCGTTCGTTTGGTGCATTGGAGCTAGGGTTAAGTTTTACGTCTGAAGTTGTTGATTCTGGTGCGGGAAACCATAATGAAGTTTCTTTCAGACATGCACCGAAAGATAATATCAAAAGTGAGACCATGTGAGAAAACAGCAGGAGAGTATCTGGAGGATTCACCACGAGCCAGTGGGTGTGTTGAGGATGTTTCTATCACGCAGCGGAAGCAAATAAATGAAAACAATACAAATGTCTCCGGTTGAAAAAGCGAGTTGGTTTAGTCTCGATAGGATTTCTGGGATGTTGTGCACGTGTGTACGAGGAGAATCTCCCGCTGTTTAAGACCCAGGAGTTCACGTCTTAAAACGGCAACAACATAAACAGAACGGAAAAGGAACGAGCCGAACTGACACTTAGAAGTCAAACGCTCGCCTGACATCAAACCAATCGATGTCAAGTATTGATTGATGACAACAGGACGTACGTTTGTCAAACAAAACTCTTTAGTCTGCTCCTTGAATTACAACGTGAAACCACAACTAACCAGATCAGATGGGAACAAAGATATGAACCTTGATTTGAACCTTGAGACTTTCAGGTGTGAAAACGCCCTTTGATGAGAACATTTAACATGAGAGTCACATCAGTCGGCCACAAATTTCTGGCATTAAAAGATCAAAGGCTTCGGGAAAAGTCACGTCGTTCTCTCCGGCCTGTCGGCGTTCGTCATCGCCGCTGTCGGCAATCAACCGTGAAATATTCCCAGCAGGAAAATAAACACCTCTTTCTACATCCGTCTCATCTGCATGGGTCCACGTACGGATGACTGCGCGGCTCTGTGCTTGTATCACCTGTGAATATTTTGTAGAGCTGGAGAGAATTGGGCGAACAGGGGAACTGCAGTCGAGTGCAGCCTGTCTTCTCATCTGAATTATTATTTTTTCACATTATTATTTCTCCTCTTTTTGAAGTCCTGATACTGTGTTTGATCTCGACAGAGGGCATTTTAGCCAAGTGCACGTAATAAGGTTAGGGGGAATGGCAGAGAAATAGGTGTGCACTCATTCGGGAGAGGACTTTTAAAACTTTCAATTTAGTGTAATTTAGATTTGAGATGTGCGCTGTCTTGCTTTCCTTCCAATCACAACATGCATATCAGAAATAAAAAGGAAAATAACATAAAATAACACCAATTCAGGTTCACCAGCTAAAACTAACATTGTCGGATTAAACAGTCCTGAAATAAATCCTCCCTCCGCGGAGGTTATAATGTTCAGTTTTGTTGATACTGTCTCAGAGGAGTTTATTCAACTGTGTGACATTGATCCAGCCTACGAGCTCAATATTGAAACAATATTATCTGTGAATGTGTAACTATATCTCAATCCTTGTGTGAGTAATCCAATTTGTGAACGTGCAGAGGAATCTGCAAATGTGGATTCAGAATCCTCTGTGTGTGCGTAATTAGATTTGTAAGATTATAAATACACATTTGCAGATTCTTTTGCACATTCACAAACCTCAGCATGCATTCACAGATTATTTTACGTATTTTAGATGTAGTTACACAACTCTTTACACATACTCACAAATATTATTGCTACAATACAGGCTACATAGTGGGCTAAATATCGCAAACATCTCTCTAGTGGTAGGTAGTGGTATTGCAGGGTTGTTGTTTTAGAGCATCTGTAAATACCATATACTCACATATCGTACACTCTTAGCTAATTAACGCTACGGCTATTATCGTATTACGGTATTATGCTTTTGGCTAAGCTATGTTCCACAGTGTTTGTCCGTCTCTCAGCGGGATTACGCAAAAAAAGATTTCCATTAAATTTTGTGGACGGGTGGGACGTGACCCAAAGAGGAACCCATTACATTTTTAAATGGATCTGGATGATGGACAGATTTTTTTTACACTGGAGAGATAGAGGGACGCCTCCAGCATACAGAGGTTCGAGTCCTCCTGCCGTGGCCTGGGGTTTGGAACCGACCTCGGTTCTTCTCCCACTTTAATGCTTTCTATTCTGTCATTAAAGGCCTGGAACAATGTTGTAAAAATGGTTCTACACTTTCCTCTGTGCTGGACTGGTGTCCAGAAACTTTTAAAAACACACCAATGAGCCACAGCTTTGCACTTGGGTGACATTATTTTGAATTCCCATTAACAATGATGTTTGTATTGACTCATCCCCACAGTGCCTGAGAATTATCCACAACACAATTTACGCCGCTTGAGTAACAGTTGATTCAGGAAGTTGTTAAGCCTTAAAAAGGAAATGATTAAATAAATAAGATTAGTGTGTTTGGTAGGAAACAGTGGTCGGGATTAACACAATGTTTGTCTCAATCTTTTCAGGGAATTTGTCCACAATCAGAAACGGAAAGAATATCTTCAGTTTTATCCTTTAATGCCAGAAACACATGTGAAGAGCGACAGTTGTTTTTCCTGCTGCAGGTTTAAAAAGAAAACAGTGGGAGTCTGTGGAGCTGCAGGCAGAGCACGCAACTCAAACATCTCCTCTGTTTGTGTTGCGTGCTCTGCCTGCAGCTTTTATACAAAGGGCCTGTTTTAAAGCAGAGTCACCTTTCACTTTATATACCTTTACCTCTGTTTATTCCAAATGAGAAGCTCGGGGGTATTCAGAATGCCGTGCAGCGGTTTTAAAGCTGAGCAGTGGCAGGACAGGGTTTGAAATAAACCCAAATAATAATTGCGTTATTAACTGGAGCTGTCATAGTCTGAGACCACGTCGATGCCGTAATCAAACACTTACTTAGCTCACTTTATCGGTAATGAATGCATGATTGTGCGCACATTAGGAGTCGCCATTGTATCAAATGCACGTCTAATCTCCTCTGTCCGATCTTCGGCATGATCCAGTGGGTTTTATATTTACCAAAAGGACGTGCTGAATCACATGTAGTGATTGTGGATGTTTATCGACAGCGGCAGACGAATCATAAGAGTGATTCTCAGACTGCGTCTGGAGCCCATCGTGAAATTCGGCGAAGCCTCAAGAGCTCTCGTCAGAGATGTTTAATAATCTGCCTTGATTAGGAAATCAGACGTTATTGGAGGACGTGTCTCCTGAATAAACCAAAACATGATTTAAATCTACTTAAAAGTTGCAGGTGTATTTGTTTTTTTCGACGCCCTAAAAATGTTAAATGCAAACTCTAAACTGTTGAGAGCAGTTAATCAATTTAAACAGCACTTTAATTAGTTTGTTAACCTTTTGTATTGAACCATATGTCTTCTTTGCTCTAATTGCACAGCCTTGAGGTCATTAGACAGCTACTTGTGTGGGGGAAGAATCTGAATAACCAGCTCACTGACTCCCACAAATGCTCACATAGGAATATTCTGTCCAATTATTGGTATTTTCAGTGACTGTCTTTCATTTGCTCGGACAGCGTCAACGACCGTGATGCAGAAAAGCCGATGGTCAACTGGAGATTTCAATGTTTTAAAAGCAAATCCCCCAGAGAGGTAAAGAAAGAACTCACTTTCATTCCACAGGATGCAAATATCAATAGAAATAGTTTAACACTGCAGGTATTTCCATTTTTCATCACTCACTGGGAAGTGATTAATTTGTCAGTCTAGACAAATGGGAGAGCTGATTTCTAAGTTAGCAGACCATGTAATGGAATCAATTAAATCTGAGATTTTCTCTTTGGGAGGTTTGATTCGCTCCGACTCCATTCGCTGCCTCGCCATCGTTTTTTCCCACAAGTGATGACTCAAGTTGCTCGAGCTTAAAGACGAGGAACTTTGTTCTGACTTGAAAGTGGATGTGAGATCAAATAAAGCTTTGTTTCAGTTTTAAAGATGGAGATTCATATCTTTGTTTTCTCAAAAAGAAGCTGGTTCAAAACCCCCGGGATCGTCGGGGGACACAAAAATAAAGAGTCACTTCTTCCTTAATAATCGCTGCCGCTGATGAGATGCCCTCGAACAAGGCACTTAACCTACTGACTTGTTAAAGTGGCCACCAGTCGTGATCATGTGCTGGCAGCTTGCAGATGTGAAAGTCTGTGCAGCTGAATGTAAGACAGTGTTCAGCATCCACACATTGTTCAAACTGTTGAGTCGTGTCAATCCTGCCTTTTTGAAATGATGCTTATATACTTTGTTTTCCTGGTTTGTGAACATGTGATGGTTTTGAGTGAATGAAACTGTGTTTGTGGTATAGTATCATAGTTTTTAGGAGACTTCCATGTTGTGGTGTTGGACTATTTTTGGTTACAGGCACAAATAATAGCAAGAATAAAACATTGGTGCAGTCGTAAATAATATGTAACTGTTAGAAATACACATTTTGAAGCACAGTGGTCCTGCAGGTTTCCCATCCAACATAAACGTTTGAAACTTATCGTCCAAATTTGTTGGAGCTGGCGATAAACTAAAAGGTTAATGTTGATAAACTGCTGAAATATTAAAAACATTAACTTGACGGTTGATATTTTAATTACAGAATTTAAAACATATGTCATTTAGCTTGAATCCTTATAAGCTTGCAGTGCCGTCAGAGGATGGCGACCAGTTGTACTGACTGTGTTGATCTCGGAATGACTCCTTTGCATAACTCGTACACTCCAGATGTCGTCGTTAACAGACGTGTGGTGTGCGCTGTTGTGACAATGTGTGGTCGGGGCTACAAGGCTGAGAATGACATGTTGCACACTCATGGTATCAAAGAACACGTTTTGCGGGCTGAAGATGAGTTTGCAGCACGGCATGAATGGTGGCGTGTGTGTGGCGCTGAAAATTCCTCAACAGAAAAAAGACAAGGGTGTCATTTTGGGGAAGGGCTTCAGGCATAGAGTGGAGATAGAAAGGCCTCTCTGTTTGAAAGTCTGCGGCGTGTTCGGTCGCCCACTCTGGCAACGTGGGCCACCACTGACCGCTAAAGGGTCCAATCAGGCATTAGGGGGAAACGTGTGTGTGTGTGTGTGTGTGTGTGTGTCAGAGCTGGAGCGGAGGAGCAGGAAAGGCGAAGGTTGTGGAAGCAAGATGGGGCAATAGAGGAGGGTGGGAGGGTGGGTGGTAGGGCAGATGTGAGCAGAGCTGAGGACGAGCTTCATGCAAAGACATGGTCCCATCGATGGCTCCGTTACAGCCTAGAGCGGGAAGGGGGAGGGAAGGAAAACAGAGACATCATTAAATTTGAAGCCATCTTAACACACACGCACACAAACAAACACACACAGACACACACAGTCCTGCAGGACAACACACTGTTAACAGACACCGAACAAAGCAGAGCACATGAAATCTAATTTAAAACACATCCCAAAATTGGGTTCGTTTAATTTTGCAGCAGTGAGGAGACAAACTGGTCTGGAAATAAATGCATGAATATGATTCTGCACCTTGAGTGGAAAATGACCCGTTTCTCCATTTCATCAATAGAGAAAATATTCTACAGCTGGAAACTAAACTGGATGAGTGGATTCAAGGACAAATGCACTTGAATGAAGTTAAAGCTCTTTGGTGGAGTTTGTGTTTCCAACAGAGACAATGTTACACAAGCAGGTTTAATGGTGAGCGAGCTAACGGCTAACTGAAGCTGAAGCCTCAGTCAGAAGAGAGAATTTGTGAAGGAGCCACTGGAACAGGAAAAACTCAGATTATTGCACAGACAAAACATTGACAGACACTGATATGAATGTTGGTTTCACTCTGTGGTCTTCGAGATAGGATATCGCTCAACTGGCAGTTTTTTGTGCATATATTGCAGAGTTGGATACAAGCGAGGAATCAATGTCTTTGCAGGACACTTCAGATTGTGGTTCACTTTTAATGCCAGTGTTATGGAGCCTGTCCCTTCACAGTGTGTCACATGTGGCTGCCAACTGGGTCAAAGTTTAAATATTTTTAACTTTGAGCACGGCGCTCGGCGGCAATTTTGGTTGGATGCCACCATTCTGCCCGTAGGAAAACAATGGCAGAGTCAGTGCAAAGCAGATTTACAGCGGACAAGGTCAGGCAACTTATTAATTTTCTTCATTTGAGAACACAAATAAGCATATTTCCCAAAAATGAATGAACTGTCCTGCTGTCTAAAAACCTGCAGCATTATCGCAATAATTACACACAGTGATAATCAAAAATCACAAATCCCCGAATGACTTTGACGTCACTGCAAGAAGGAAAGGGACACAGGCTAAAAATAGTCCAAGTTCAAATTCAAGATCTAAAAAATTATTCATAGTATTCATCAACACATGCTGTGGAGATGTGAAATACAAACTTTGCATCCAGGAAAACCACAATGGGTCTAAATGAGTCTGAGTGCCAGTGTCGCTGCACATTATCTGGCAGATGGGCCGGCGCGGGGCCTGCTAGAGGGCAGGACAGGGTCACAGCGGCCATCCTCTCCTATTATGTAAGATTTATTTCGGGGACGTACAGTTCAAACCAGTGTGGGTTTGAGAAGCTGCTGTCAGACAGTCAACCACTCGCAGGCTCTTGAGCACGATGTGGAATCACCACCTCAGAACCCCCCCCCCATCCCCCGGTACGTCAGACCGGCTGCTTGTAACTCTTCCCTCAGACAATTCCACCTGATTTGATCGCCGCAGTATTTCTAGTATTGGTGTTAAATTTATTTGCTCACGGAATCGGGCCAACAGCTGCGTGGGATTTATTGCGATGCACATACAGGTGTTGCCAGCGTGTTTCTTAGCCTCAAGGCCCCCCCCCCCTTATGGCAAATCTATCGCTGCTCGTCTTTCTCTCTTTGCCTTCCAAAAAACCTGCGCTAATGAGATGCATCTCTGGCATAATAAGCCACGTGGGTGTCTTTAAATGAATAAAGAGAAGCCCACAGTCCTGTGAGGCTATGTGGCCCAGCTACTGCTGCTGCTCCAAATTGGCTAATTTCAAAGACGAATACGATGCATGTTTCTCTGGACCTACATCGTGTTTGTGAGGTGAACACTGAAGCGATCTAATTAGCCTCCTTAATCCAACCAGAGTCCTGCAAAAGGGCAGAACTAGCATGTGATGATTGAAGCAGGATTGTATTCACATGCACGGTGTAATGATCAGAATTTGTCCGGTGTCTCTGTAACACCTCAACTCGCCTACAGCCATACATCACTTAGTGGTTTCATACATTTCCCAAAACACCTCGTTAAAGTTCAGAAGAAGAACTTGTTTGCAACAGCCACAGCAGAGCAAGACCAAGATGCAATTCATAGTCATAGACTGTGCAGTAGTGATCATGGTGTGATCACCGCCCAAACACACGCTCGACCAATCACAAGTCAGTCTCAGCTGTTAATGATGACGTTTCCAGCTGTTTTTGTAGCATCAATTAATTAATTAAAACCAAACTTACAGCAACAATTAACACTTGGACGTACATCAGAGTAATAGTAACTGCCAAAAATCATCTTAGACAAAGAAAGTATATATATTATTCAATGTGTGCTTTGATTTGTTTTTGTTTGGGCTCAGTTCCCATCTGCTAACATGGAGGAGGCGAGGTCTATAACCTACACTGCAGCCAGCCACCAGGATTGCCTTGCGACCATGTTGTCCTAGTGGCCAAGTGCAGTAGTGCAATACAAATTCCTCATATAAAAAGCGATGTGACCCTCAATAGTTACCGTTTTTTGACTATGTGGCTAATGTCGCGTTTGCTGGACAGTGACCCCTGTGGCCACAAAAGGTCATTACAGGAGAGCACATTCCACTAAACTTCCTTGGTCCAAAAGTTTCTTCGGTCATGTGACCACAGGTAACAACGACCACGGCGTTCATAGATGAAGTCTAATCACCGACATTGTTGTTTCTCGATTGATTCCTTTATAACCAGCTCACATACAACAATCCCAAAAAATGAATTAAATTAATAAAATAGAAAATGGTGACTGGAAATAAAACGTCATGAAGAGATCGAAGGGTTTCAACTGAAAGGTCACATGCGAACATCAAGACAAACAAACAAATAGTTTCTGAATGACTGATTATTATTTTAAAGCAATCCTCATCTTCCTGTTTCAATTTTCTTGATATTCTTTCTTTCTTTCCTATTTTAAACTGATCTGCTTTTAGAAAATCCTCAAGTGTTTTGTTGTTTCCTCATCATTTCTCCTGCGACCCCCCCCCCCCCCCCCCCCACTGAAACTATAAATACTTAAATGATCTCCGCACAGTTCAAGTACATGAGCATGTGTCTGTGACGCTGTCAATTCCCTGGGATTAGTTTGGGAGTTAGTAACTAAATTCTATGTACCCATTTTAATTATCCCTTATTTTCATTTTTATTCTCCACATTAGCATGTCCTGTAACAAGAAACGTGCCGAACCGTGTGAAGTTTTAACAAGAAACTCGACAGAAACCAAACATTCATGCTCTGATGGGCTCCAGCCTCCATGAGATTGGGTCATGTGGATTTGTTACGCTCCAGTGGCCGAGGCTGGACTTCAGAGGTGGAGGTAGAGGAGGAGGAGGAGGAGGAGGAGGAAGAGGACTGCGCAGGTAGAGCTCTTATCAATCTGTCTATTTATTTATGGTTTGATATTTTTCTGCTCCGTGCCCTCAGTAACTCTGTGTCTTCAACCAGTGAGTCAGGCCTGACATCGTGTGCCACACACACACAAACATTGACCGTCATCGGTATGTTCGCTCCTTCACTGAGGACTAACCAAGTACAAGAGGATCACATCAGATCTCAGGGTTTTATCTGTTTGAACAGATTTCTCTGAAAGTAATTCCTCCCTGTTGCCTCTGATCTAATTAAGCCTATTACTCTTTCTATATTACTTGTGTATTTCACATCATTTATTAAAAACCTCAATTATGAGCCTGTGTGAGAGCCAAAGGGGGGAGGGGGGGTGTTGTGTCGGGGCACATTTTTCATCTTTAACCAAGGTTCAGACGTTCATACTGTAAATTAATTAAAGGGATTTACTATAAGGAGGTTGAAGCTGAGGCTGAATTGGTGAACCACTGCTACACTCAGTCCATGAATGTGCTGGAAACCGGTTCTCTCATAGGAAGCATAAACCATTAAACCTCGTTTATAGACGTCTCGACCTCAACACCACGGTCTGACTAGTAGAACTTAATGTGGTGAGTCTCATCTTTATTGTGAAGCCTATTTTCACAAGGTGTTATTGAAAGTACATCGGTTTAAATCCATTTTCACCCTAAATGTTTGATGACAATCCAGTTTATATACTGATAAATAAAGATATAAAGATTCCTATGCTTATGGAAACTATTATATCTTTTTAGGTCACTGTTTCAGCAAGCAACAATGGTAAATGTTATATGTATATTTGCATATGGATGTATTTTGTTTTACTTATGATTTAAATTAACTTACTTGAGGGTTAGGGTTAGGGTTAGGGTTAGGGTCAATTAAAGTCATGAAGAAAAGCACTGTCCCAAATACAGTATATACAATATATACCTAATTAACATGGTTAAAACATGTGATACTGTTTAGGAATCTTTAACTCAAATCAAAACAGAATATAAATATTTTATACTGTCAGAGAATAAAAAAGTATATTTTTGTCAGAGTGTTACGGCCCCTTTTAGTATTTAGATTTAAAATAGTACTTGACAAGTAACCATAAATTATTAAAACAACTATTAAGGTGGACAGCACTGACTCACCGCCACAGGAAGTTGGGTTAAAAAGTCCAACCAAAGTAAAATATGGAGAAGGGGTTGACTAAGATAAAAGATGACATAAAGGAAACAGAAAACGTCCAAAATGAAAACATCTTTTTATTGTCATACACTTTGTAAATGATGAGTGCAAATAAAAGAGCTTGTGATTAAAATCTACTCATCACGAAGCCATGGACCATAAGGCATCATTAAATACAAGCGTCTTGTGGCTATCAATCTACAACACAAGGACGAAAAAAATCAAGGGGGAAAGAAACGACACAGCATCGACGATAATGCAATATAGAAGTAAAATGGAGGGAAAGAAATTTAAATGAACCGAATAAAACCAAAGAAAACAACCAAAAAACACAACACAATTTGTACATTCAAAAGAAAGAAGTCAAAAGATTTCACAAGGAATATTGTTGTTTTTTTTTACGGCAATTGACGATAAAACATACTCTACAATCTGTTATATACACTTGGCACTAATGTTTGGATCTTTGATTGTTGTCCAGTCAGGGTGTAATCTCTAGCGTGTGCACAGGTCTTTTTTTTTTATTTTTATTTAAATGCTAACATCTAATCATTTATATAGTCTATAAATATACTGAAACAATCCCAAAGAAAGATGTTTGAAAAGTTTTGCAAAGCCTGACGTGAAACCTCTTTAGGTATTGAGATCAAACTGCTCAATGGACAACAGTTCATCAGAAAAATGCTCACATACTCACATATATATATATATATATATATATATATAGTGTCGAAGGAGTATTTCCTTTTCATAACAATAATCAATCTTTGATAGTCCATCTCATGCACTTGAAAGTTGTAAACAGTACAAATATAAATGATCCACTTACAATATTTGAATCCCAGCAATTCCAAAATAGACAGACAGACTCCAAAAAACAGCAGCAGATTGTTTGTATGCATTTTCCAACACTGGCAGATGTGTAAAGAATGACGTGGGAATGGCTATTTAACATGACTGGATTGTCTCCGTGTATTTGACGTGGCTCGGGAGAATCAAAAGCAGTTTACAGCTCAAATGACGCCACGACTTTGAATTCACGATAATACCACTCCGATTTGTTATATCTCTAAAATGTACATTTAAAATATATTATGATTTAAAGCGTGAAGTAGAAAAATGGCCTGGGCTGGTCGTCCTGATATGTCTTTTTCTGATATGTTAAAGGGACAGTTCGGCCAGATTTAAGTTACGTACTTGTTTCTTTTTTACTTTATAATCCGAGAAGTCATTTCAATCTTTAGGTTTGCTCAAATGAAAACTTTAAATCAAGTAAATCCTACAGAAAGCTTTTTAGCAGTGTTGCAGTCAAAAGTAGCCTCGTCAATGGCAACTGTTTATAAAGATGGATGACGTGACAAGTCCACCCCCCCCCCCCCCCCCCAAAAAAGGCTAATTATCTCTCTTGCCCCCTGGTGGCTGGCTTTAGTATAGTTCATTAATCCTGCATCCTCCAGGTTAGTCAAATTACACATTAAATAATTTTTACCAAAGTTGGTTTCGTCATTTTAGGTAGTTCCCGACAAACTGACGTATCTAAGTTCTCATTTTCCAGTAAGTTTGGTTTTATTTCGTTTTTTGAAGCGATAAAAACAGGATGAAGCATCATGATTGACAGCTGAGACTATTACCGGGAACTCGTAAACCTTAAAATGACATCAAAAGTGCAAGATGTCCTGCAACCATACTCAAGATATATTATCCCCCTTTTCATACAATGAGAGGAAAGTAAAATGATGTTCCATCTTTATATGGAGAATGAAAATCTTTCCAAAAATGTGGTTAGGTGCCCCTTGAGGCATATTTAGTGATAGAATTTAATAAACTTTGACTTGGCTCAAAGAAATTAAGAATCGCAATAAGTTACCTCTGAAGTTTCAACCAGACTTTTGTGTTAGTTACCTCCAGCCGCCCTGTTCTTTCAGTTAGATTTGAATGGCTGCCTTTAAAATTCACTTTGCCGTCAGTCTGAACAAACTCTTACACAGCTTATTTCTCAATTAATCAATTAAGTAATTAATCACGGACAGGACATTTAATTTTGATAGCTAGCAATTATTTGGAAGAGTAAAATTGTTTTCCGACAACTCGTCAATCCTCACAAAAAATGTTTTAACTAATTAAAGTGTGATTTAATTCAAAGTGACTACAGCACCGCTTTAAAGTAACACCAGAAACATTTGAACTTGCCAAAAAACAAACCCAAAAGTTTACTTTGACTTCTCAGACTTCTCTTTGCCTTCTTAAAGGTCATGTGCTCTCCCTTGACGCATCTTAACAGTCACATCTTCACTGAAGTAGGATTTTTAAAAAACCTGCACAGATCTAAATCATTTCTCTCCTCAGATCCAGGATCTTTAATCCATTTCAAACTATTAAAACTAATATTTTTCATATACTACGCAGAAAACTATTCACTAGTCATTTTCAGTACTGATTAGAGTCTACACAGTTCATATGGATTTACTGCACTGTATCTATTAGATTCTGTATCCATAAATAGCTATTTAAAGCAAATCATATACATGTATTTCTGGGGAGGTGGGAGGGGCTCAGTGACAGCAATTCATGGAGGGTAATTAGTTCTGCAAGTTGACGAGAGATACATTTCAAGTGTCAGCGATTTGACAGAACAGCGTCGAGTGAGGGAAGTCCTGGTCTGACCAGCGGTTTCTCCCCCCCCACCCCCATCCCACCCCCACCCCCGCCCAAAGGGCTTGATATTGTTCAAACATCTCGCTTATGTTCACAGGCAATTTTCAAAGCTGATCAGAGAACAGTCTCCCATCAAAGAATCGTGCCGACACGTCCCTGCAGCAACAGGGACGCCGGCTGGTTCACATTCAAATGGTTCGGTGTAAATAAGAGGACATCGTAAGTAAGTCAAATAAATCTTCTTGAGACAAACCTGGGGACAGACATCCACACATGAGGCCATGAGGTCACAGAATGGTCTACACAGTTGACACACATAAGAAATGGCAGAACAATGCAATGGAAATATACAATGTGATGTGCAACGGTTACATTCATTCAAAAACAAAAGAAAGACATGAGGAGGGGGGGGGGGGGTAAATCAGAAATCTACATTTGTTCTCAAACGTGTTTGAATAAGTCCGAGATGGTGATGTGAACAGTTGAAGGTTACAAGGGAGATACATCCAGGAAATAAATCAAATATAATGAAGGGAACAAGTCACTGGTAAAAGACAGAAAAGATAAAGGAAAGATCTCCAGTATGGTTCAAATCAAACCAAAGAAAGAATGAGTCCCGGCTGCTTCGAGTAAACCGGACAGTCAACTTATCTGTACACACACATGCCAACATTCCATGAAAATACACACAGCACGGGGCAGTTTTCATCACTGGGCTGGCTTTTGGATTCAGTGCATTCTTTAAGGAGGTGGGCTATTTATGTAGAGTTATGGCGGCTGACTTTTAAAAGTTGCTGATTGTTTGCTTTTGTTGTTGTTTTTTTTGTTTTTTTTCATTGTGTCCCTATAACTCATTTGACATACTCAGCTGACTTCCAGAAGTGCCCTGGGTGGGAAAGGCGGCGGTTCCGTTTTGGCAACTTTTCCAGTAAATCTACCAGCTTGGAGAAGCTGGGCCGCTCGTCCTGCTTGAACGCCCAGCAGAGGAGCAGAATGTCCTGGAGAGGCACAGAGATGCGAGGAAACTGAGTTATCAAACATCCTATTTCATCCTTTCTATAATCTGCAGCAACACAATTAACATAAATGGTCAAATTCACTTACATCGGTATCACAGGTTTGGTTACTTTCACTGCAGTCACATTGGTTAACAAACAAAACCAGTAGTTATTGGTTAAAATTGTGTTTTTGACAATACATTGTTCTATGAATGAGAAGCACACGTTTAGTTTACAATGTTTTATATATTTTAGTTGTATTATTTCAGTTTTCTTCGTCTTCGAGTCGCCACGTGTCGGCTGCATCAGTCTGTCTTCCTGGTTTGGCAAAAGAGGGAGGATTAAATACGGAGGCCCAGGAAATGGACAAGACCAAGTGCTGCATGGGGGGGGGGTGTTTTATTTTAGTTTTACTTGTTAAAAATTTTAGTTTTTAGTCTTTCATTTCCAAATGGTCTGATCAGGCAGCTCATAAGTTTCCCCTTTGTGTCGTTTGTGTTAATGTCTTGTTTTATTTATTCATTTTTGAGTAGAGTTCTGTTTGTTGACCTCTTTTAATTCAGTCATCCACTTTATTTTTCTACTATTTATTTTATTTATCTTCTTTATTAAGCTTTTTTTTATTTCTTTGTATTTTGATATTTTTCGGTGAAATAAATCTATGCTAGATTGTCATTTGACTGCTTGGTCCCTGACATATATGTTTATATATATTAAAGGAAATTAATATTTACCGAATAAACTTGCAAATAGCATTTCAGGGATTTACTTCCTGAAAGTGGGCATTTTCTAAATAGAGGAACTTAAAGATTTCTGGTTATAAATTGATGTGAGGTGAGATGGATGAAGTCAGTTATTGTAGTTTGGCTTGGTCACCTGACACAGTCAGTACTCACACGCAGCTCACAGAAGGAATAAGGTACTTGAAGTAGAAAAACTTTTTTTATTTTTATACCAAAAGCACAGAAACTGTGGCTAAACTAAAAGGTTGGAAATGTGTCTGCTGAGCATTGGGCTCTGCTGCCTGTAGTGAGTCATCACAGAATCAGCACGAGGTTTGCTCACAGTGGCTCGAGACCGGCACAGTTTATCAGCCACTTAGAGACTGAGCACACGGAATTAGCAGGTAAAGCTCCTGATCAGATCGGATGGAGCTGCTGGGGGAGTTTCAAGGAGAAAGAGAGGAGAGGGGCGGAGGAGTTTCATCAAGGTGAAGTGAAGACAACCGAGGACTCAGACCTCATACATATAAGACAGGAGAGGCCAATACCACCAAGGGAGAGGACTTTAAAAACCCTCTAGAGATCCAAATTACCTCAGTCCTTCAGGTTTTTAATCAATTTCACACCATTAAAAAAAATTGTTTCATACACTACACAGAAAACTAATGACGCTCAGTACTTTGTCCCTGATTAGATTCTACACTGCTTATTTAATCAGTGCACGGACTCAACTGTTGCAAGCTTTAGATTTTTATCAGGCATCTATTATATTCTGTATCTATCAATAGCTATTTAAAGTAAATTCTACACATTAAAGGTGAACTGAAGACAACCTTGGACTTATACATATGACAGGATAATACCACCAAGGGAGAAGACCTTGAAAAACCCTGGTTTATAAAAATAACTCAGACCCGACACTTATAAGCACTAAATATAAAAGCAATATATAAGCACAGAATATCAGAGATATCATATACACTGAAATTAATATTAATATATTTAAATTCTTGAATCAAAGCAAAGCAAAATATGTGTTGTTGCACATTGTTAACACCAGGGTAATTGCGATTGATGCTCATAATTCAATTATAGGCCTTCCTCTATATTCCTGCTCTATCCCCAGATTGCCTGTATATTTCCTGGGTTTATTGAAAACATTTTGAAAAACGTGTGAATTGTAACTTACTGATATTTCCTTCCCCATGCCGGTTTGGGCGAGGTTGGGCTTCATCCCGCTGCCGATCTGCCATATGATCACCTCCGCTGGCTGACTCTTGTAAGGCCACTCACGTGCGTGTAACTCGTACCAGATGGTGCTGGGAGGACAGAGGAAGAGAGCGAGTGTGAGAGAAAAATACCACTGTCTTCCCGGGCCAGTGCTAACGCTAACAGGCCCGAATCTCAGTCACAACAAATGTAAAAAAGATCAAACTAAATGGTTTTGTTCCCTTCTCAGTTGAAGGCGAAGCTTCCGCATGAGTGGATCTGTGCAGAAACTTCCTTTTTCGAGGATGAACGTTGCCTTGAGCACCAAGTTTTTTAAGAACCGTCATCCAGACATTAAAGAAACAACACATTCTTAATTACTGCTCATGCAAAATTACCATAGCCACACTCCCTGTGCAGATAAGTGGTTGTTTTCATTCTCCTCCAGCACGTCAGGTTTGAGTGGTATAAAAATAGCTCTTTGCCAGTAGAAGGGGAAAAAACATGACGGCTGATTGTTGATGAATATGTAAAACGGCCTCGGGGGTCACCTCTAGGTAATGCAAGTTCTAACAGAGCAGCTGGACATTGCTCACCAGCACTGCACTCTTCCCTTTGAAATGATATAGTGACGAAACCTCCATATGGGGGGACCATCTGAAAATGCAATTGTGTTAGGAGGCAACAGAGCAGGGTCCACGCCCACAAAGGAATCAGTAATGGCAGCGGAGGAAGGACTGGAGCCACTGGGATTTTTAATCAACTTAGGACAAATATAAAATTGGACTTTAAATGACGAGAGAGGGAGGACACCTCGGATTGGGAGGAATCTATATTCAATAACTAACGGAGCTGGGAAAACGATTTGGGTCAAAAGGTGTCAAATCTCATGTATTTTTGACAAGAGAAAGACAAAATCCTGATTATTTCAAACTTCATAGACCAGAACTTCCTGTGCAGCTGAGAAGCACCTTTACTTCAGAGCCCAGATGTAAAACCTTCATTTATAAATCCGTCTCCTCTACTCTTCGATTCACTCCCACTGTGTCATCAGATCGTTGACGTCTCCTGGCTCCTCAACATTCACATGCTTATTCCCTCTTCCTGCAATTTTCTAATCAGTTTAATATTCTAGAGTTTATCTTGGTTTTATGTTGTTCGATCAACTTAGCTCACAGACCTCCTGTCTCGGCCCCATGGGAGGAACTTATCAGT
This sequence comes from Verasper variegatus, assembly GCA_026259375.1. Lineage (NCBI taxonomy): Eukaryota > Metazoa > Chordata > Actinopteri > Pleuronectiformes > Pleuronectidae > Verasper > Verasper variegatus. Next base: position 3,651,041 of record CM048041.1, on the reverse strand, counting down.
GAGGTCTTTGTCTACCTCAGTGTGTGTCTCCAGTGTGTGTTGCAGCTGTCAATACTTATTTGTGCCTCCATCACAATCAAGGATTGATTTATGTGCTAAGTCAGGGGAGCTTGGATAATGTGGGATTTTACCTGGAATCAAGTGGGATTTTGGGCTTTGTAAATCCTTTTGGCAAACACTCACCCAAAAGCAAAGACATCTGACTGTTTGGAGAAGGGAAGCTTGTCTTCTTCTGTGTCCGGAGAGAGCTGCTGGATGATTTCCGGGGCCAGGTGACACAGCCAGCCATTGGGGATCCTCAGCTTGTCTTCTCTCCGGCTGCAGAGCAAGAAAGAAAGGTGGAGACAGAAACGTGTAAGGGTTCATTGATCCACTCCATCATGCAGCCAAGACACTGAAAATAGTGGGTGAATAAAAGGTGCCTCGTGACGACAGTCTTACAAGATCATTTCATGTCACGACTGCAAGATCGATGAGGTCTTATAAAGCCTAATCCTGTATAATATCAGTTTTAGTGTGTGTCAGAATGAAAGTCTTCTGAATTGTAATACTACCTGGAAATGAACCCAAGTACTATACACAAAACTGATCGAAACCTTCTTTGAGAAAAGATAAGTTCGATCCATTTCCCATCTGCTAACAGTGGAGGAGGCAGGGTTGATACGTATAATGTTTCTGCTTTACTTTTGGAGAGCCGTCATTACCATTTTTATCAAAGTTCTACGGGTGAAGGATGATGGACTTTGAGGAACGGAACTGTCGTAACAACCCCAAATATACCCCCTCCCCAGAATATACCCAGGTTATAAAACAGGCTCGGCTATTTCATACCCTCCTAGGCCAGATGCTCCAGATGTAGATACGAAGATAACGAAAACATGATTTTTTTGTGATTTTACACGTATAAAAACATAAACTGACCTGGATTATATACTAATGTCATCTGGGTTTCATTAAATAAAAATCATTAAATAAAATTTGAACCAAATGAAAGCTGCAACATCAACAATAAGCTCATTGATTCCATCACTGAAAATCTCTCTCTACCTCTGGACGCTTGATTAAAGGTCTGTGTGAGGTCGAGGTTGAGAGGATACAACATGTGATCACTGGTGGGCTCAGCCATGACACGGAGCATTACAGAAAATTCTCAGAGGAGTGAGAGCCACTTCATAGTGTTTTGATTGTCACCACTGATTCACTGTATTCTTTGTGTGATATTTCTATTTATGCGCTGTGCTGTCAGCTTTATTCGGCCACCACTGAATTTCACTGCCCGTCGTTGACCCAGTTCATGTTCTCGAGAAAGAGAAGCAGAGCACTTTTCACTGAATTTTCCCCGATGTAAGTTAAAGAAGGTGTAAATTAGGCATTTTACACTTCGAGTACAGACTAAACATTGCAAACAAAAACGTTGTATTTCTATTTTTTACCTCAAATCAGAGCACTTCAGCTCTATATCTCCTAGCCCATAATCCACATTGTGTCTGTTCAAACAGATGATGTCACTGCCCGCTGATGCTCTGATTGTTTCCGAGAGCAAACAGTGAACTTAAGGACCAGTTACAACAGCTGGCGAAGGTAAATAAGCAGAGATTAAAACTGTGAGGCTCATCATTGTATTCTAGTCCACAAGGCTACAAAGCAGATATCCAGTGAAAACAGCTTTTTTTAATTAAGCTTAGTTCCGTTTGTTTATTATAATCACAGACTTAAAATGGGGCGGCATGGTGGTGCAGCACTGTCACCTCACAGCCAGCAGGTTCTGGGTTTGAATCCCGGTTCAGTCTGGGGGTTAGGGTGTGGAGCTCTATGTGGATTTTCTCTGGGTACTCCGGCTTCCTCCCACAGTCTAAAGACTTGAAGATTTAAGATTAGGTTCATTGGAGACCTCTCGCCCCAATGTCCGCTGGGATTGGCTCTAGTCCATCCCATACTACCCTTACACGATAAGTGGTATAGATAATTGATGGATTGGTAGACTAAGAAGAATAAACTGGTGTGACTGGTGTCTTTTATATATTTCCTTTTCACTCATTAAAATTGGTCCTATTGCCAGTAGAGTTTGAATTTCAGACAGTTTTTCTGGTGTCTTACCTTCAATGTCACAAACACAGGGTTGGTAAACTGTAGAAAGCAGCATGGACGCCACCGCCTAGTTACTTTTACTCCTGTCAACAATGACTGAACGATTCTGAAGAGCTGCTTTAATGGAAATGGTTGGATGTGATGTCTGTGATGTGCATAGCAACATTGTGCCCCAAAAATTATTGCATATTCACTCGTCAAATTATGAGGTGGAGCAGTAACGACTCATTTGACCCACTGAAGACCAATAAAGCTTTTTTTCCTTAAAATACAGAAGTTAGTGGCTGTCAGTTTTCACCAGCTGACAAAAAGTGCTCCTGTCTCCCATGTTTATTGAACATAATTACCTGCCAGCCTGCAGAACCCCAGATATGGTGAAGAGTCCGAAGTCGGTGATGACGACTTTGCCGTTGTCGTAGAACACGTTCTTGGACTTCATGTCTTTGTGTAAGATCCCCTTAGCGTGGAGGTAGCCCATCCCCTGAACACAAAGAGAGATGTGAGTGCTCTGCACCACGACAGGCGCCGCTGCCGTCCTCCGCAGAATCAGCACTGAGTTGTTTTACCTTCACCATCTCTTGTGCAATCTGTCGGGTCTTGTTAACATCCAGCACAACCTTGGCATCCCGCACCACCGAGTAAAGAGTCCTGCCTTTACACAAGCTGAGAGAGGGAAGGGAAGAAGCACAGGATCAAATATTAAACGACCTCAGAACACTTCATATACAGGTTTTTGCACATTTCAATCACAAAAACCAGCTGATGAAAACATGGTGATCAATCATCATTACTTCCTCTTGGTCTAATCTCTTAATGTGTGTAATGGTTTTCACATTTCCCACAGTTGTCAAAGTAACAGGTGGTGATGGTAAAAGCCTGGGAAATTCAATATTGTGCAGCGACAAATTGAGCTTAGATTTATTGCTTAAAGCTTTTATTTTCTTTTCAAACAGTGTTTTTAAATATCAGGGGACACGAGATACCTTTTATGTTGTCCGTTCACACATTACCCGACACTGCAGGGTAATCGGAGTGATTTCAAGTTGGAGGCTGATCTGAACCGATTATCTGACCAGATTAAACTGTAGTGTGATGGGTTCACATACATTATCTTAATAAATAAATCGGAGCCACCCTGATTTCATAACGTAAATATGATTCAAAATCGTCGAGGCACGTGAAGTATGAGGGGATAGCGATTGGGCAAGTGAGCAGAAATCCACAATAGCCGATGAGAGCTGCGTGGGAGGCAAACAGAAATAATGTGCCACGTGGACAAACTTGTGAAATATTGGCAACAGTATAAGAGCTTGTTTAATGTGTCCCGGTGTTTCCCCCATGTTTGTTTTTACTCTGAAGTGCCATTCCTATTCCAAGGCTCTGGAATCCCCACTAAGAAATTGTCTTGTGTGCAGTCCTGCATCTTTTAACTCATCTCGAGATGTGGTTAGAAGATAATATGTCATCGTTCAGGCCCTCTCTGTGCCAGGACCAAGCTGTTAAACTGCGGTTCATGAAGATGGTGTCATATTTCTGGAGGGGTGCCATCACCACGGTGTATTAATAGACCGCTCAACAGGCCTCCCCCCCCCCTTGCCTCTCAGCTGACGCCCTCAACCCTGGCTGTGCCACGCAGGTGACCAATAAAGGACCTGCAGCCAACACTTCATGCATATTCATCACCAACAGCCGCCTGACAGCCAGCGCATTTTCAGCAGCTCTCTTCCCTCTGGGTCTTCTCGACGAAAGGAAATGCAGCTGGTGCTTTAGTGTCACTTCACTTGAAAGGTAACAAACTTCTGATGACAACAGTTACTCAGATAAAAAAAGAGAGTGGCAGCATTTCATGGGACTCAACGTGATAATGAAGCCTCCTTTAAGTGCTGGAAGTCACATCCATGCTTTAAAACATGTCTAAACCCCACCTTCACACATGACTTCAACGACTGAGCATTAGGGCCATGTTTCGAGAATAAACTCATATTATTACGAGAATCAAGAATACAAAAATGTTTTTTTTAAGGAAATATGCAGCAAGGAAAACCCCTGTCTCGTCTCCTGGATCCACAATCTTTAACCAATCTTGTATGTGAACTGAGATCCAACATTTCCTCCACAAAAGAAGCAATTTCCTGTGGTTCTTTCTTCAGAGTAGACTCAGTTTCAATTCATTTCAATTTCATTTCATTTTCTATAGCGCATAATCACAACATGCATTATCTCAAGGCACTTTACATGCGAAGGTCAAGACCCTAGAATTATAGAGAAACCCAACAGTTCCCACAATGAGCAGCACTTTGGCGACTGTGGAGAGAAAATGACTCGCTCATTAACTCAATATGTTTCCTTCACAATCTTTTCAAAGTCCTGATTCTTGTGACAATGTGGAGCTGTAATAAAACACAACTCCATAGTCCTTATTTTAATGCAGCCTGATCATCTGATATTCACCCTCGAAAATGACATAAAGCCTCAAATGATTTATTCTGGTAAAATTACCACTTAACTCTTGAAAAATTATTTTTCTTCTCCATGGCCCTAACACTCCATCAGAGAACTCCAGCATATTTAACAAACACAAACCATTAGGTATGATTGGTACATGTTTGACTTCCAGTGTTTCACCTCCCCTCTCGTGTTAATGTGTCGTACATGAAGCGGAGTTCTGGTCGGTAACAAAGCCATCTGTTGCACTGACATTTGCATTATTGGCATTAATCAGCTGCGGGGATTTCTGAGAAGCGGCGAGCTCCCCTGCACTCGAGATATTAACTGCAATCAAGCAGTGCAACAAATCAGTCAATCACTCAAGTCAGTTATTCAAAACGTATTTACCACCACTGTGAACGTGATTGGAACGGAGAACATTTCCCCTTTGTCTCCTGAAGCATTTTTAAAGCTGTGAATTCAGCACAGAACATCCTTCTTTCTTTCTTTCTTTATAGAGAATGCAAATTAATTTCTCTCTCAGTGAAACAAAAGAGAGGAAACAAAAGGGGGAAATTATTATTTTACTCTGCTCTTTGTTTGCAGCCGGTGCAGACGACACAGGGAGGGTGGCAAGTATCCAAACAATTTTCTTTTTGAACATTATTTGTTGCCGCAATTAATTAAACGAGAGACGGTCTTTAACCAGAACACAGCCCCCGCTACCTTGTTATAACTGAGGAAAATACTTGCTGCAAGAAATCTGAACACTAATCCATGGAATAATTAAAGTTGTTCGCAGAGTGACAGAATTCAGTCCCTCCGACCCTCTACGCTCGTATTATCTGCCACCATAGACGCTGTCGAGATAGATACCCCATCACTAGGAGGTGTGGGCGGCTCCTCCATTCAGCAGCAGCAGCAGGCTGTTCTAATGATAACCTCTGCATGCTTCGTTGTCAGCCGCTCTAAACTCATTGGGCAGATCTGTGGCTGATTGAAAATGACTCCCGTGGGACGACGACTGGCTGCGGAGGCCGAGCAGCTGCCACAGAGAAACCACTCAGAGTTCAGCACCTGACTAAACCACAGATTCAGATCGGAAGAAAGGCTCATTATGGTCAAACAATGAACACAGGACAATAACACCATCTTTTCCTCCTTAAATTTGGAGGATGTCGCACCTTGTTACGCCCCGGGAGACAAATTGTGATTTGGGAATATGGGCTATTCAAATACAATTTTATTGATTAATTGATAGATGATTGATTGAATATCAAATACCAAATTTTGTTTACACTTGTAAAACCAACCCTCAAAGGCTAAGTGGTATGGATGGATAGATGGGTGGATGGAGGAGTGGAAGGATGGACAGGTGGAAGGATGGATGAGTGGATGGATGGACGGATGGAAGGATGGGTGGATGAGTGGAAGGATGGTTGAGTGGACGGATGAAGGACCCGAGAGATGGCTGGATGGAGGTGTGGATGAATGGATGGATGGATGGATGAAGGATCCGAGAGATGGCTGGATGGAGGTGTGGATGAATGGATGGATGGATGGAGGAGTGGATGAATGGATGGATCTGTAGAAAAGTACCTTCTCCATCTTTCTCCTTACCTGGTGATGATGGCCAGATGTGGTGGACTCATGCACGCCCCCATGAACAGCACCACATTCTCGTGGCGCGTGTTGCGGTACGCCATCACCTCGCGCTTGAAGGCCTTGAGCTGGTCCTCGTTGTCGCGCTCGATGTCGATCAGGCGGATGGCCACCTCGCCGTGCCAGCGACCGTGGAAAACCTTGCCGAAGCGCCCCTTGCCGATCATCTCCCCGATCTCCAGCTGCTCGAATGGGATGTCCCACTCCTGCAGGAAGATGCTGGTCTGGCTAGCCTTGCGTGGGAAGTTGCGAGCTGACAGGAGCGACAGGTTCATCTCCTCAAACTCGTCACCGGAGTCCTCGTCGTTACCTTCCTCATTCTGCGTCAAGACAAATTGTACTTATACAACACAAAGAGATGGTGTAAACTAAGTATTCCACTAGAGGCTCAGTTATGCTTAATATAAGGTACAGAAACGGTTTGGAGCCTTCTGTCCGTATTCTGCATTCACTTTGTCCGGATTTGTGCACGTCTTCTGAAGCTTGTGGTTCTGCATGAAACAAACGAAACGGAGCAGTACCACTGGAAAACGTTGGGGGGCAGTGTAGTTAATAGTTAGCGAGACAATCATAGGAAAGGAGGAAAGACATTTTAACAATGGTGGAACTTTCTGAGGAGAGACTTTTTGAATTGGTAAGAAACGACATCTATATGATGTGACCTCAACGTGTCTGTTGACGCGTTTTGCTGCATCCACGTAAAAGATGCACGGGAGTGAGTGGGCAGTGACGGTTACATCCGACTAACGTATCTTCTTCTCTACACAAGGCTGTTTGAAAGAGCCTTAAGATAATAAATGCTTATATAAAAATTTTAAAAAAGCCGTTCAGCAGCTTGTGGATTAAAACCTTCTCCAAACTAGGTAGCATTCATAAAGGTAAGAAAAGCTCCCTGAGAACAACTGTGAAAGCCGTGTGGTTTCAATCCACTGCTGCCGTTTACAGTACATTCACTATCTGTGTCTTTATTCCCGAACTTTACTTGACCTCCGAAGTTCCACAGAAGTTAAGTCATAGGAACAACGGTGTTTCCAAGATATACACACACCATAATTTAATGGATTAATTAATAAACATGTAATCAGTTAATTGTCATAAAAAACCTCTGGCATAAAAGCATAAAAGCCCTGCTCATGCGTTACCTCGTTCTTAATTCCTGTCGAGCTTAGTGCATTGGAAACACCGACTGCTAGTTAGGCCATTACCAACATAAACAGAGAGTTATGAAAAGGGGAAGCAGCCAGAGGGGGAAAACTGGCAGATTTATTCTGATTTGATTTTAAATATGATGAAAATGACCTATTCAAAGATGCCTGCTGGATTGTTATTCAAAGCAATATGCATCCCATTTTCTCTAAATATATCATTGTTACAGGAACAGCGATGACGATCAGTGAAGCTGCGTCTCCTTCTCGCTGCTTTTGACGCATAACTTACCTGGAGGCTCCTCAAAGAGCCGAGCCAAATTATGTTAAACGAGGGAACAATGCAAATGGCTTTGACATGTGACGCTGAAAGCTGCATTTTGTCTTCATTGGGATTTGCGAGTAATTTCACACAGAGATTAGTGACAGAATTGTAGGGAAGTAAAACGATGCAGGAAACGAACACCTCGCATTCCACAGCAGCACAAAGGGTCAGAAATCAAAGGACTCACGTCTGATGTAGGTTCGACCTCGATTTGGAGTAAAGGGTTTCCCTCGATCCTAGAAGCAAGAAGAAAAATAATAACTGAAGTAAATCTCTGTCTAACTGATGAACCAAACTTTCCTGTGTTTAATTTGCTGGTTAGCTTTGTCACTGGCCCATAATGAATCCCAGTTGGCCCGAGAAGGATCCGCCCTTTGGACCCATCGTTCCTTGGGAATGGGAGATCGCGTTTGCCTCCCTTGAGCATCGAGTCTCAGTGCTACCCAGTTTTAGTTTCTGTTCATGTTCCCGGTGTTACCTCGTGTTTTGGTGTAGTTTCGCCAATTTGCCCCAGAACCCTGAGTTTTTGCCTATTTCGTTGCCCAAGTTTTCAGGTTGGATTTCCTGAAAGTCTGTTCTACTATCAAATATTGCTTTCTGCACAACCCCCCCCTTGTCGGGAGGTCTGCACCTCTACCACAACCCAACTCCAACTGTTTCTGCTTTCTTACCAAGGCCCCTGATCTGTTGAACTTGAAAGTCTTTACAACAGCACATTGCAGCAATATCAGATTTTTTTGTAGCAACATTTTCAGTCGGTTGTACGCCTCCTCATTCCACTTAATTGAATGACCCATTGATTGCACGAGTGTCTGATATATTCAGGTGACCTGAAACCTTGAATCTGTGAGCACCACTGGAAACTGGCGCTGAACTGTCTGCCATTGATTTTTCTCATACTTTTTGTGCACCACAGCGTGTTTACACAATGCAATGCAAAAGCTGCAGAGAAAGATATATTGATTTAAGCTGCGTGGTAAGTTTTTTTGGAGGCTATGAGCGAGTCTTCTTTTAAACAAGAGGCATTCTGTTGATGCTCCATCTATTTGTTGTGAGGAAGGTTCTTCACTGGGGGAATTTAAATGACTATTGGAGATCACACTGGAAATAATGACTGGACCAGGGCCGTTTATACTGTTCACCACCTGCAGTGGCCCACATGTGGAAAAAGCACATTATATCAAGGCGATTTGACCTAAGTGAATAAAGTGTGAACAGGACGAAATGTAAGAAAGGCCATTCCTAATTGCTGCTGGCATTTTCTGACCCTAATTTATAATTTCACGTTCATATTATGAAGTCTCAAGTGAATTTGCGCCCCGAGTCCCTATTAGTTTCTGACCCTGGAATGTACACTGTCACCTACACTGTGAGCGCCGATGACACGACACAAAGGAACCTGCTTTTCCTCCGCAGCCCGTCCTCCTCCGTCCATATAACTGGCTGTGTGACCTCTCGCCACCTTCCTGTGGTATATTAACACCGGCTCTCAAAGCACTCCTGGACTCTGGGCTAAGACCACAGGTGAGGCAGCTTCTAAAATAATGTGTGATTCCTGCGGCGCCAAGGGTCTCTACCGCCGGTTCGATCTGCGCTCTAATGAGGGGATCCTGCCGGGAGCTGGGGGTCTGAGGCAGGCTCTCATTAACCCTGGGACGAGGCCATTAAGACCAGGGAGAGCTAACAGCTGCCAGAGCAAAGGAGGTGTGGGAGAGGAGGGACAATAGCATTAATTAAATGAGAAGAATATGGGTCTCAATGCCTCGTGAAAAGGTGAAGAATGAGAGATCGTGGGGATGTGAAGAGAAGAAATTATGAGAGGTGCAGAAATAGCAATGAGCAGACAGCCTCTTATATTCTCACCTCTTAGATTCTCTCTTTTCAAGACTGCTGTTACCTGCACTAATATGCCTGCCTTGATCAAGACTAAACTGGGGTTTATCTCCTCAGCTCTTGAGAAGTAAAGGTAAATAATGTGACCCCACAGGGAGGATGGATCGCAGAATGATCTACTGTAAAGACCAGAACAACTGCAACAGCTTCACGACTCTGCAGAACTTACTGTAACGACGTTAGACCTAAAGAAAACAGAGACGAGCAAAGATGCTTGACGACAAAATGATTGTTTTGTGCAGATCTTACAAACCCATCTGGCTACGAGGGGCTGGCAGATTTCAGTCTTTGTGAAATGACTGGTTGTTTTCTCCACCAGCCCAATTACATAGATGTTCTCTTTATAGATGCATGTATAGATACTAGGTTGTGTTGTATGCCCATGCAGCTCATTCACAATCTGGCACAGTGGGGACGACAGAGACAAAACATATCCTTCATGCATTTGTGTGCAAAACTGGCAGATGAGCTTTACAAACATCGTAACCATTATGGTAATGAATGCAACAGTAACCATCTGACAACCCTTTTCTCGTCAAACACAAATGGAGCCCACTGTGATGTGCGTGTACCATTATTTGTTACCATACTTTCTTCTGATTCTTATTATTTCCAGACGTTGCTTCCCATTCTTTATCTCAAAGCTGGCAGCTGCCACAGAAATGTGGTGTGAAGACATCAAATGCAATTTCTTCTATTTTTTTTGTATTTAATCCACGAACGTGTGCAGCCCCATGTCCTGTACCTCGACGCAAGACCTTCGGAAGACTGTGTTGATATTTTGAAAATAAAATGAACTTTGGCCATATTTGCTATTGATTAAACCATTAGAATCCATGGGTAGGGTCCATATTTCATCACAATTGGCCGTGCGCTTGTAGAGTCAGGTTCTCTCGCCCTGTTTCTTGTGATAGATTGAGATCCTGATCTAATTAACATCTGGGTCGAAAGGCATCTCATCATTCCTCCTCCTCTTCCGGTTGCTTTAACGTGACCACTGGCTTCCTCAAAGAGCCACTGGAAATCCAGTTGGCATCCCAAGTGTAGCATGAACTAAAGGCCATGCTGACATTAGTCTCTGAGTATTCGTCATGTCGGCCCTCGCACTGAAATTGTCACCCAAATATCTGCTCCAATAAATCTGACTTGGCCTCTGACCAGCGGCCACAGAGAGAAAGAGAGGAGGAGGAGGAGGAGGAGAAGAGGGAACATGCAGATGAGAGGAAGACGACTGAAAGAAGAGATGGGCCTGATGAAGATCAGAAGGACTGTTTTCTTTAAAAAATGCAGCCATGCAGTTTCATTAAATTCCTCGGGTAATGAGATTCTGCTCACCCGGGTTCAGACAGGACGGGGTGCAGGATGACCTGCGGTGCTCTGCTGGGAGGAGCCTCCGGAGCAACATCTGCAAACAGTCACAACATATCGATGAATTAAGATTTAAATCCTCAACATTGTTTGAATTGCTGTCAGTGGTTTTAAAAAAAGAAGTGGAAGGTATCCTCTATAAGTGGGACAGATTTATCTCAGGCTGGATTTATAGTTCGGCATTTAAAGGTTTATGGTGTGGTTAAAGAATAGTCACTCCCTACGGCTGCTGCAGAGTCAGAGTGGTCAGCTTGAGCTGCTTTTGTTTTCACCATTAGCTTCTGATACCAGTGGAGACTTTTCATTCAGTTCCTTTTTAATAGCAATATTAAAATAGTACAGATAGTACAAATAATACAAAAGTATAGAATATAGTCGTATAATAGGAGAATACTACAATCGTTTAGGTATTATAGTATAATAATAATGTCTGGTCCCCTCATGATAGAAAAGGCTTTGAGATAGAAAGTGTCGTCTTCTTCTTTTCAGTCGAGAGTGAGACATCTGTACTGTGAACCCACTTCTTTCATCAGGCTCTGACATTATGGAAGAAATGACTTAAATCTGGTGACTGCACAGAACTAACTCTCTGTTTAATAATGGGAAGGTAAAGGTAAACCTCAGGTACTGTGAAGGTAAACATAATTAAAGCAAGATACAGACGGCAGCAGGATAAACACTGAACAATAAATAAAACCCAAGCTGTTGAGTCGGGATTTCCCTTAAACCAGCTTTAACAACTTCTACCAACTTCCAGGATTGTGTTGTCTGAAACGTTGATTTTGGAGATGCTGATGAAGAAGTCTAATACCTAATTAAAAGGTTCAACAGTTGAAAGTCGATCATGAAGCTTAAACCTCTTTGATTTACTTGATCTTAAAATACCTCTTGGTGCGATCAAATCAACAACTTATTATTTTTGTCGGCTTGTCAGCAGCAAAGGGAAGTCGCACATTCCCGATCACTGCCAGTCAGGTTTTTAGAAAGTGAAACAAATAATAGTTTTGGGCGATTGTCGGGCATCACATCCACCGAAATGTAGGGTTGAGACTTTTTTTGTGCATTTAATGCCTGAGAGAACTCATTTCCTTGTGTCCTTTTGTAAATAAAAACAGGATAATTAAACAAGAATTAAAACTCATTTACATTCTCAAGCGCAGCTCGTTCAAAGAGTCATTTAATTGTTTTTCCATCAAAGGACCTACTGCGCGTCCTATAATGGAGAAAAGAGAAAGTTGGATTTTCCTTATACTCTCAGGATGCTCCTGTGTTCAACATGTAAGATGGAGCAGGGTCGGCCGTTGTTCTGTATTCACCTCTGAAAGACATTCCTCGCCACGCTTGCCACCTGTGTTGGCACATTCTGACAATTTGTACCACAAAGTGGGAGCCACAGAAAGCGTTCCCTCTGTGGCACGGTGCATTAGTCGCTGGCACCATCGCCTCACAGCAAGGAGGACCTGTTTCTGTTTTTTCTTTGTGGGGCCTGATTGGATGTGTGCATGGATTTACTCCAAAGACCAGCGAGCCAGGAGGATTTCAGGCTCTGAATGATCCAGGGGTGTGAATCTGAGCCGGTCGTGGACTGTGTAACTATGTCTGTGATCCCTGTGACAACCTGTACAGCTTATTCTGGCTTTCTAACAAAAAGCTTGTGATATGCTGGAGTCCCTTGTGACACAGAAAGCAAACACTTGGTCAAATCACACTGGAATCGCCCCTGGAGCTGTATGGATTTTTATTAATTAACTTTTTCCAAACCAAATTTACAGTAAATTTAATTTGACGAGAAAGTGACATTAGTTCCACTTACGAGCGTAATGGCTTTAGATTGATGGGAGCAACAGTAAGTGGTAATGATTGACTGTGTTGTTATGCGGCTTAGAAAAGGCAGCTGATTACATTGAAGTGGAAGAAAGTATAACAGCACCGGTGGCTGCATTAGTCAGAACCAGGGAACCACCGTGTGCACAGATTCCCAAAAAACCCGTCTGCGCACATCTCAGCTACACTTCACCTCGCACCACCCCAGGTCGTCTGAGCCGTAATAACTTGCCAAACGAGCGGAGGCTGGGTGGCACCGGTGTGGACAAAGGCAAAGGCTTTGACAAGTCATTAGGAGCCCGGATGAGGAGAGCAATGAGTGGGTGTAGGGGCCAAGAGTCTTAAAGATGAGACGAGATGAGGAGATGAAAATCACCATCCACATCAAAAGAACCCTTCCTCCCTCCTCCTCCTCACTCATCCTGGGCTAGCAGCAGTGCATCATGGGTAAGGGTAATGATCAGTTGCGAGGGACGTACCTGGGAAGATGAACTGTTGTTTGTATTTGAAGTAACTGGAGGCTGTGGAAAAAAGAGAGACAAATCAGATCCTAAGACCCAGTTCTACTGCACAGCACAAATTAAAAAGCCAGAAATATAAGATTGCTTTGGATTTAGGACGTTATCTATGTTGTGTTGTTTTGTTCAATAGTGTTTTGGGCTAAATTTGTAATAAGTCACAATGAATTAGTGATAAGTAGTTGCTCTTTATGTATCACTGAGTCACTTCTACAACCAAAATAACGTCGCACAATCAAAGGTAAAATTTGTTTATATTAATGCTCTTGTAAAATGTGAGTCATGAAGGGTTAAACGGCGATGAACACGTTGATAAAGACGGACCAAATGAAAAAGTCAAACTAGTCACAGAAGTCAAAGATGGTTTTGTTCTGATGTTTGTCCAAATGTTCATGTTTGTGATGAGTTTGGTTTTAATTAGTGATTTGATGATTTAAAAAAATGTGGTAAAAGATCCTGATTGACAGCTGAGACTGACTCGTGATTGGTCGTTGTGCTGGTGGGACGTCGTTACTCTGGCTCCACACCTCAATCAGTACGGTGCAGACTCTCAACACAAACGAGGTCAGTAGCACAAGACGGCAGCGCCCACATCCAAGTTATTTGGGCTTCATTTTTTGTACAGTGGGAGGAAGTGGAGGAGTACGTTGTCCGTCTTTATCTGCAGTCATTGATCAGAACTCTCTCATACCTGTCAAGTTGAACTGTTTCTGTTGCCGCGCCGACTGCGGGGAGGGGTGCAGGGGCGAGGGGGGCGTGGCACTGCTGGGCAGGGGCGGAGCTGGAGAGGACGGGGTGGAGGAGGTGGTGGATGAGGGATTGCTGCTGGAGTCCGGCTGGTACGGGACTGGGATGTGATCCTGACAAGACACAGGAAACAAAGGGTCAGCAAAAAAGCCTGAATTAAAATTTCAATATTGTGGATATTGAAAGTTTTAAGCTGAAACTCTTCTTCATTGTTTTCTGCATCTCTGTGAATTATACCACATATCTAAATTGATTTTCTACCTTCCAGGCAGCACTTGGTTACATTCATTTCAAATTGAAACTCTCCTGACAGAGGTAATTCATCACAATGTGCAATATGCTGCCTTTACTTTCCTGACAAAGATGTGTTATCGCTGTTGAGGGCAAGTGTCTCCAAACTATCCTGAGTGGTGCATTCAAAGAAGCTCCAACATGTGGGGAAATACGTTTGGCTAATTGAAAAACTACTTTAAATTAATGCTCTCCTCACATTTGTGCATATTCCAAATGTTCAATTAAAGCGATCGCATCTCACCAAGAAGGCTAATCTATCAAGGTTTTGCTGGAAGAATATTAAATAGTCCTTTGCGCTGTTAATGTCACCTCCACCTCCACCAGGGTCCAATCCAGTTTCTCGATAATCCTGCTCCAGGATCTGTTACCAAACTCGTTTATTTTTTTACATCTACAACATCATCCACTGTCTAGACGCTAAGATTCATTTCATTTCTACTAATGGCTTAATTTAATGGTTTCATAACAGGTTCTACTCAACCGAAGTCTGCTTGAGTGCCACTTTTTTCAGTAACAACCCCTAAATTATCACTTTCTTTCAATACGTCTCTCCCGATTGAACCGACTCTGCTGAAAAGCATTATATTAATTACAGTCTGAAAATGTACTCCGACAGACTGAAAGTAAGCACCTGGTGGGGAAAAAAAACAACTTGTACTGTGAAACCTCCGATGACAGAGCGTTCTTGAATGCAACAACAGATGTAACTGCAACGTGATGATAATGTAACTGACAGAACATAAAAGACGGAAGAAACTTTTCAGTGTGATGGATTACGTTCCTCGAGCAAGTTTCTACGTCTGCGCTGGTTGTGACGGGAACTCGGCGGCTTCCTGGAAGGAGGGAAATCAATCTAAAGATTCAGGCTACGCTTTGAAAAACGATCTGAAAAAAAAAATTTGCAAAGTATATACAATTTATAATGAATGAAGTAAAATCGGTGTACAACCAACTCTACAATTTAATGTTATAATAGTATTATTAAAATAAAATATGTCTCCATTCAACAATAACATTGGTTATTGGGACATACATCGCACACAAGGGAAAGTTTCAGTGTCACTGGCACTTCCAAGATGTTCTAGCTCCTCCAGTTTGAATTCTCTGAACCATCCTAAAGATTTGCACAAATGCCCGAAGAAAACCTTAAGTGTCGTGCAAAGTTATTCATTATTGAGACCTACTGTATATCTGATATAGAAATATTAGATGTCGCATCCCTTGTTTTATCTTGTTCTATTGCCTGATGACAAAATACAAACCCATATCTAAACTATCAAACTCAGTATTTCCACCTTCTATAATCAACTAGACTGAAACTACAGTATAAACAAGGAAGACAAAGGATGTGAATGTCGTGTATGTGAAGTGGTCTAACATTACAGGTTCACTTTCTTCACACGCTCATGTGTTTCACAAGATTTCCATCATAGTATTAACAGCAGTTGTCAGATGTGCTGGCAGCAACACAATAAAGAAATCCATCTGTGTAAACATCAACACAGCTGAAGATTTTTAGATATTTTCAATGATCTACTGGGAGAATGTCCTCCTGTAAAGAATGACCCCATAAGGTACCTGTACGAGGAGGTTGGACGACGGCTTAGACGGACTTTCAAATGGCTAATTTCTCGTTTTGTTTCCGACATCGGTGACTTTTCCAGAAACTCGATCACGTGTTTGTTACTGCAACCATGACAACAAAGACCCTTTAACCTCTGATTGCTTTTTCTAAAACCCCAAAACCAAATCTTCAGCTAAATCCAACTGAGTGTCTAAACCGAGTAAAACCAAACCACGACCCTTCCAAGACCTCAAATGGTTTATATTATTTAGCAAAAGGCTCTAATACCAACAGTTCATGGGACTTACAGGGAGACAGGGAAAGAACAGTGGTGTCAAGCTGTATGTTCACGTGCTGAAAACAGGTCAACTGGACATGGTTGAGTTTTTTGAAGACGTTTCACCTCTCATCCAAGAGGCTTGTTCACTTCTAACTGGCTGCTCGGAGTCCAGGTATTAAACTCTGAGGGTTGTTAGGAGTCTTTGAGGTGATCTGAGTTGAAGGTTATTGTGATCGTGCCCTTAAGTTGTATTAGATGTGTTGACAAAATACAAACCCACATTTCTGAAAACGCAAACTCAGCATTTCCACCTTGATGGTTTTTAATCGAGTTAATGAGCCTGAAATTGTAAACAGAGGATCTCCTTACCAGAAGATTTCCGCAACTGACATCTTTAACTCAAAAAGTGGTGTATTTGTATTGGTCTCACATTACAGGTTCACTTTCTTTCCGGACACGCAGGATTTCCATCGTCAGTATTGACATCAAACTTGTTTATTTCCTCTCAACAGGAGCAGCAGTTGTTAGAATGAAAACATTGTGTGAGAAAAAAAATAAAATCCATCCGTGTAAACATCAACATTGCTGAAGATATTTCCGTATGGTTTCACGATCCCCGGGGAGTGACTGGATGACTCACAACCATTTTCCGGGCTCCCAAAACGGAAAGGAATGTGATATGTAGGACAGGTTGTTACACACGCTTCATTTCCTTCCACGTACCTTGTTGATTCTGTTGGTTTTGGGGAGCGTCTGACTGATGTGCAGGTCTGTGTACCTGAGCGGGTTGTTGATGTCACATGGCACTGATTCTGTCCGTACCAGACGAGCTACTACAGAACAGAACCACAGGGGAACAATTAAAACACACAAGACAATACTCACCCAACAGCTTTAGTAAAATGGAACAAAACTTATTATCAGGGTCTGCTTCTAATGTGACAAATGAACAAAATGCCCTTTCTTGAACACCTTCAATTTGTTAACGCGTACAGACACTGCTAAAATAATTCCTTAAAGCAAACTGTCTTTTAGAAATAGTCGCTCTTGCTTACTAACGTAGGACAGAAGAAGTCTAATCAGTGTTCTTTACCTTGAGTCGTTCCTTGGTGATCTTATTAGGGGGAGAGGGGGAAGGGGGGGGGGAGGCAGAGAAAGGACAAAAGAATCTCAATTCTGATAGCAGATAATGGGATTTCTTTTTCTTCAGCGCATGACGTAATCACATTTGTCAAACCTAAGTGGCTTCATTAATCAGCAGATATAACTTTTTATCTGCTACAACCAGCAGAAGCTTTCACTCTTTTAAAATTGGGAAATAACAGGAAAAAAGTATCTTCAGCAGCTCTCGGGACTCAAATATATTAAAATATATGAATAATCATGAGGACAGAAAGCCACCAGGGTTCAAAATCAGGAAATCTAGTTGTGTTATTTAAACAGTATTCAGTTAGGCTTATCAGTTATAATATTCAGTTAAAAGGTCACTACACCTCTTTAGTGGTCAACTGCAAACTGCTGTTGTACATGTAAACAGGCCAACTTTGGAATAACTGGGAGATCAGCATGCATTCAAATCAATGGAAACACAATTTACTTTTGCTTTTTCTTCTTTCTCAAGAAAATTGAAAAAAACTACATGGCTTTCAGAAAAATCTTCACATTTTACCATTTCAGGAATGTGGGAAAGCTTTGAGGGGAAAGCTACATGAGGAAAAATACCTTTGAGAGATTCTCGTCCGCCTCGCTGTATGATCAGTAAATGGCAAGGTGGGGCTTCTTTGGTGCATTTGTTGTGGCACTTCAGCCTGATTGCAAAGAAAAACACAGGAAATGGATTCAGTGTTTGTCTAGTTGCAGATCTACGCAGGAATAACTGCACCAGTTTGCACCAAATCTGATGGACAGATGAGGCAGAGTAACTGCATAACTGAGCTAAAGACGTTTAATAACTTACTTGCAGTTTTTACATTTCAGTCCAAACAACATTCCCTTTCCACACACTATGCATGTCTGGGACATCCAATACTTTGTGGAAAACCTGCAGGCAGAAGAAGAGCGAGTGAGATAAGGACATTTTTTCTTAAAGTCAGAACATCCCTTTCAGCTTGTTGCACATCTGAAGGCCTCGCATTCCCAGCGTAACCTTTCTGCGAGGATAATAGACGCCTGAAGACGCTGCCTCAGAGAAAGTATTCACCCGCCCAATCTCCCCACACCTGCTGATTTGATTTGGACCCACTTCATTTTCATTTCTCCAGCAACCCTGTGCAAATGAACATCTCTGACGGTCGCTTAGCAGCGCATGACTGAGGCCACGGGGTTTACATCACTGCAACAATCAGTCATAGTTAGAGGAGCTCAGAGGCCTCCACCAATCTCAAACTGTCCCACACAGTCACTTGTCAATCTAACAAATCTACAACGGGCTTTGCAGCAACAGCAATTCCCTGCACATACACGCCGAGCGGTTAAAGTGCATATGCGACCATTGGCTGTATTTACTGATGCTGCGGCTGCGTGCCAGCAGTGCGGCTGGGCTGCTAATGGCAGATGACTAATGCAGTTTGACAGATTTCAAATCTCTTTATTAGGCTCCTCCTTCAGCTCAATTGACGGGCGCAGCTCCACCCGACCCCTGATGGATTTCTTTGTGGATTTCGCTGTGACGTGACAGTGACGTGACATCAAGGGCAGATTCTGCATCAGGAAATGCACGGAAACGGTCCGACAGCCACGGAGGTGCGACGTGCGCCAGCTACGCAAATGCACTTCTCCTAAGAGGCAAACAATTCGATCAAGGGCACACGTCTGAAATATGCAAATTGGAGACGGCTAGATAGAATAATGGCGTTTCTCTTAAAATCAGCCCTAATCTTCAAATAAAAACTCTACAAATTACATGTGTGCTTAGTTTGGCTGCGTGCGATGAGGCTCAGAGCTTCTCCCTGCACCTCTGGGACTCTCAGCTGCACAACACCCACGTTCTGGAGGCTGTCGAGATCCCACAACTACCAGGCTATTGTTTTACTTTTTAGATCAGTAGCATTTAGAGTCAAGCAGGGTGAGGGAGGACGAGAGAGACAGACAAAGACAGAAAGGGAGATGAGTTATGCAAGAGGCTCTTTTTTAATTGCACGGCAACTCTATCACATATGTATGAGTGTATGCACATAAAAAAAACACACACCTACACACTTTGCTTGAGGCCTACCTGTGTTTTATTGAGTTTCCCAGATCTCTTCGGGGAATCTGTGGGGACCAGCGAGGCACTGAGAGAGTGTCTGGAGAGGAGGAAACAGGACAGAGTCAAGGATGTGCCGTTTTTCATTTATAGAATTTCTATAAATGGTCAAACTGCATCAACGTCTTTCAGAACTGAACTGCATTATTTAGCACTTATGGCATTTCAGAGGATGAGCTGATGTTGCAGCATTAAAACTGGCATTTTCCTGTCGGACTCAGTCGGTCAGTCATGACTCACAGTCACTGTACACGGGATGTTGTTGTTCAAGATAAATAGGTTGTTTAGGGTTAGGAAAACAAATCATGCTTCAGGTTAAATGATAATAACGCTTCCTGTCTGACGCACGATACACATATTCATATGTATATAAACAATGACTGACATGTATTTAAAGGAAGTGCAGTATAATGATAACTCAGCCTCCAGCGCATCTACATCAGGCAACAACAAAAACTATAAATCAAACATGAAATGAAAGGCAGATCTGTCCAGTGCTCTCTCCCAGGCGTTAAAAAAAGGCAACACAATGTTAAAATCCATGAATTGTTTGCATGTATACACACATATATGTTATGTGTGACCAGGGGTGGAGGACCTTTAGCCTCTGGGACGTATATGACGCATGAGACAATTTGACCTGTCCCACAAGACAATAAAAAATAAAAGGCAACTATAGGCAAATATAATAAAAATAACACAAAGCAGTAACATTTCCTTCAGGGGGGGTTCCTTCTGTCTGTTTGCCTGCAGGTCACAGGGAAGGAAACACATGTAGCTGTTGCATGTCATCGCTAACAGGCATCATGTAAAAGACAAAACCAGTGAACCTAATTCATGAGGATACAGTCAGTGATGAAAAAGGCAAATCTCAAGCAAGTCAGCTGGAGACACAAGTGGGCGAGTTGCAAGGATAAATGTGCTTGGACAAAGTAAATGCTCTTCGGTGTCTATGTGCAGCTTTCACCAGGCGAACAGTCTGACAGGAGATGTGCAGGGAAGGTTTGTGGTGAGGGAGCTAAAAAGAAGCTGAAACATTTATCAGAAGGGGAATTTTTGAGTTTGACGACTCTGCAAGAAGCTAATACACCTAAATAAGATGGTGAGTTTTGCAAAACTCCTTCAGGTATTCGGTTGAAAGGTTTCAGGTCTCGAAAAAGTAAACAAAAGGAACTGAAAATACCTGTTAAGTGGTTTAATGTGGAACCAGCTGATGTGCCTGACGATGAAATCATTGAGCTATGAGACAACAACCATCTCCCTCTGCTAAACTTCTAGAACGGTCTGTGATTCAAAACTCAAAAAAGACCTCCAAACTTCTGTTCATGACTGACTGACCCAGAAACCACCTGATAGGAGCATCACCATCACTACCATCTGACATCAGAAGGAAAAGGAGAAGCAGTTTCAGCTATCGCGTTACGGGTAAGAGTGACTCCACTGTATTCAGTAAATGAATATGGCCCCCAAAGGTTGTCATGACAATTTAAATGGGCCCTTGATAGGAAAAAGCCCCCCCGTATGATGATACTACTTTTGCGCTACCTGTTTTCCATTGTGAGTAACACTAGCTTTAAAATGTTTTCACAACAAAAGCATTTCGCTCACTCCATTAGTGCTTACATCTGCCACCTCGGCGAACTCGGTGAGAATGGCTGACGCAGTATCGCTGGATGTGATGAACTAGCATTGAGAAGAATTGTTATGATACGCCGTTTGACAATAATGGTGGAAAATGCTGACAAAATCATGTGTCGTTCAGGAAAGTGCTTTTAGCGTTTCGTGTCAGTTTCTGCCCGAAACCCACATCGCCCCATTTCTGTTCAGCAAAACAAAACGTATCGGGTATCAACATAATTTTAACCATAACATCACCACATTGACACGTTGTGAAATGTTGCTTTTATTCTTCCTTGTCAAAAACCCACATTAGCCACAAGGCAATTTGACCACAGTTAGTTTAATTTACACCTTTTCTTTATTCAAACTAGCACCCATAGCAAATAATCTAGTGACTTTTTGGACAAATGAGTGAAATGCATGTGCATCTATAGTTAAAGGATAAACTAGAAACAAACTTTCTTGCCAGCTCCTGCTTTGAATGGAGAGTTTGTTTTAAGAAAACAGCCCAGTCAACAAATAAGCAGCTTTGAATTGATAAAAACAAAATGAAGAGAAAAGGAAATGATACAAATACGAGAGAAGTTGGAGCTGAAAAGTCTTGAATGTAATAATTCTATGCAGTTATTCATGAGTTTTATGTTACTTTTAAGCTGAATATGAATTCCTGCGCTATAAGAGCTGGGAAAGTGAGTGAGCCTGTGAGTGAAGGGGGATGAAAAATAAATGAGGGAATTGTGAGGATAAAGTAAAGAACCAAATCATCGCAAGGAATTCTCTCCTAAATGCATCGAACTCCGGAGGCTTCACTTCAATTAGGCTGAGAGACGAAAAGATATCCAGGTCGGTTTCAGTCGCAGAGAAGACAATAATGCCAAAAGAATAACTTTCATATTTATAGACGCTTTATGAATTCTCTTTTTCAAAGAAACTGAAAAAGACTTTAAGAGTCATTGTTTCGATGCCGATGCTCCTCTTTGAACAGAAGATGAAAGATGAAAATGTTTTCAAGAGTCTGGTGGGAGAAATATTGACTGATTGGTTGATTTTAACCTGGGTGGGGTCAACAGGAAATGGCAATGATGATTCTTCCTCACTGCCACATTCTGCCGATAATTCTCACCGGCCTACACAAGCTCTCATCCTTTCACTAAACGCCAATGCGATCCAGATATCTCTACTGAAGGTGTATCTTCACCCCCCGCAGGTGTGATGCTGTTCTGAACGGATCTACAGCAGTTTTGGCAGCTTTAAAATTAAACGTATCCAAATAAACAGGCAACAGATGCAATGAGGTAATAAACTGGCCAATCAGCCTTGGAGGAGGAAATTCAATCCCTCATAGACTTTCATGACTCCATCTTTTAAACAATGATTCCTCTGGTTGAAGGCCTCGCTCGCTCTTATTGGATGATTTCGAGGCAGCTAGTAATCGTCAGTCATTGTCAGCTCTAATCTCATGGCCCTGGTGCCGCGCAGCGTTTCCTGGTTCCTGAAACCCCCTTCCTCCTCCTCCAGTCTCTCCAGAGGCTTGGTGTCTTCTCCCTGCACTCCGATGCATTGCTCAATTACACTCAATCAACCTGATAACTCAATAAAGAGGGGGAACTGACATCATCTGCTTCTTGTCGGCCTTGTTGGCGACTGGCAGATGATTGGAGTTGTCAGCGGCGTGGTCAGGACTGTTCATCATCGTGTGTGTGTGTGTGTGTGTGTGTGCGCTGTTGACGTCGCTGTCTGTCTTCAATGACAACAGATGATTCTGACGTCTTCTCTTTCATGACAATAATTGCTCAGAGAACGGTGCGTATTAATCAGAACAAACCTCAGACGTGCAGCGGATTTAGTATTTGTGAGCATGTTTTTCGTGACAGGGTCTTGAATTTGTGCCTTTGCTGTAAAGAGGATCCTTCGGGGGTCAGGTCAGGAGTTGTTGTCAAATAATGTCTAATATTTTGATTCTAACTGCACTTCTGTTACTATGGTGTCTACAGTTAAGACTAAAATCTTAACTATTCCAACTTTAAAGTGTTTGGATCATGTTGGAATGGAGTTTTAAATAATAGTCCTTTCCTAACCAGGTGAAAACAAATCAACATCTACACCAACATGAAGGTCAAACTCATGTTTTGCAAATGTCCCTCATTGGAAACAGTGTCATGTTTATGCCGGTTTGTATAATTCAGCTTTGGCCTTGTCAGGTCGAAGCACATGTTGTTTTCCCAGGTGTGATGGCCTAACAAAACAAAAGATAATCATTGTATTCTGGTGATGCCATGATATTCAATGGCATGGGGGAGTGGGAGAGTTTTAATCCACACGCACAACTTTGTGTGTGTGTGTGTGTGTGTGTGTGTGTGTGTGAGACAGATGAGCCCGCGGGAGCTGAGAAACCCCAAGGCGCCAGACAACAGTGTCCTACTCCATCTTCTCTGATTGGCTTCAGCTTAATTAAGCCTGGGCCTTCCTTCACCCTCCTCCACTGGCCGGTCACATGACACTCAGCAGACCAGGAGGTTAAGCGTGCACATGTTGTTGTGCACGCATGTGTGTTTTTGTGTTGGTTTAAAGGAGAAATGCATCTGCTGTCTGTGCGCAGGTTAAACATAGGGTGCATGATAAGATAGACAACTCAAGTCTTGGAGCCTATTTAGAGCTGAATGCAGTTTATTTGAAGTTAGACTGAGATGCCTCTGCCAGTGAGTGACAGAGAACTGAACACTGCTATTCCCCATGGACGAGGAATTTGGAGTGAACACAAGATGCAAACAACATAAGCACAGAGTCAGGGCTGCACAATTAATCGTGATCTCAATCCACAGTTATATGCAATGTCATTTCTAATTGACAACAATTCTGCAGAATTTTAATTATGACGGTGTTAACACACAGTAGGAGAAAACAAAAAGTGAAATCAAGCCAAAGTTTTTGCCTGTTGGAACTCCCTAAAAAAAACAATAACAGCGAAATGAATCGAAAGGAAATCTCAGCTGAGAGGTCAGAGGATCAACATCAAACCCTTGTAAAATACCGTTTATTTACCATTAACACAAACGGAAACATCACGACAAAGTGCAATAACACAAAGCTGTGCAGGTGAAGGAAAACGTATACACATTCCATGAACAAAAAAAAACAGCAGGAAGAAGTAAAATCTCATATCAACCTGCCAATTTCATTTAAATAACATAACGCAAATACAGATTGTGATGTACAATTCTAAGCAACAAAATCTAGAATCTAATATTATCCAGGATCGTGTCTCCCAGGATATTATGTCATCTCACCCTCATATACGCTCATTACTCTCAGAATCATCAAGGTCCTGCATGCAGTTTGTTGCAGTTTGGATGAAGCCTTTAACCAAAGATTGCTTTTATGCAATCAACTACCAATGTGTTATCAAGACATAATCAATACCTTGAGACTAGGAAAACAAATCAATAAACGACATAAGAACTTAGTTTGAATATGAAACTGAAGCCTGTTTCACAAAATGAAAGCCTGACATATACGAGGTGTGGACTGGGCTGAGCAGCAGTAAAGTGAAAGGGACTGTAAAAGATGTGTGTGGGCGTCTGCTGCACAATGTGCTGCATTATAGCACATGAGTGTTACATGACAGACGTGTAATGGGTGCCGAACCCTCGTCGCCCCGGATCCTGAAGTGGTTTAATGAGACTGTCCACAAGGTGAAAGTCGCACATCTGAACAAGTATTTGTTTGCAACGGCTGCAAAAAAGCAAGAAGTAAGAAAAGGATGGAAGCACACAACAAGGCTTTTATTTTTTTTGTCTCCGTGTGAGGAGAAAAAAAAAATAGTTCCTGCGATGAACAGGAGACAAAGCCAGGTTTTACAGTTGCTATGACAACAGTTACACGCCGATCAGCCTTTTTTGCAGAATATTGTGCTGTCATCTTTGACGAGCAGGAACACACACACACACACACACACACACACACACGTTTACAAATAACTCTCAGAGCCCCTTGTGATGAATTTACAATCGCTATCACAGCACTGGAAAAATAGCAATTACCTTGGGTGAAACAAGTATCTCTGCGAGGCCTCATAGATAGTTGGTCTTTTGAGAACTAACAAGTTCTTAAGTGTGCCAGTGAGACAGAGGGAGAGGGGACGAGAACAAACGATGCCCTGAGGCCTCGGGACTCCGTAGACGCTTCCTCAGTTTGAGACACAGAGACCGGCCGACACCACACAAGGCTTTCAGGTGACGTTACCCATCCTCTGGGGAGAAGATCCATTGTTGGGAGAAATAATCGTTTGAGTAAATAAAGAAGTGAATACACATGAGAGTGTCATCCACAAGTTTTTCTTGTCTCTTCTCAAATCGAACAAACAACTTGATGAAGATGATTTAGTGATGCTGACAGATGGGAAGTTTAAACATGCAGCAAACAATGAACATTTTAAACTTCTGGTGCGTTGTATTGCAACACCTCAGGCTAATGGGCTGAAAAAGCAGTTTGTTTGAATTGGCTGCAAGTAAAAGTGCAAAGTATCCACAGAGACTAAAATCAAATTAAAGCTGCTCTTTCTGAAATATTGAGAGAGAACGCGACAGTCTGAATAAGGTTGCTCCGAACATTCTACACAACTTTTCCTGCCAGCCCCCTACTGACATCTGGAAAACGTCCGAATAAGCCTGTGTGAAAACAGCAGACAAGTGGGCGTGTTGATGTTTCTAGACAAAAAAAACAAATACTAACATCTCAGGGTGAAAAAGAGGAGCCATACACACATGAGATACTGAAGAAGACGTTGATTCGAGAGATTTTGGTGAAACGAACCGACGCCGATGTTCCTGTTGTTGCGAACGCGTCGGACTCCGACCATCTCCTGCTCTGCTCTTCACACACGAAAGACAAACTGTCGGACCCAATTTTCATGACTGAACGTGGTTTAATTGTTTCTGGCAGCAAAGTTCCCACTGGGATCGGACGTCTTTTCACTACAGATGCAGCGGATGTGCAGGATATTCCCACAGGCTCCTGGTAACATGGTGACTATTGAGCAGTTCAACTCGTCTGTTGACTGACATCCATGACCTCCTCTGCAGGGTTTCATTAGTTCCAATGAGACAAGCTCTTTGCACCAGAAATAGTCAATTAACCAACTGAAAAAATAGTTCTCTTGACTGGTGACCTGATTCTTATAGAAGAATAAGAAGTCGTCACAAATGTTCAAACAGTCCAGGTTGACAAATAAAACTGTCTTTGTTCAAATACACAACAAAACACCAAATCATCACATTATGGAAATAAAGATTTATAAAGAACATGAATTTATTACAGTTATATTATTGGTCCAAATTAGTTTTTACTTGTAATGAGTAAAGTCCAGCAGGTAATTAAAAGCAGTGTCAGATCATTAATCACTGTTAGTGATAATGAAAGATGCTCACATAATATTACCCATGTTAATAAATCTTCAAAACAAATGCTGCCTCATTTTAATTATCACCTATAATTGGGTTCTGACTATGCTTATATGTAAAGATGTATATAGCCATGCCTCCTCCACGTTAACAGATGGGACACTGACTGTCATTTGAGGTTGTTATTACAGTCCTAGGTAGATGCAGCTCCTTTTTTTTACCTAACCCAGATCAAAATTTAGTGTGGTATTACATCTGGTTGCTAGGAGATCTGTGACACGAGTGCAAGATACACGAGAGTGGATGACGTCATCGGAACACGTGAGATAAACACTGCAAGTCGTGCACCGAGCGTGTGAAGAACTTTCAGGGCCATTTATAGCCACAAGCACACACTCACACACTCCCACACTCTCTCTACCTTCCTCTCCCTCTCCATTACACACACACGCATATAAGTTCTGCAGCAGGTGTGTGTGTGTGTTGTTTGAGTTGCGGCGCTGGTGCTGGACCTCCAAGTGGACACGATGCATCATCACAGGCTGAGGTGTCTGTTCCACCTGTGTGAGCTCAAACAGCCAAAGGCAACAGAGGGTGGCCTGTCTGTGGAAAATGTCCCTCTGTGGCCACTGGAACTTTTCACAGTGGACTTATCCCTGATAACGCCGAACTAATGCCACCTTTTTACAGTCTACAGCTCTGGATGCATGAAGTTTGAACCCTGTTAGAGTCACGTCTCCTCCACTGAGGCACCGTCCAGCTTGAATCTACACGTCTCCTTAAGTATTTGTAGGAACATCTGAAATGTAATCTGCAAAACACGTGATATGAAAAACAAACCCCACATTGAAGTTACCGCTCCTCCATGTGCCCAGAAGATGATTTAGTCCTTCACATGCCACGATATATACGCAGGCACAGCATTGTTGAAAATCGGACGGCTTCCTAAACCTCATTAACACACTCAAGCAACGCTACATTTCAGTGGAGGAGCAGAGCACATGTGACGAATAGCGTCACCACTGCAGCTCATTGCAACAAAGCTCTGTGAGCAACTCACAGCATGATTCCCTGAGGTTGGAGTGATATTTGCTGTTGGTGCAGTTTGGCTTCTTTAGGCCTGATACCTGACAGCTCAATTTTGAATATTTAGTTGTTGTATATGTGGTTGAAATATCAACACACACACACACATACTCAACGAACCCACTTGGACTAAGGAAACAGCAAATATTTGTGTTTTAATGATGCACCAGGTTGGAGATTAAAATATAGTTCATCCTCTGTTTTATTTATATCAATTCTCTGATGTTTTAATGTTTTATTAATACAGGGATGTTGACAGAGATTAAATTAAATGATAATAATGAGAAAATAGTCCCACTTCTTTTGTATAGAGTCAGTTTAAACACACGTTACTAAACAAGGAGCTAAAGGAGTAAATACTAAATTCACTGCAGGTATTTTTTATATATCATAGGACTCGCAGGATGTCACTGCAACATGAACACAGACAGGAGAGCCTGCCCTACAATGCACTCTGTGTCGTGTGGAATCTACGTAGTAGCTGGAGTAAAAATGGTTCCTGCCGCTGACGACACAAAGCGACGGTGATTCATGGCAGTAACAGACGCTACTGAGCCACTGAGTGATTTTTATTGTACAGGGAGAAGTGGATGAATGAACAAGAGAGTGGTTTTAGACGCAGCCGTTTAGTTTGTGCAGAGATTCATGCGCTCGACCAATGTTACATCATTAAATGTTTATTAAAAGCAAACTTATCAGAAAAATTAACATCAGTGTAAAATGAAATGACACCATCGAGGAGAAAGATTCATTTGATCAGTGACATCTTTTAATCACTTACACACATCTTCTTAGGAAAGCTTTTTAATAATTCACCGTTTGTTTCTTTTAATATGTCTGTCTATCTGTTTTATATTACTATAAATCATAAATTATTGTTGGGGGTGTTATTTGATTTTAATTTTGTTGTGTCATATTTTATCTTGTTTAAACTTTGTAAAGCACTTTGTAACTTACATGAAAAAAAGTTGGATTGGCCCATGTACCATCAACTAACATGGAGGAGGCAGGTGTTTATGATCTATACTGCTACCAATCGAAATGATTTGTCTTCACTTTTAGGGAGCCATGTTGTCGACCTTTATATAAAGTCTTTAAAATAAACAATTTCACTGTTGGTCTTGTTTCTTTACAATAAGGAACATAGAATAATGTCAACCTAATTTTTTGTCCCACTGCTGTGTGTCGATTTATTTTAAAACTATTTACATCTTTTCTCCGACCACACAAGCAGAAATACTCTGGTGTGAATCCGCAAGGAAGACACTGAGGCTTTGACTGCGCACTGACTCATCCTGAGCAGACAGGTTTGCTAACCTCAGCCGGTCCTGTGGGTCCTCCGCGTCTTTCGACTCAGATGACTAAAGAGATCCTGACGTATGAGATGGCAGCGATGCCATAATCCCAAACATAGACCCGGGGATGGATATTTAGCCTGGCTGACCGGGCACACACACACACACACACACACACGCGCGCCTGTCCACATTCTCATGCAGCTCTTCACACATCAACACACGTACGCCGCTCCTGAAATAACAACTGAGGGTCTGAAGCCGAAAAAGAAAACATTTCAGGTTTAATTTAAGCACAATGAGCACTGAAAGATCCCGTCTCTGTTGGATCACTCACTCCCTACAAACCTTAAATTTCCTTTTTTCTTTTACCAACAAATACAAATAATCTGGATAAAGACATTGAAATAGTACAGATGAGCAAATATAAATAAAAACATAAATAAAAAGAGACGAAGCTGAGGTGCAAACTTGCAGCTTTCAGGGATAAAAAGCTTAAGCTCTACAGTTTGTTAAAAGTTGAAGCTATGACAGTAAAGACAGTTATTACATCAACTTATAAAAAAGGTGAATTAACTGATAAAAAACAGAGATAAACCTTATTTTGCCTGCGGGGTCAATTTCTCTTAAAGTCAGTGTTGCTGCGGCTGCACGACAGAGTCTGGCAGAACCAGACAGATCAGTTACACTGCAGGATCACATTCATTTAAGCCAGACGCACAAACACTTGTCGCCCTCAGCGTTTACAACTGTAATCCAAAACCAACACAAGCGACAAGAAAGTGTTTTGTAACAGTCAAATCTGTATTTTGGAAAGGTTAATGCCTGAGGGGAGCCGCTCGTGTCAGGGTGAGAAGAAGAAGAGAAGAAGAAGAAGAAGAAGAAGAAGAAGAGGTGATGCTGATG
The DNA here is from genome assembly GCA_026259375.1 of Verasper variegatus. Taxonomy (NCBI): domain Eukaryota; kingdom Metazoa; phylum Chordata; class Actinopteri; order Pleuronectiformes; family Pleuronectidae; genus Verasper; species Verasper variegatus. Next base: position 3,621,356 of record CM048041.1, on the reverse strand, counting down.
AGCGAGCGTGCCGACCAACAGCTGCTAAACCCGGAGAAACGTGGAAACAGTGTCCATGGCCGTCTTATCTGGGATTTCTAAGTCATGTCTAACTATGCGTGTTTGCGGGAGGATTTTAAATAAAGCAACATGTACTTGTTCCTAAAATCTCTGTGTACCCAAGACGTTCTATATCTCTGCTGCAGAGCCCGGAGTGGAGGAGACTCCAGCTCAGTGGGTTATCAGTGTGCACCCCCCCAACCCCTAAACACACATAAACACACACACACACACTCACAGGTGGAGACACAGGAGAAGCTGCATTGTGAGTGAATACAGAATTGTCGTCATTATTACCTCGAGCTCTGACTAAGCTGCAAGCAGGGTATTATTTTCTTTCCCCCGTGTGTGTGTGTGTGTGTGTGTGTGTGTGTGTGTGTGTGTGTGTGTGTAGGTGCAAAATAAATCAAAAATGCATGGACTGATCTTTGAGGGAATATTACCGGGCAGGGTATCTCCACATGATAACCTTTTTGGAGCTGATTGGTCAACTAAGATACAGTATCTCTGAAATCTACGGTTCATACTGATCAGAAAATCCTTCACAGAAGTCACAAATGGCATCAAGCATAGTTTGTGTGTTTGTGTTTGGATCATTTTGGGCTCAGAATCTCTTTGTGTTAGGACTTTGTTTTGTGTGTCTGGATTTGTCTTTGTTTGCACTTGTCCCTGTTTTATTTTGAAGCCACTTTCCTCATGGGTCTCTTACTCGGTTATTTCCTGTCTGTGTCCTGTTTCCCGCCCTTGTGATACACCTGTGCTCAACAGTCCCTGCATTTAGGTGTTACTTGCCAAAATTTAACATCAAGCAATAATAATAATATAACTTGCAATAACTTGTCAACATATTCTCCCACATTTTCATTGCAAAAAGTCAAACAAAGGTCGATAAGAGAAACAAAAACACACAGATTTCCTCATTCACAGAATCCTATCAACCGCAGCTTCTTCTCATAAATAATGAATCTTCCTTGAACCTGAGAGCTGAAGGTGTAGAACCCGTCCACAGCTTGTCTGTACTTTGACATTTTGTTCACGGCCAAAAGAGGGTGAATTTAATTAAGGAAAAACCAGGTGATACATGACTTTCATAAAAATGTCAGAGGTGTTTCCGTCTCAATAACAATGGTGACAGCTGCACCGGTGCTTGAATGACAAAGGGTTGGTTTGTTTAGACGGGTGGAAACACTGATACTAACACATAGATGAACACAAAACAACTCCTGACACACACTTGGAGTCTGGTATCAGAATGTGACCAAAACGAAGCGGTGCAAACAACTCGGCTGACGGGTTTTGATCGGCCGACACTGGAGCCTGACAACCAGCAATTCCTTGTACCTGGAACATGAAGCTGTGTAACCATGTATTCCAATCTGAAATCTACAGCAGAGAGAAGGAACCGAGAATCATGTGGCTGACAAACAAAGCTGCAGGAAGAGCAGACATTTTCAAAACTGACTCTCCAGAATACCAGCTGCAGATGCCATCATCATCACTACCATGTGACATCAGTCAGCAAAAAAAACATTTCTCCAGGTTATTGTGACATAACAGGACATTATCAAAATTGAAATGTCCCGTCTGCACATTTGTCCTAAAGGTTACAACAATCTGTTCACTCCTACGTTATAAATGTCAATGTATTAAAAAATATAGTTTTTATTTTTTGTATAGTTTCACAGCATTTTCCCAGAAGATCAGAGGTCAACTCATTGGCCAATCGGAGCAGACTGGGTTTCAGACAGAGGCTGAAGAGAGGAGCTGCAGCAATGGACAGTTTGAGGACAGTGATGTATTTCCTGAATTGTACTGATTCTCTAAATACACAGTGATGATTTAGACACGGAGACTATACCGCAATGAACCGGGTGTTTTGTTTTCTTCTTGTGTCCCTCCTTATTTCTGTGTCCTCTCATGCATATTCTGCGCGGTTATTCCATGTCATGCCTCCGCCAATAAATATGCACCGCTGCGTCCCACATACCAGTTAGTCAAGGTCTACAGCTATTCACACCACTAAGTGACGGCCATACATCACCCCTTTCCTTGACACGACCTCCATTACTTTCTATTTTGTCTGCCTTCCCCCATCTCCTCCTCATCTAATGGCTTCCGCAGTACGCTCATAATCGGCCAATCAGGCTGCCGGTGTGCAGCAACACACCACCTCCGGTCATTACGGCTCCCGGCTGATTGTTCATTTGTTGCGTTTTCCAACACAGACGCACTTAAGTATATTTTTAACAGAAAGAATTATGGTGGTAAGAAAAGGTTATGGGTATGTGAGTGGTGGGTTTCTTTTCGTCAACGTAGGGAGGTTGGTCAGGTTCTGTGGCCCCGATGTCAGGCTAGACAAAAGACTGGGTTGGATTAGATTCATTCTTAGAAGGGGATGAGTTAAATACTGAGATGTTTTCCCACAGGGTCGGACGTCTTTGTCTTTGAAAAGATAAAACAAACAGATTTGGAGTTTCCAAATCCCAGGATCAGGATTTCAACCCGGGACATTACTGCGTTAGGCGTTTTTGAGGCAGTGAGCACACTGACACGGCAGATACGAAACCTGAGAACTAAATAAGCACACGTCAGGAGGGATTCAAATATGAAAGAGATATATATTAAAAAATCTCATTTCATAAATGCTTGAGTGTGAGCTCATTAAAAAGAGACGAGGTCACTTACTTGCAGAGGGTGTTTCGGCGTGGACGGGAGGCGTGGAGGGGATGAAGGAGGGGAAGAAGAAGGATCGCAGGGATCGCTCGGTGTGGAGCGGTGAGCGCTGCGTGGGCAGATTCTCACAGCTGCCCACGCTGCTGTGGATCTTAAGGTTCAAGGGCTTGGTCTTCTTCTTGGCTCTGAGGGAAACGAGACAAGGAAAACATTGATTAACAAACGATGGGTTTGAGCTCATCAAATTAGAGACGGAGAAAAATTAAAATTCTAAGTGTGAGCATGTTTGCTTTTGTCCTTAAAATATGAGCTGTTTTACAAGGACACAACTTCAGACTGACGCGTCGCCTTCATTTGTTTGATTTCCAGACGCTTTCAGGCTCAGTTAAAACTTTGGATGAACAGCTATTGACACATTCTGGGACAAACGGTGAGAAATTACAGGAACGTGGCTCAGAATTTCTGCAGCATCGACAAAAATGCCGCCTACTCCCTTGCTTTTTTTTTTTTAAAGTATGAAATTACCCAGAACTCGCAATCAAAAATTCAACATTCACAACATCAGCCACGTCAACCATTTGGCTTCAGTGGTGAAGGTGCAGAGGCTTCAGTCGCAATCACACAGCAGAGGCACCAATTTCTCCACCCACATTAATCCATATACATCGACCATACTGCCACAATACATGTTGCATTCTGAGTAAGTGACTCTTTTTTTTTGTAGAAAACCTTCTCTGCTCCACCATTAGCTATCATTATTATTATTCTCTCCGCCCACACACACACTGGATCCCCCTCAGCTGAACGCAGTGAGTTCACACAGGCTCTCGAGGGGTATGAAAGTCGCCCTGGGGGACAAAGCGGGGTGAGAGAGAGGTACTCAGAGAAAAAGTCTTCCACAGTATCGTCATCTTTAACGTCTATTTAAACTCTTGATTTGTTATTGTAACTAGAGTCAGACCAACCTTTTTGCTATGATAGAATGTATTTGGTTGTATTTGTGTGTTTTTTTTAATACAGTGATTAAACTGTGAAATATTAAGCCTCGATGACGTTTTGGTTAATTTCTATTAACAGCTATGTGAATGCAGATAAATTAAAAAAGACGGTCTCTGATGTATTTCAATCAACGTCTTCCACTTCTCTCCACAAGGACTGTTTACCTGTGGGCAACCGCAGCCTCCAATCACAAGGCCAATTTGTGATTGGTCAAACCAGAAACTGGAAACTCAGTTAATTTTTAACAGTTTAAAAAAAATCTAACAGAATAAATTGTAGAAGCATTTAAAAAATAGAAGAAGTTTAAATGTTTATCATGTCCCTCGCCTACGGATTATTCAGAATCTGTTTATAGAGGCTTCGCATTAACCTCGCCTGCACGTCCTGCCACAACTTGCAAACTTCACACTTTTAATTGTAAGTATCAGGCTTCACCTCTTTGGGACGGCAAGAGTTTAATTTCATGGTTTTATTCTGTAATAACATTGGAACGGGATCTTAGCAATCAGGTTGCAGGGCGAGGTTTGGATGTGGCGTTCGTGGCCCACCGCCAGGAGGAAGAATACAAAGCGCTGACAGGGTGATGAAGGCAGGACGCGATGGGCGGACAGATCATCACCCAAGATAACATCAAGTCATTTGATAGATGTGGTATTAAGCATTTCTATTTAATGATGGATTTAATGTTTCTAATGTATCGTTGATGCTAATTTACAACATTACTGTCAATTTTTACAAATTGTTGGATGTTATTCTTGCAAGTGTAAAATGAGCAGCTTAAGAACACATGAATTATACTGACGGGCCTATCAGTGCAGTGATGGAATAATAGCCGTGATACTGGCGGGATAATTCGCAAGGAACTGATTCAACAGTAGTTAAGTAGTAATTTCTCATATTCACAAAACCTGCACAATTAATCTGTATAATTGCAGCAGTTAAAAAAAATAAAAGAATATACCAAATATAAAGACACCTTAAGTCACATTCCATTAATTTTATTAATACCTGCCAGGATTAAAGAGAATTTTTTTTTATATATATATTAATGAAGAATTTTACAAATTATATATCTTTAATCAATAAGACTCATGTCAGAGGATTATGCAAAACACTATAATTATGATTAAAGTATTACATGTCTGCCAATAGTCCCTCTCTAATCCTACAGACTGGTCATTTAATGAATTTGGACAAAGCTGGGGTATTACAGTATAACACCCAACACCTGTGTCTGTTCTGTCCCGGATTTTTGGCAGGAGCGTGTAAATTACTTTTTTTCATGTCAGATCTCAAGTCACCAGTTATTTCCCATAATCCCCGGCTTCTGTTTTCTGCTTCCTTTTGGGAGACCTGTCATTTCTGATCGCAGGTTTGGATAATTAAGCCCGAAAGTGCAATTTGTCTCTGTCAGCTCCTCGTGCAACTTGTTGAAGTAAAACTTTTGTGTATTATCCGCCTGAAAGTACACAGAGCCCCATGTGGTCGAGAGGAGACTGTGAACCAAGTGAACTGAGAGAGGAAAACCTGTCCGCTCGGGCTCAGTGTGAGTACAAATGTGTAATTTAAAGAACATTTCAAAATGATTTACTTATCCTCTAATGGGCTCAAAACAGCAGTCAGGTATTAAGAAGCCGCAGATTAGTGGGTTATCAAAGTCAGGTTGTTGGGGAGTTCACTTCCTCGTTGTAGTTTGGATTGTGTCCGAGCCGTGTCCCTAGAATCGGGGGCCTCATCCTTCGGAGGCTTTTCGAAAGCACCGACAATTACCCCCGACAAATGCCTCGTTTTATCCCCCAGCTATGAAGGCTCCAGCGGGTGGATCCTTCTCCAGTTAACCTATCCCAGGATTCATTTGTTTACACTTTTAAACTTACTTAACAGGAATTCAACTCAACCGGACAGCTAACGGTACATGTTAAGAAACAAAGGGGCAGTAAAACTCTCTTGTCATGACCAACTGCGGCTCTGTTGCTATGCAGCAGCGTTTAAAGCAGAACAAGATGCACAGTCGACGCGGCGATGAATCTGTTCTGTGCTTGAACTTTGAGTTTCTGCACATTGAGTTTCTCTGCCGTTGGAAATCCTGACAGGTTTTTCTAGTATCACAAAGACAGATCATCATTACGGGATCTGTACTCGGACAGACGCTCAGAGTTTACAGCAGGGCCTGGAACAAACCGAGGACACCGCATGAAATACAGAAGGAATGACATCTGAAGCTGTACATTTTTTAATTCCCTGCAGGCTTCCTGACGGGGTCGATGCTTTTTACGCTCGCTGCAGCTCCAGGAGAACACGAGGTGACTTTGTGATGATCGCTGGAAAATAAAGACCCTCTGTTGTCTCACGTCAGAGAAATAATCCACTCGCTGTTAATTAACTCCCAGTAAATGATTTATGCAGAAGTGAGATTCAGTCAGACGGATCTGATCAGGGCTCTAACTTGTTTCTTTCCCCAATTTCCTCCTCCTCTCAGTCTTAATTGGTCAACCTCAAACTTTTTAAGTGAATCATATTGACAGAAGTTTGGCTCACACCCAGGGCCCCCTCCCAGGGCCTCACTTCCACACCTCCGCCCCCACTGTGAATCTGATGTGTGTGAACGTGGAGCGGCTCGAATCAGGTTCACACGTCGGGCACCAAGTAAGTTCAAAGGGGGGGAAAAGGGGACACTCGATGATTGCCTATCATCATCTGACCAGTGACCGACCCGAGCACCAGTATATGTTTCGTACAGGTGAAGAAATGGCGGCCAAGAGACATCGGGAGAAAATAAATAAAAGACGACAGAGGGTAGAGAAAGTAAAGATTCAATTATTTCCCAGCCACAGTCGTTAACATTACTGAATGTCATGTTAATGGTTTCGCTTTGTTTTCACCTCGAGGTGAAACACAACGGTCTGACAGCTGCTATTATACAAGTTGAAATGACTTTTGTTGAAATATGGTGAATTATTTCTTTTTGTTTGATTGATCACATAGTTGTGAAAAATTAATTTATCAAATTAGTTTATTTCAGATGTGCTCATTTATTTCAGAATAAAGTGACTTTTGTTTAGAGACACAAGGTTCTGGCTGCTACTTTTCAGTCGTATTACGGGGGGGGGGGGTTGGTATCGATGAGTGACTTTCACGTGGATGTAAATTTGGCTCCATTCGGGTGCAGGATTTTTTTCAGCCGCTGTATAGGAAACAGCTAGAAACCTTTAACTACCACTGAAATGTACGAAACGTAATGTGGCTTTAGCTTTATAGGCTTTATAGGCTGGTTTTAATTTAAAGGGACTGCTGAGTCTCAGTGGAAGTTTGCCACTCTACTAAGTGCTCTTCTAGATAGTTTCCTTTTTATTCCCTCTACCCAGGAAGTTGGGGTTTGATTGCTGTTCGTCTGCAGAACATACGCAGAAATTACTTTTATTTAAGCTTTGTGGAAGGGTGCTTTATGGGCCAAGGAAGAACCCATTGCATTTTGTAGTGGATTCAATTAAGGGGACAGATCCAGGATGTTTGTTTACACTTTCTTTTACATTGTGAGATAGAGTGAAAGTGTTAGAGGAAGTTTTGGGAGTTTTTCTGAATCAAATTACTATTTATTTCTGATTAGTTTAACTTCCAAACTTTGTTCTGGCTAATAAAGGTCGTGAAGTTAAACGGCATAATTAAATGGCTCATTTTTTTATTGCACTTGTTGATGTCAGATTGATGCAGAGAGAAATACACAGGTTTAAACCAAACACACACAGACACTGACAGAAATCAAGAGACGCACAAGTTTATGTATTAAAAACTGACTTGAGGCTTGAGTTAAATCTCAAGACTGTGAGACTTCTCTTGCAGAGTAATGCTCATTAACTGTTAAATCCCACAGGATTTGATCCTCATGTCAGTCTCTCTCACTCCCGACACTGACTCACGCAATTAGACCTGCAGCCCTGCACTCCTCTCCCGTCTCCTGCAATAAGGAAGCAGGCTGCAGGTTATCACTTCTCCGTCACAGAGCTTTTGTCAGCTATTCCGATTAGCCCACTTTGTGCCATTTGAATCCAAATGAAACCATTCATCTCCCTGCATGCGCTCCCTCATCCTCCCCTCTAATGGTTTGTAGATGTGAAAATGGATGTAAAGAGAAAGGCAGAGGATTCCCGAATATTTTTGAAAGTGTGCGTCAGTGACTCCAAAGTTTGCTAAAGCGTCTATTCAGATGTCTCTGCTCAGCATATGAAAAGTTCAAGGAAGGAGAAAGTTGAAAAGCAAAGAGAGAGAGGAGAAGGGAGGAGGTGGGTGACTTGTCAAGAGAAATCAGCGAAGGTGTGAATAGTTAAGTTTCCCTTTGATGAAGTGTAGAACTGCGCATCACGATGTCTGTGTCACGTCTTTCATCCCCGGGTCTCCCACACTGAGTAAACAGGAAAGTTGTTTTCCTCTGCATCATTCAGTCATTTCTACCTGATTTAATTACCCGTTGTGTCATGTTCATTACCTGCTTCCTTCCTGTTTGATATTTTCTGACAATGCCCCAGATTTCTCTGAAAACCACTAAACTGTCTGTTATATTTATTTTGAAAGTGCAATCTGAAGTTTGAAGAACATTTATCTGTGTTCATAAGAAGTCGTGACGTGGGTAGATAATAGCTTGTTTTCTCTCGCTGATGATCTTTAGGCTTTGACTCATCCATCATCCATCCATCATATGTAACGCTTATCCATTCAAGGGGCCTGGAGCCAGTTAATACGTCACTTCCTGTCTCTGTCTGCTGCATCCGGCTGCTCCACTGAGGATTTGTTCAGGTGTGAAAAGCAAACTGTGGATAAAGTCCGGACCCAATTCTCCGGAATTTACCCGCAGGTCATGTCTGAAAACGTCTAAACAGAGACAAACAACCCTTCTACGGGCGATTTACATTCTCTTAACCTAATCTCATTAAGAATCGATTCTTGCTGTTCATGTTAACGTGTAGAATCTGTCGGCGAGGGAGACGACTTCAGGGGCCGGAAGTTTCCGTTTCTAGTTTGTGAAAATGGTGGACGGTGAATGGAAGATAGCATCTTGGGGCCAATATCCGCTCTCGACCCCAGAAGCTACAAGGTTTTGGCTGATGCCCCCAGAGGCTAATTTGCCGTCATGAAACAGCCAATGGGCTCAAACATTGTCTAAAACTTAACATGAGCACCTGAGAACAAGGGAATCAGGGCAAAAAAAAATCTGAGTTCGGTCTTGCGTTTTCTTCAGTGACTACATTAAAAATGAGTGTTAGAGTGAATGGTTGTTGGTCTATGTTGGCTTTGAGATATACTGGCGACCTGTGAAAAACGCCTCTCGCCCAATTTCAGCTCGGTTTGACTCCAGCCCCGCCCACAATAAGCTGTGTAGATATTAGATTGACAGAAGCAGAAAAATGCCTAACGAGATATCAAATCCTCCTCCGAAGCTTTCTAGAGGTTGACATTTCTCATTTCAAAACATTCAAGCAAGGTAAAAATGTGACATTCAGGCACACCACATGCGTCCATCCACCCACTCCCCCCACACGCTGATTACAGCGACACCTTCAAGTAAAAGTTCCACCTGATCAAGTGGAAGGAGAAAGCCGTAAACCAGCGAACCCTTCAAATCACATATTTCCTTTACGTCACGACACATCAAGAGGATTTTTTAAAAGGCATGAATATTGCACAGCTTCCTGACGAACTAGCTCCCGGTCGCTCACTATTCAAGTGGCACGTCTCACCGGTGAAGCTGTGATACTGCAAAACATTCCTGCTCTGTCTAATTAACACTCGTGTCCATTGCAGAGAGTGAATTACTTTGCAGGATTCCATCTGCGTCTACCTCCACTTTCTACCTCAGAGATATGCAGGGAGCTCTGCCGAGACCCACATGGCAAGAAAAAGCACCCTGTTGCTTTTTATGCAAATGGGCGTGTGGAATAATATCTCTGGCAGCCTCTGCTCTTTGCTGCTTTAATAGAAGTTGGTGGGAAATGAAATTTAGGCGACTGGAATAATGATTACAACAGAGAATTACTGCCAGCCCTTTGAGCGCTTTCATCCAAACCAAGTTGTCTCGCTTTCAGAAGTCAATCATCAGCTGAATAAATCGCCGGCAGTTTGCCGAATTTTATTCTTCTTCAAACTTAATCTGAAGGGAATTTATTGTTATTGAGCTGTAAGTACAAAAACCCCCGTTATCAAACTCGTGCATTTTCAAAACTTTGTTACCGTTGCCTGAGCCGGACCGATTTATCAGCTGGCAGATAAAAAGTCGCCCCGATATGAGCCCTTCACAGTTTGCAGATAGGAAAACCTAAATTTTACAGGTTTAACAATGCAGGAAAGGTGTTTAATTTACTGTTACGTAGAAAAATATATGTTCATTTTAAAGCTAGGGTTGGTGAATCCTGGAAAAGGTGACATTTCACATTTCAACTCAACTCCCTTATTGTTTAATCCAGGTGTAGTTTGTTTGAGCTGAGGGCAGATCCGTGAGACGCCGCTGCGCTGCCTCTGCAGACGTCACCCCTAAATATAACATGTTAGCTAACACACGTGTGTCGTGGAACAGGAGAGGGTGTGTCAGGCAGCCCACTGTGTGTAGCTGTGCGTGCGTACGTTGTTCTGGTCGTGGCTCGATGTCTCATCATGCAAACATCTGCAGATCACCTGTTCGGTCGGATGATAACAACTCAAGAAAACTTGCTTTCCCTCCTTCCCTCTGTTGTTATCTCCTCTTTAGCTGTCAGCGTCTCCCACTGTGATGTGGATGGGCGTCAGTGCGCTGCGAGAGGGCAGGGGAGGCACAGCGCTCTCTGTGGGGATGGAAATCCTGCACCTGGATGATGGATTGAAAGCTGAACATGACACAGAGGAGACTGCGAGACGCTCGAGGTGAAAAAAAACAAAACAAACGAGGGTGAAAAAGAGACGCGTGTGAGAGAGACGGGAGGCGAGATGGAGGCGATGACCACACGAGAAGCCAGTGGTTTGGAACGAGGGAGCAGAGACAGAGGAGTGACGAGTTGACAGGAAGGCGGACTGTGACACGTGGTCTTTACAATCGCTTTTCAGGGAGGTGTGCGGGTGCAAACTGACACTCCGCAGGCTGTGTGGTAATTATATTCTCACATGCTGTTTGCATATGAAGGCCACCGAGAATTATTATAGTGGTGTTGTTGTAGGCAGGAATGTAGCTGAGGTCCCACGGAGACACACACCCTCGACCAATCACGAGTCAGTCTCACCTGTCAATCGTGACATTTCGCCCTGTTCATCAAACTAACCAAACTTAAAGGAAGGAAACTTTAAACATATCATTGCTATTAGAAACTCTCTGAGAAAGATGTAATAGGACTTGCACTGTCCCGTTCATGGTGAGGATTAGGACAAAAGGTGCAGCCAGCCACAAATTTTAAGAGCTGGAAAAACTAAAAGACATTTTTTTGACATAACAAGTTGTCTGATGATGTAATAATTCAGGGGGAAAATAGTGGCTTATTTTTCGTCAGTCGATTTGACTCGTCGGCCCAAATTATTTGGTTCCTATTGGATGGATTGCTGAATTTCAGAGGACAATCTAGTGTCATGTAATTTAATACACGTGAGCACTTATTTCTGGATGTAAAAACCTGAACCAGCAGGAGTTCTTCGGGCTCGGAGTCTCTGATGTGTCCTTTATTTCTCAAAGAATCACTTACTCTGACTGCAACCCTCATTTCGCTCTTCGCAGGATTGCACTAAGCTCCCCGGTTTCAAACTGTATAATGGAAGAACACCCCCAGTGAGAATGTATCAGCGGCAGAGGTGGAGACGAGGGAGAGAGTTGTTGTTGTCATGGAGATGGAGGAAAGCATCTCTGCTCGTCAGTTGGATGAGATGGATTGACGATCGGTGTTTTTTTTTGCAGAAACATTTTTCTGTCCAACATATTTTATCTTTGAAATCCAAGACATTTTGTAAACGGGATTCCTGAAACTGTCCTCCAGGCACCGTGGTTTCCTGTCCTGTGGATCTGAGGCGTCTCCTCCACCCTGGGATAATTTGTCGAATCAAGAGACATTATGTGAATCCACAAAAGAGCCTGTATTGAACTGAGCGCTCAGGGGTTCCTCGGGGGCTGAAAGGCTCTGAAAGCCCACGAAGGGGGAAGAAGATGGGTCGATCGATGGGGAAATATTTTTTTTTGAAACTGTCCCCGTGTCTTTTGAACGTCCATATTCTCTGCCACCTCGTTTGCTGTCGAATTGTTTGGGGATGAATAGGAACGAAGAGCCACTCATCTCCGAAGCTTTAGGTTTTCCAGCGTCCCTTTGAGAAAACACTAACTGTCCAGTGTGTTGTTGCTTGAATTCTAATGGCAGCTGCCACTACGTTTGCTCTTTTAGTTTGTGGAGTTTTGTCGCAGCAGAACACAAGTCTGTTCCAAAACAATTCATCCAGACCTGGCAAATAAAGGATGTGTCACTTTGTTTAAACCACACGGACACAAATGCAATTGCTTGAGGACAAAATAAATAAAATATGTTTGACATTAATAGATTGAAGATTTAAAGTGATTTGATTTGACTGCTGATGCTTTGGTTTGTTAGTTTGTTTTTTCTTGTTTTCTCATGTATTCTATAGTTTTAACATATTCAATATAAACTAGAAATAACTCAACGCACTTGTTTGTCTACATACATTGTTTTTCCAGATTCGTGTTCAAATCCAATCAGTTTATCCATGAGTCCAAGGGAACACGTGTGCCAGATCTGAAAGAATTCCCTTGGAGTCTTCCTGAGATTTCGCATTCACAAGGCAAAACAGTGAGGTTACGTGACCTTGACTTTTTGACCTTCAATCAACAAACTCGTATTAGTCCTTTGAGTAGAAGTTCGACTAAATTTGAGGACATTCCCTCAAAGTGTTCTTGAGATATCGCATTTACAAGAGTGGGATGGACGGACAATCTGAAGACGAATGAATGAATAAATTAAGTACGTGTCTACAAAGTTTGGTCAACATGTGTTGAAATGAATCTCCTTTTTTACAGGAGGTCACCTGTCTTGTGTGTGTGTTTGTGTGTGTGTGTGTTTTCTCCAGCGTCGAATTGAATCAGAATTTATTTTCTCAATTCAGTCAAAATGAAACCATAACTCAAACCCTTAACTCTCTTATCCGTGTACGAGCGGAGCAGCGCAGGGCGTGAGCGCGGCTCTCTGGCCTGCAGCCGTGAGGGTTAAGTGGTAGTTTTGAGGCACAGGCAGAGCAGTAAATAACAGTGAGGCTAAAAAGAAGAAGGAGGTCGGAGACGACATGGAGCTGATGTTATCTTCAACATCAGAGCGGAACACAAGATGAAATCCTCCACTCGACGGCCTGAGTGAGTGATGAACGATGGTAATAACTTTCAGGTTGTCGTATTGTAATGTTTAATAAATCAGACGGCGCCTGTCGATATGGCCCGTTTCAGTGCTTGGTCTCTCCCACAATAACATTGAACATCATTTTCTCACTTTCATATTTAGTGTTTGATCTTCCTGCTACAAATATTGAAATGAAACTCAGGATGTGGGCTCTCGTATCTGGAGAACCGTTTATCTTATCGGCTTCACACTTGGTGTATGTGCTGTTGAGGAAGCGCAATGTTGAATTTGGTCACATGATACATTTAATATTAAAACTGTCAAACAGCGCCTTGCAGTCATATATTAATATATAATGATATTTTCATTTCTTTTTTATATTGCACTGACACAGACATTCACACAAGTTACTGTAATGCTCTTTTTGAGGCTGAATTACAGCTTTTATTTTGAAAAGTTGTGAAATTTGGTCTGAAATACCTGATGTGCAATGTATGAACACTTAACAGCAGTTCACTAAATCATTCAAACTTATATATCGGCCACACACATGAACGATAATAAAGCAAATTCAGTTTCCTTTAATTAAAACGTTCAATATTCACTGCAGATAAACCAGGTGGGATGAACACAACGTTTTCCCTCTGCACTATAGGCTGTTTATAAAAAATCTCTGCACCCAAACAATAAAAAAGTGTTTCGTGAGGAGGACTCACTGATGACGAGAAATAATTCTGAATTAGCTCGGGAGCAGGTTTAAAATGGACACTGCACTGGATAAATCAAAATTTAAAAACAAGAATTACAAGAATTTCAGGAAAACTTCTAATCACCCCCTTCAATCCCCTTTTCCTCCCCCGACCTGCTCCCACTCATTCTCAAATTACCACAGAAGAACCGACGCACTCTCCACCGGCAACAGAGGCTTTTGGGCAAAGCGCCACCCATAAACACTCATATAAATTCATAATCATGACTCCAATATCTGGAGTCGGGGGATGAGCGCTGACAGACGGCTGGATGGAGGAGCGGGGTCCTTATCATCTGGCTGTTAAGGGCCTGCTGTTGACATGCCCTCTCACCTGACTTGTCATTAATGGCAGCAGGGCCAAAGCTCTGATTAACATGGATGAGCTGTTGTCCACAGAGAGAAGAAGAGACACACTCGCGTCCTTTCCCCTTTCGCCCACAGACGCCATTGCTTTTTCCTCTCCCTCACACAAACACTCTTTCACCGCTTTAATATGCAGCGAACGTCCCACACAGCAAGAGCATGTGGGTCCTCGCAGGTCAGAGGTCGTCGGCTAATGCGACGATGTGTGTGTCCTGGGGAGGGATGGATTTGTATCTCGGTGGAGCGTCTGGGGAGCGGCGGCATCGACTTGACGCCGGCTGAACTTCACAGTACAGATCTGAACATGAAACAAAGCTCAGCAGCAAAGTCAGAGTCAGTTCCGTCCACCGAATAGAGCAGTGGACTAAATGCATATGGGATTTCTATTTATTTCTAACATTTTAAATTCTGCAGCTGCTGCTGTTCTGGATCTCTGGACTCGTCTGATGTTTTCTACAGACGACTATAACTTGATACGGATGATGTAATGTAATTACAGATCTCTGTCCGACATCTCACTTCTAGTCAACATTTTCAAACTCGTTCTAAATCAGTGCACAAGGTATATTAAACTGCAGGTAACCATAGCAACAGTACTTCATGCATCAGTCCGTGCAGCCTGATCGGGCTGGTTTCAGGCCTCTGAGCCGCCAGCTCACACCTCAGATTTGTTCAATAACTCACACGGGCGCCGCGATGTGGCGCCGTTTGGAAAAACACTTCAGCCAATCAGACAACAGCAGGCAGGGATTAAGAACGGCGGCATCAAATTCCCTCATAGCTAAACAGCTACCGAGCTACGTTCATGCTAATTAGACGTCTGTTAAAGTTGTAAGTGGATTAATAGAAATAACAGCCGCGGAAAAATGTCAGTGACTCAAAGAGCTAAAAATCAAAGTTACATTTGTTATTTAAGGAAAATACACATTTATAGTGATTATTTATTATGAGAAGAAAAGAAACACAGTGACAGTGGCGTCGCGACATATGGACTCTCTGCACAGCAGCTGCTTCCACAGTCAGTGGAATAAACAACATAATAAACCTCAGGATCTTGACTATTTTATTACACGGAAACAAGAGGAACAAACTTTTGACCCAAACTTTTAAATCCAAGAAAACACGAGATCATTTTAGCTATGTGCTATCTGCGGTATGAACATCACATGCCAACAAGAATCTAAAGTGGGGGAGTGTCAAACAAAAGGAGTTCCTCGTCTGACACGCCCCCTAACAAAGCCAGGTAAATCTAGAGCACAGGCCGACAATCACCTCAGAGTGGGCGAGCTGGCCAATCACAGCAGACTGGGCTTAATCAGGAGGGGGGGTGGGGTCTTAAAGAGACAGGAGCTGAAACCAAGTGACAGAGGCTGAAAAGAGGAGCTGCAGCAATGGACAGTTTGAGGAAAGTGATGTGTTTTATGAACATTATAGCATGGGAACCTTTTCAAATACCTACACAGACGAAGATCGAGACTATGAGCAGAATGTGTCTCCTTTAAGGATCTAACACCTCAGAGACTCAACTCTTGATCTAAGTCAACGAAGTCAAAACCTCATCACAGTTTCCTTTGCACCACTGAGAAAATTAATCCAATTAAAGTAAAAAAAATAAAAAAAAACGTATTTCTGACTGAACTCGTAGACGTTACAGAAAAATAACACATTGACGGGTTCTCAAAGGAGACGCATAATGACAGGGGGGGAGGAGAGAAAGGAGAGGAAACAGGCGGAGAAAGGGGAAAGGAACGAGGGGAGAGAAATATATAATGTGTACACTTGCTCAGTGAAAGCAAACAGCTAAATTAGTCATGGAATGGATGCAAATTTGCTTCCCCTGAGTGTTGCATGGTAGAATTACCCCCGAGAGGAGCAGAGGGTGAATCATGCCAACGCTCGGCGCCATGTGATTTATTAGCAAACATCCAATTCAATAAGAAAGTGCTTAACATTCAAAAAGCTTTGAAAGTCTCATAAGGTGGCAATAACTATATGATATTACCATTTCCAGTGGCGGTCGGGGGGGGGGGGGCGGCAAGACAAGAGAGCGTGGAAAAACAAACACGCCCACTTTCCAGAGCCGTGTTGCTGCGATGTGTGTGTGTGTGTGTGTGTGTGTGTGGGAGTGGGAGTGTGTCACAGACTGAAAAGCTCACTTGGCCTTTTCCCGCGCACACATGTTACAAATCATTAACATAGACAACGAGGTTCATTAATTGACACTTGAGCCTAAAGAGCCTCTCTGCTTTGAAAAGGGCACAGAAGGAGTGAGGCGGGGGGGGGGGGGCAGAAAAGGCTGCAACATAAGCAAAACGAAATTGCCTGGAAAATAAAGTTTAAGAGGTGCCGAGTATCCGGTGCATGAACTCATGTTGAAAGTAAAACTATCAGCCTGAAAGTCCCAGTGGAGGTTCATGTCTTTGTTAAATCGTTTACATTTGATCCAGATGATAAAGTGCCACACAGGTAGGAAACTGACGAAGATGTCAAGTGAGTTTTTGGCCATAAGAGGCGAGAAAACCAGAGAAAAGTCCGGAGCCAAATCTGAAGAAATCCTCCAAAGATCATGTCTGAAAACAGCTTTGGTTTCTGAGTCCGCGTGCAGGTTGCAGGTGTAGATGGGCGGTGCAGTGTCACAGTGACTTTATGGTAAAAGTAATTATTGTACAACATGTTGAATTCCACATGCACATGGAAATCAGTTATCAAGTCAAAGGCTCTTAGGTGTTTAACGTCTCTTGTTTCTGAAAAACAACCATTTATCTGGTTTACATGCTGCTCGTTGTGTTGTCAGCGTGTTGGTCAGTCAGTGACGATCCACGTCGCCGTATCACATATTCAATTCAAGTGTTTACAACAACACTGGAGTGGATTTTTAATTAAGATGATCAGTTATTTTTCAGCGCATCAGTGACAACGGGAAAATCCTTCAAAGACTGAATAGAGTGTGATTAGCAAATCTCTCGACTGTGCACCACTGGTTTGATTGATTTACGGAGCCTGTGTGTGTGTGTGTGTGTGTGTGTGTGTGTGTGTGTGTGTGTGTGTGTGTGTGTGTGTGTGTGTGTGTGTGTGTGTGTGTGTGTGTGCAGGTGCTCAGCCGGGTGGGAAGCCGTTTGATTGACTGCACAAATTGGATGCCACATTTCAAAGTCAAATTAGTGAATGTGGTGAAAGGATGACATCATTAAGTGATTCTCACGTTAATAATTAGATTTAATACGCTGGTATTAAAAAAAAAAAAATCATTTCGATCTCCGATGGGAATACGTGCAAAACGAGTTGATTTTAAACTGGCCACAATCAATCGTGTCAATATAGAGTTAACTGGGATTTGATGACATTTTCCCAGAGCACCAGCAGAGACTTCAGTCATCACATCAAGTTAAATAGTCTGAGATCTGAGATTGTTCGTGGGGTTGAACCCTGTAAAAGAGAAAAGGTCTTCATGGGCTCCCACTTAAAAGAAAGGACACCGTGTCACTTGCAAATAACGTCACGCTTCGTGCCACTAATTGGCGAGATTATGCCACTTGTTAAAGACCGAACTTCTAATTTTACATGACATCCATCAACCGGGAGCCTGAGTTATTACCATAGGAACAAGAGGAATCTGCAAATTCAATTTCATCCTTTGAAATTACACGACACAGAGAATGTTATCAATACCAGTGGTGTCTTCAGTCTCCATTCAAGGACTATTAATCCAAACTTCGTGTGCCGTTGTACAGAATGTTAACTTCGATGTGGGTCACAGGTTTAAAACCCATTCATCTACTATCTATGGGCTGGATCTGTAGCTTTAAAATGTAAAGTATAATGCACAATATGTGTCAGTATAATGCAAAAAATATATATATCTCTGGTTTTGTTGTGAGAATTGATTTATTCAGATTATTCTATTGTCTGTTTATCTTTTAGATATGTGGCCGAGGCTCTGTAAGGGGGAAAGCCCAGGGAGCAGTTCGGTTCTGATAAAAGGACCATTGTCGCCGTCACGATGGATAAAAGACACAAACATTGACTATCTGTTGAAAGCAGGAAACAAGCAGCGGCGTCTTTGTGTCATTTCCACTTTGCTTTTTCGGGGACCTTCGTCGTCATGGCTACAATAATAACTACATGGTCGAGGTTACGGAGCGGCCGCAGTCGTCGTTACAAGACACCGATGTTTGCTGCGTGTAGGAAACAGAGACAACAGCCGTCTCCTGTATCTGATGTTTGCTCCTTCCTCTATTGCTCCCAACAGACCAGAGTCACAACATCTGCAAAACCACTGGAGGAGTTTAAATAGACGTGATTGGCTGAAATTGTGCTTCTATATCTAATGGATCAAAAAAAAAAAACAGACTCAAGAGGTTATTGATGAGTTTCACAGTAATTCAGTTTTGATGTGGTTTCAGGTTTGCAGGCCGTGGGGGGGGGGGGGGGGGGGGGTAGCAGAGATGGACATTTCATATCAAGGAAACCTTTATTCCTTTTCCTGTTGCTCTTTCATCGAGCAATACTCTTTAAAGTAAACGACTTCCTGTGATTGGAATGTGATACTTGTTGTCTTCACCGAAGCTGGAGACTGAGGGTGACTGTCGTAAATCATCTCTCACTATTCCAAATGGATTTTAATGACAAATAGTTTTTTAGCTGTTGTTTTTTTAGCCTTTTATTTTACCATGACCTTTAACTGTGCTTAATCATTTACGATCTTCAATTTGAAATGATAATTTCATGTATTATCTTTAGTTTTAAACGTTGCATTTCAGTACTTTCTGTTTTTTTTATTACCTCTGCCATGGAGGTTATGTTTTCAGTCTTGTTTGTTTGTTTGTTTGTTTGTTAGTCGGCAGGATTCCTTCGAAACTTGTTTGATTTTGGGGAAGATCCAGGATTTTCTTTAACATGCACGATGGATGGATGATTTTTGTCCATCTATGTGAAGCACTTTTTAACAGCTCTTTTGAAAGGTGCTTAATGAGTAATATTATTATTGTTGTTGTTGTTGTTGTTTATCTCTTAGTTATTTCCCTTCCCCCCCCATTCTCTGTAGACAGAAAAAAACCCAAATCGCTTCTAAAACACAAATTAATTTGAAATGGAAATTATAACATTAGCACTCACACATGACAGGTGGTGAGAAATTCCCCCACACAGCTGAAAGATTTGTATTATTTTTTTCTCCATTCATTCAACGCGACTTACAAAATTGGCAGCTGTTTCATCTCGGGGGTGAGATTTTTCTTGGATATGTAGATATTACTGAGCGCATCGGTGTAAAGAGGCAATTTGCTCATTATTTCTGGGGTGGGAGGGAAACGGGAAGAAAGAAAAACACACAGACAAACACATTAGACCAGACAGCACAGATCTATAGAGCAGAAGACGAGGGCACAGACACACAAAAGTGTTTGTCGTGTTTTTTTTCTGTTTGTTTTATTAAGTAAGAAGAAAACTGGAATCAAATTTTCCAAGCGTGATAAAAGAAATGAATTAATATTCAAATGGAGGTTATTATAATTTTGAAAGGCTGTTAAGCGCTTCAGCCCATTTTGGTGACGAAAGATAATCAAGCCATCTTTAAAAAATACCTTTTAGAGTGTAATATCACAGTTATTTCATCATTATGTTCAATATCATGTGCACCATTTCTACTTCCTGCCACTTTAGTTTAGGTTTAGTTTTACTGTCTCATGTAATTTACTTATTTTAATCTTACTTCTATTGTCTATTATTATTTCTATCAGGGACGGATTCTGTATTACGCTGAATATACTTTATATTTTTACTTTTATCTTTACGTTAAATTCATATTTCTTTAAAATACATATTATTCCTGAAGTTACTAGAAGAAACTAGTTGAATGTTTCTGAGACAAAACAAATATAAAATATAATAAATTCTTTCTATCAGAGCTGAAATCAAACCTCACTTTTCCGTCACTATTTTATTTTCCATTCCTGCATATTCAGCTCTTTGTGTTACTGTACGCAGTGATAATGAGATGTCCAGGCATATCTCATTAAGATAAATGTCTCTCAGGGTCAGAGGGTAATCTCTGGTTATTGTGTCCGTGCCGCAGTGCCAGGCAATTAACCAAGAGAAAATGAGGACCTGAAGGAGCACGGCGAGCTTATTAAAATCCTGCGGTTGGTGACAGGGGGAATTATGCATCGTGTGGAAGGGGCAGGGTGTCACAGAAAAGGGGTGAAAGTATGAAATGTTAAAAGAAATCCGGGTCGGTTTGCTGCGGTGAAATGTTTGTAAGTTGTTTTTCATCAAAAAATAAGGGGAGGAATAACAATCTGAAAACTACCCAATTAATGAAGTTTTCGAACACACTGCTGCGAAACTATTGGACCGAACCCACGCTGAGTTAATTTAATCCAATAAAATGTGTTTAATATTCCACCCGCTCCTCGTGCAGCATGGTTTCTGTCGCATATCATCCTAGAGAAGAATTTGGAGTTTAGTGTCTTGCCCCTTTCTCTTGTGGACTGAAGGAGTTGGGGAATCGAACCACTGATGCTCTGGTTGGTGGACAACCCGCTCTGTCGCCTGAGACCTCTTTATGTCGGGTCAAACGTCACTAGCACTGATCCAACCACTAAACCAGCAGCTGGGTTACACAAAAAACGACACAACTCCCTTTACATAACCCAGAAAAACAGCCTCAACCCCCTATTCAGGTTTATAAAATAACCCTGAATTTTTCTGTGTGTAAGAAAATGTAAAAACGTAAAAGCTTTTAACTTCAGGTATTTAGTCTCGAAAAGGAATAAAACCAGATGCCAACTTTCAAACGAGGCCGATTCCCTCGTGCAGACACAAACCAGTCCGAGCGCCTGGTGCCAGAACTGCACCACCGACTTGATGCTTGCCAGCACCGTCCTCCAACCAATTATGATGCATCATGAGAGGCACTTGGCGACCAGAGAAGCCGGCAGCTCTGCCCCGTCTCGATGACTCGCAACATTTCCAGGCACACACACAGGCCATTGATTAGAGGGGCTCGACTTGCAGCCTGCAGTCTATCAGTGCTCAGGGACCGGTAATCAATGCCCTAATGCCGTTTTAGGCCGATTCACCGCAGCCACGATCCACTCCTCACACTGCACACACACACACACACACACACACACACACTCGCACCAACATGAGGATGCAGCCCTGTCCGCAGCCGAGCACACGCCGAATATAACCCAGATGGCCGTCGCAGCGGCAAAGGACAACTCCCAAATATTAACTTACCAAGTGTAGCAGTGATAGGACACTGTCATCTAATGGCATTATCAAAATGAGAGCAACTCTCCTGAGGCAGACTCTGGTTCCTGATTACCAACCAGGGCTGGACCCTGTTTGTGGCCAAATCCGATCAGCATAGCACCAGACACAGGTCCGGCCGGGCAGGAACTCAGCCCACGGCCCCTTATCTCCACCGACAGCCTGTTGGTTCTTTATGGGCAATGATGTCCTCCTGGGAATTAATCTGATGGGGCACCGGTGGGAGATTGTATTGTGGTAAAACTGCAGAAAGGAAAAGGTGGAGCCCAAACTTTCTGTGTTTGTCTGTGCGGCTTGAATCAGATGGAAGTAAAGTGCGGGAGGAGGAAAGAGAGCAGAAGTCTCTGGACGTTCGCTGCAGGCAGGTCATTTGCTGAAATTGAGTGACCAGCGCTAACTCGGAATATTGTCTCTAAGAAACTTTATAAACACGACAGTATTGACAGTGAAACAAATTTGTGCAATAAGAAGCATGTAGCCCTGAAGAACAACACAGGACATGATTAGAACAACTAACTTTAGCTTTTAAGACTTTCTATCCAGTTGTATCTCACACTTTGTATTTCTGCACCTACTGATGAATGTATTTCCATTTAATGCTACTTTACATTTCTACTCCACTACAATCCAGAGGTGAATATTGTACCTTATTCCTCCACTATATTTATCTTACAGCTGAGATTATTGGTCACTTTAAAGGATTTAAGATTTTATGAAATGCAAAACACATAAAAATATAAAGCATTAAAGTTTAAACAAGAATAAATAAATACATGCTCTTGTACTTACATATCAATAATAACAACAATCTAATAATACAATAAAGGAAATTAGCAATTTTTCTGAAATGTAACTACTCTAGTTTTTGATACATTTATACTTTTACATTTTTAATGTTCAGTATTACTAGTTTTATTTAGTGTCAGAGTACTTCTACGTCACTGTGTACTCTGATTTATTTGTCAGAGTAGTTATTTGAAAGAGGCAAACAATGCACATTTATGTTTTGTTCGGAGAACGGAGCGATGTCTGTGCGCATTTTGTCAAATTGCTTTTGTGACTGGAGGGGCCTGATCTTTAACTCCAAACTCAATTAGATACACAAACATTAAAGGCCTCATTTGCAATCAATTATGTGATTCATTGAAATTATAAAGTTAAACCAGAGCTTAATTAACCTACATAATGAATTTGTGTTAAGGATTAGATTACATGTAAACAAACCTCAGAAAAACATTCATTACTGAGAATTCTCTTGTTGTCTAGTTTTTCTTCCTGTCAATCAATTTGAGAGCGAAGCACATGTTGTATTTACATCTCAACGTGGTTTGGGTCATGACGTGAACACACAAAGCTCCAAAATGGCCGCCACTTACTTTGGTGTCTGCGTGTCCTCCACACGGTTCCCCAGCTGGAACTCATGGGATTTGCTGCGGTGCAGTGCGGTGAAGCCCGGCAGCAGGTGGATGAGTTTGCGGCTGGGCGGAGGCGGCGTTCCCGGGGCTTTCACTTTGTTCCTCCGCCGCATGGGAGGAGTGCCCGGTGGGGTCATGGTGTTGATGACCAGGGGAGTCCGAGGAGGCGTGTGGCCAAAATGCCTCTGGCGGGGAGACGGGGGCAGGGAGCGCTGACCGAAGTCCAGGGAAGGGAAGAGCCCTGTGGCGGAGCTGTCGACGGTGAGTCGATCGACGTACAAAGGGGGGGCCAGGGCCTGGGGGCTGTGGCACATGTGCTGGTTGTACTTGGACTGGACTTTGGGGCTTTGGGAGAGCTGGAAGCGGATCCACTGACTGACCTCGGGCTGGCACACCGGAGTGTTTTCCTTGCCCGATTCAGAGGTGGGCCACTGGATGGACCAGTCCTGCTTCGCCTGGCTCCCTGTGGGAGGAGTCAAGAGACAGGCGCTGTGTTAAAGTCAACAGAACCGCTGCCAGTGATGTAAAATGCATATGAACAGGTTCACACACAAAGAACATGTTTTCTCACTTTTTGGGGTTTCGGTTGACCAGGTTTTGAGACCTCTCTCTAAGATTTGTTTATGTTCCTTGCTGCTTTTTTAAAATTACGTTTGAAAAAGTAACATTTCCAGAAACAATGTCCCGGTCACTTAAATCCAAAAAACCTACCCATTGGAACTACTTTCTACTGAGGACTGAGTTCAGCCTTCTTACGACTGATCATTGCACTTCAGTGACAAACTGTTTTTCAAAGAGACTAAGTCGTGTCTCAATTCAGGGGCCACATCCTCTAAAACGAAATGGGACGGTCTGGTCTTATTGCATCACCAGCTTGTCCTACCCTCGCAACTATCGCCTAGCAACAGACCTACCAACGAGAAGGTTCTTTGGTTGATTGAAAACTCTTAAAAGATGGATTTTATTTTAAAAAAGGTTAATCCCTGAAGCGCAATGATTCCTGGGATATGTTGGGCCAGTGGAGCCTCCGTTGCTCGGGGGTGTAAGGACACATTTCTTTTCAAACATGACATTTGAAAAAGTAACAATCTCCCGGTCACTCAGATCCTAAGAGCTACTCATCGGAACTACTTTCTCCTGACGAGTGACTCTCTATGGAAACTGTTGAAAGTGTCAAAAAGAGGCTGCTGTTGAATTTAATATAATATTTCAGCAGTGACTGTGAGAGCACTCAGGAGAAACCTGGGCAATTAAAACACAGAACTGCCTGAATGTGTAGATAGCACTTGTGCTGAGTGAGAAAACATGTTTTTTGATAGTGTGGATGAACGTTTGTGTGTAGTATCGTGTTTCGAGTTAAATTAAATTGCTTCTTGACATGCGCTTAATACTAAAACATCCATTAACTGGCTCACTTCTTGATGGGAGCAGTAAGAGTAATCCTGGCAGCAGGCGGAGACAGGTAGGACCAGCAAATGTGCTCAATTGGGGTAATGAATAATTAACTCTGCTGTTATCTGATGGGAACATATTAGTGGTGCGGCGGTGTTCAAATATGCCGAAGAAGCATGAATTGATGGAGCAAAAAAAACAGAGGCGGAGAGATGGAAGCGTGCGCCACCACAGAACAGGGCAAAGCTGCATGAGTCATAACACGAGCCGACATCCGCCGAAACTAAACTTTCTGCTGAATGAGAAAGAAAGAGCGACAGGAGGCGAGAAACTTGAGGGTGAGCAGCCGGGATGAGTGTTTTCTCGAAGCTCAGATGACAATACTTTACCTCCGTTACTGTGCAATTTATCCTCCTCAAGTTGTTCTTCAGGAAAGAAACAAAAACAATGTGTTTATTGACCTGGTGGAGACACAGCTGAAATAGCCCACAGTGTTCTTCTTCTCTTTTCTATCTGCAGTTACAAAACATGCTGGTGGAATCGATCCTGAGTGCAATATCTCACGCATGACTGAGTCTGCGCAAGATCGACCCGACAGTCTCGAACAAAATGTGAATGTAAATCTCTGTCAACAACCCTGCACCATTTTTTTTTTGGTGTGTCATTACTTTTCTTCCCCCGTGAGTGACGTTGTCTCTAAGGAGCCACGAGCATCTGAAAACACAAACTTCAAACATCATATCAACACCAGCGAGATCAAATGAACCAGGAGAAAAATATCTCTTATAAAAAAGGTCCCGGAGGAAGTGGAAAAACAGGATGGGAAACAAAAAAGCCTGCAGCCTCTCCCATTCGGTAATGTTATGAAGAGGCCACGAGGAACGACGGGGTTGTGGGAGGAGACGGCTGCGGAGACACCAGGGACCAAATATACAGGAGTTTTCAAGAGTCTCATTTTCTCTTTTTAAATATTTCTCCTTTCTCTTTTTAAATATTTCTCTCTTTTTAAATATTTCTCCTTTAAAATCCAGGTATCTGGCATCAGGACTGCAGGTTGTCTTCCACTAAAGCTCATGTAGGATTGTTAACACGTTAAATGAGCGGTCAGGACGTTATCCGGAGTTTGCCTTCACATTCATTCATCCTAAGATACTTTTTTTTTCTTTCCGATTTGTGTCGGTCACTTGTTAGAAACGTCATCGCCTCTGCAACTCGAATTTATCGGACATTTTCAAATTCGGAAAAACCTGAAAAGTCCTTCTCAGGCCGACCAGTGTCGTTACACTTAGGCGCTTCACTGTTTTTCACAGATGTTAAAAGCGAGGACAAGCGACAAGACCAAAACTTCTGATGCTTACACTTTT
Organism: Verasper variegatus; assembly: GCA_026259375.1. Classification (NCBI taxonomy): domain Eukaryota; kingdom Metazoa; phylum Chordata; class Actinopteri; order Pleuronectiformes; family Pleuronectidae; genus Verasper; species Verasper variegatus. Next base: position 3,595,744 of record CM048041.1, on the reverse strand, counting down.
AAATGTATCAGGCTTCAACTCAACCAAACACAAAATAACATACATGTTTAAAACCTAGGGGCCTTTAGGGGGCAATGCAGCTCTGTTGCTAGGCGACAGTGGTAATAAAAGAACATGGAATAAACAATGTCCGGTTCTATAGCATCGATTTAGATTTCATGAATCCAACAATGTTTAAGTGCTGAATCAGTTGTAGAAAACAGAGGTTACTCATATTTTGAAACGTCGTACTTTTAACAAACAAAACAATGCATGATATTAAATGTCATCACTACTCATGTTGTGCTCTGCAGCTGAAGCTTTCTAATAAGTGAAGCTGGTTATTATTTGTCATGGAAACCAGCTGTTTTCAGCACGATGTGAAGCACGGCTCCTTTCTCCTTCAGTATGTTTCTGTGAAATGTGAAACTTCGGAGCTTAGAGTTGAAGAGCTGCCATTGATGACAACACCTGTCATTTTTAACAGTGATTGATGTTCCTGAAGTCACATGAATATCAATTGCCTGCAAACAGCTGCCTTTTCACACCCGTGGATATTAGACAGTGGGGTGTTTCCAGTCACGCTGTCACTGCCACTCTGCCCTCGGTGTCGCTGCCTGACAACCACACACACACTTGTCCCTGAACCCGCGTTAAGAGGCTGACATCTCAACCCTAACAACCCCTTCAGAAGCAGTTTCAACATGCAGAATGGACGAGTGGGCTCTGAGAGAGTGCTCATCCCCAGATGAGGGAGAGGACGAGGAGGACACCGGATCGAACCTCCTTTATTAGCAGGAATAAAACCACAGGCCACTCAGCAAGATTCAGCTTCAGCTCGACCAAGGTTCATGTCTTCCTCTGGTCGAAAAAAACCATTAAAACACCTGGAACTCAGAACTCAGAACTCACTCTCTGCTGCAGAGTCCAATGACACAAGTTTTAATCGGCTCCGGCTATGATCGGCAGAAATTGGAAACAAGACATCGGGGTAAACCCACTAATTGGGCAGTGAGGTGAGAGCTTCTCCCTCTGATGTCAGCTTGTTATCCATTGGCCATCATATTAAATAGTTTGAAAAGGTAGTCTTTCTGTTTGAGTGGAGAAAATGAGTGACCTGGTTCAGCTGCGGTACTCAACACTAGTTTGAATGCACGAAATATGGTCAGAGGTGAAGACTGCATCGATCCTGCCAGCTTCTTATCTTCTGCTACTGTTTAATGTTGTGTTAACTTCTTGCAATTGGTCCGAAAAGTCCAAACTATCCAAAAGGTTTTCCACAGCAAACAAACCAAAACCATGGTTCAGTTCGATCCGGACCCAAATCCCCTGTTTTGGTCCGAGTCGGATTACATTTTCGATCCAGTGAAGTGGACCGTGGTATTTTTTGATTCTGACTACAAGTCTGAAGGTGCAGACCAAACAACGTAGGTGTGAAAGCCCCTAAAACGAATCAACTCCTCCTGAATTCATATCAGTGAGGCTGAGGTCAGAGATCGGAGGCAGCAGAAAGCAGATCTGGTTCTGAGCAGATCTCCGGTGTGTGCAAGTGCCAGTTTGAACCGTCCATTTCAGAATTAACACCACATCACATTCTCACTGGATAATGTTTGAAAATGTCAACCAATCACCTTTGACTCAAATGATGGTTTTCTCTCTTATTTGTATTTCTATTCTGCCAAGAAGGAGCCTCGCTTTTAAAGAAATGTCTCTGACAGTGTTTATCAAGCTGATACCGAAATGAACTTTCTCGGCGAGAGAAGCAATGAACTCGAGTCACACTTATGAAACTGTTGCTTCAAGTAATGAGTCCATTCATCAAGCGCACCAGTATCTTAGCAACTGCTTCAGCAACAAGAACCAGGACTTGACTTATGAATTTCTCATTTTACATCCTCTCAATAAGCAGAGGAGTCAGGAAAGAGACTGGATGAAGAACCCAGACTGAACATTAGCCCTTTGAGATCTGTGACTTTCTCTTGTTGGAGAGTGAGTTTTTAAAAGTTGCTTTTTTCGTTGGAGAGCTTTGATACAAAACATAAAATACTTTGAGTCTGGTAATCTATCACGACTTCTTGGGGCTGACAGGCTTTTCTCAGCTAACCGCTTTTCTTTTTCTGCAACTCTGCAGCCTCGCTTTGTTTCGCTTCAATCTCACGACGCTCTTCAAGCGTTGTTTCCAGACAGAACAGGCAGCTGCTTTCTGTGAAGAGGCTCTAAAAACAACTGTAGGATTCCCGCACAGCAACTAAAGGCAGAAAGACACAGTAGCTGCTGAAGCATTTAGCTGCTGCAGAGCCAGGGGTTTCCTTTAGGAGCTGGTGGAGAACAAAACTGAGATAAATGTAGACTGAGGTGATCACAGGTCAGTTTTGAGTTTGCAACTTTTATCAAACGTGCATAAATATTCTAAGATATGTAACATAGACATATTCATGAAGAATTGTCTCTAAATATTTAAACAAGCATCAAGCTGTGGGTGTGGTTCCATCTGATTTGATTGACAATAAACAGTCAATCAATTGTGAAATGATGCTGAATCCTGAAGGTATTTGTACCTCCTGAATAAATATCCTGTTTTCCCCCAAACACCAAACTTTTCCTTTAACAAATCCTCATTGACCAAGATTTCCATATATTTGACATGCGCATAACTTCAGAAACACTTTGCCACCCCCCCCCCCCCCTCCTCCTGTAAAACCCTGCATCTCCACATCAGCTGATGAACCAAACAACGCACCTGACGCACTTGGGACTGACATCCACGCTATTAACGGGGCTTTGAGAAAGGCAGATAATCAGCCTCATAATTGGAGTAATTACCTCTGGATGGATGTGTCGCTTCTTTGGGCTAAATGGCAGTGAAATGCCACTGGGACAGTATCTCACTGCCACTGTAAACAACAGGATTTGGCGGAAAAGGGCAACACTGCGTTCACTAGACGCACTGTCCCCCCTGTTTAATCTCCACTCTTCTGAGGACTGGGTCTGTGGATGTACTCGCAGTGTAATCAGTGGGACACAAAGTAAGACGCTGCTAATTGGTTAACAGCCAATGGGGACCACCCAGAGGTGCTCAGGAAGACGGGTGTCGGGGGTTCGGTCAATGCTTCTTCTGGTGTCTTTCCTTCCCTGTTGCATCTGCTCCTTTCTTCTCGCCGTGACCATGTTTCTGCTTCACCTCCTGTCGCCGCTGCCTCTTTCTCATGTTATTCAGCATCCTTCCTACCCCCCTCCCGCCTTTCCTCTCCTCCTCCAATTTCCCTCGCTCGCATATTCTTTCCCTTTCCCCTCTGGCGTTTCTACGTTTTCCTTTTCTCGCTGATGGCATTTGAAGCCAATTAGGTGTTTGTATATGCATGTGGAGCTGTCTCAAAGCGAAGCACGGGGACTTTGGCTGTCAAAGATTACAGTGGAGAAGTAGCGTGGCAACCTGTCGTGCTACGCGAAGCTCACCGCTATTAGCCTGATCAACAAAATAACTTGTATAAAAGATATTGTCTGTATGAAAATGTTGTGTGTGTGTTTGTGTGTGTGTGTGTGTGTGTGTGTGTGTGTGTGTGTGTGTGTTGTGTGTGTTTGTGTGTGTTTGTGTAGTGTCTCTCTGTGTGTGGAGTTGTCTAGAGAGGCGGGCTGGGTAATGTGTGTATATTGCGGCACAAAGAACCGACCGGCTGCCTCCGAATTGTATGACTCATCCTCATTGCAACTGGCGGACTGCAATCCCAAGAGCCTGTAGTGAAAAAAATTCTATTAACTTGCATTAGTTTCCTTCCTCCACCATTACAGAGCAGCACAGAGCAACATACATTCACTCGTTGTGTTTCTCCGGTTGTGCGATGTAGGGGACGGTGAAGTATGCAAATGTCCTTGTCTGCCAATTTTAAGCATTAATTCCTGATGACTCATAAACAGATTCTCTTTCAAAGAGCATGTGCACAAATCTGAAAATCCTTCGTTGTGCAACAACCTCCAGATTTCTAGGAGAAAAATAGATGTTTAAATGCTCGTGCACTTCTTCTTCTCTTGCATATATGCTGAAAAACCAACCCTCCAACACACAGATGTGTAAATGTGGCCGAGTTTCTGGGCTGCACAACTCGTCTCCCTCTCCCAGCTCCATAAGAACACCAAGAATGCGGCCGCACACCCTGTGTTTCTCTCTGGGCTGAGTGCACCTCTCCACACTCCGTGCGGTGGTGTGGTGGCGGCGATGTTGCTGTCGCGCATTCACACATCTCCAGTCCCCCACCCTCCCTGTTGGAGAGCCCATTAGTGGCTTCTGTGTGGCCAGAGCCTGCGTTTTGAGAGCAGGAGAGAGCGAGGGGAGGGAGATGATGGGAGAGTCGGTGGAGGCGACGTGCGAAGAAGAAGAGAGGCAGAGGAGGGGATGATGAACGAGGAGGAAGGAGGAAGGAGGACGAGGGAAAGAGGTTGACAGTGAGGCAAACACAATCCTTCAGAGACAGATGCTGGAAGTTTAGTTATAGGAGGGGATCATAACTTCTATATGTTTAAATACCGGCTTATCTATAAATGTTTGTTTCTGTCGTCAGTTCATACAGCGTTAGAAAGTGATTCAAATGTGATTAATTACCTGTTGAAGAGGTAAATAAATGTAAATTAAAGTGGTTTTGGTTTGATTTATTGGTTTGGTTACCTAATTAAGAAAGGTAACTGGGTCCCATGACCAGAATTAATATGGGATGGAGGGACTGTGGCATTGTGGGTCAGAGTCGGCGTGGAGGCCGAGAATTGATGCCGCAAAATAACTATTATACATTATTTTAGATTCTCGTTATTTTCTGATGGTTGTTTTTGATGTGAGTATTATGTGAAAATACTATAAAAAGATATGACATATTTTTACATTTGTCTTAATACTTGTCACTAGACAAACTAAAATGTGTTCTCAAGATCCATGAATTAATCTCAGGGAAATCTAGGAAAATTCAAATTCGATCTGCAATAATCAGTTTGAATTATTATACAGCACAAACACAACCCTTTGCATTAGCTACACATCAGGTTGCCGTCTCAGAAAAAAGTTCTAGGTTCAAGTATTTATCCATAAAGAACTACCATGTTACAAAAAAATACTTTAAATTGATTTTTGAACAACAATCCTATGAAAGATCAAGGAGGAAAGACGTCCACCTACAGAGACACTGGTTACAGCTCGATTCCAATTATCAAAGTTCTGCACAGTGATGACAATGGAGATGTTTCCATGACAACTGAGCGAGAGCAGCAAGGCGAGGTGTGGACACTGAGGGGTTTCATTCTTCAGAGGGGTCAAGAACGAACTGTCATTCTCAGCCATGATTTAACTGTTGGAAATCAAACGTTGATTTCTAAGAAAGTGCAGCTCAGTGGAAGGGCACGGTGCAGGGAGAGGGGGCGGCGGGTTGAGGGTCTTCAGGAGGACGACCTCTTATCATAGAAGACTGGACAGGAAGGCTGGAATCAACTGTTACACTCACAACAATACAAACTCAACGTAACTGTGAAAAAAAGAGAAATGTTCACTTTGTTTGGATTCACCTGATGCATTAACGCTCATTAATTCTGTCCCTTCATCACTGTTTGCTTTCACTGAAGTCCCAGTTCTCTCAGAATAATAATCACATGAAATGTTGTCATTGTCAGAGCAGCTGTGGCTCAGGAGGTAGAGAGGGGGGGCGCCCACTAAAGAGAACGTGGGTGGTTCGATCTCCGGCTCCTCCAGTCTGCATTCAGAAGTTATGTGAACGGTATCAAAGGGCTGCCTCACACCAGAGGGTTTTTAACTCTTTAACCAATTTTAAAAACAGCAGGACACAGTTAAAGTCCTGGTCAGAGACGTCTGAAGCCTGACTGGTCTGAACCCAGCTGGACGACTGGGACCAGCTGACAGACTCTGTCGGGGGGGACGCCTGTCTGTCTCTCTTTCTGGACAATATCCACCTCCATTTCCAGTCCGACCACTGGTGCAGAAAGATAAGAGTGAAGTGTGTCCCACACACCGTCAGACAGAAGAGCGCAGGGACCAGCAGAGGAGCTGTGGAGCTGTGGAGCTGAGCACCTGCAGACTCACGAGTTCGTTTTCACTACATTCAAAGAAAATGTTATAAAATACAAAACTGTGAGTTAAAGCTCCTCTAATAAAAAACACTTGTTAAGTAAATCTCTGTTTTATTGAAGGCTCACGGAAGATAAACTATTCATCAAGTTAATTTGCTCAATAATTCAGAAGAACCGTCTGTTTCAAAGAACATCTGTTACTGTGTGCGTGTGTGTGCGTGTGTGTGTGTGTGTGTGTGTGTGCGTGTGTGTGTGCGTGTGTGTGTGTGTGCGTGTGCGTGCGTGCGTGCGTGCGTGTGTGTGCGTGTGTGTGTGTGCGTGTGTGTGTGTGTGTGTGTGTGTGCGTGTGTGCGTGTGTGTGTGTGTGTGTGTGCGTGTGTGTGTGTGTGTGTGTGCGTGTGTGCGTGTGTGTGTGTGTGTGTGTGTGTGTGTGTGTGTGTGTTATCAAACAGGTTTTTTTACAAAAGGTTGTTACTAAACCTCCCGACGCAGTTTTAGTTAGGCTCTACTGCCCCCTTCTGGTTCCCGTGTATCATTGCAAAAGCAGCAATCTGAGAGACTGAGAACATTTTTACGGTCTCTACCGCCACCTGGTGGGAAACCCGGGTACAAATAACAGAAAAAGAGGAAATATGAATAAACTTAGATCTTATTAAAAAAGATCTGTTGCTCTAAACAGGCGATGTTAATAAAGTTTTATTCCTGAGAAGAGTCGTGGTGTTGAAGTGATGAACTTTGATTTAAAGTTACACAGAGACTGAACGACTGTGGCTGAACAGCTCCACCTGCTGGACAGACACGTGCACCATCTTTTGACGGGTGATTTCATGGAGGAGAATTACGAACACAGGGTCAAGTTAATATCACACCAGATTAAAACTAAACTAATTCACAACGCTTCTTAAATTTTGATGATAAATAAAGACTGGATTATGGATGATAGCACTTTTCAGTATCACTGCCACAAACACATCAGACATTCTGCTGTTGATTGTTGATGAACTCGGTTTAATTCCTCTGAGGAATGTGAAGCTTATTGTTAAATGATTCTTTAGCTTAAGTTTCACAAATAACTAAATATTGCATCTTCTGTCACCACATGATTATAAGCATCTGTTGGCTGTTGAAGTACAAAATGTAAATCGTTTACATCTTTGTTAACCGTTTCTGATTTTCCTACTTTCAACACAGCCGTAGGATTTGATGCAGTTCAGTTCAAACACAAACACAATTATTTGTGGTCAGTGATGAAACTCACTGTGTTATTTCCTCAAAGTAACATAAACATACTGGTGTAACGGTTTGAGATGCATTCATCTTTTCAGTTTCCTCTTTTCCTCTCAGCAATCTCCTGAATAATATCAAATTCAAAAAGAAAAGTCAGACGATGACAATAATAAGTTTCTGTCCAGCAGCAAGTTCTCAAGTCTGAAACAGCAGAAAGTCTTTGAATGCACCACAGAACGTTTTTAGTCTCTGCTTCAAACTGTGTAATCGTTATCAGCTTGGAAATCAAGCAAAAAACACAAAGGTAACACACATGATTAAATTTAATAAGATTAACGTTATTATAAGTCAATGAGCTCATCCGTGTGTGTGTGTGTGTGTGTGTGTGTGTGTGTGTGTGTTGTGTGTGTCCCTCACCGAGCTGGTGGGCCTTTCCGAGGCAGGAGAGGGAGGCGTTGAGTCGGGCACACTCTTCTTCATTGGCACCAAACTTCTGCAGCAGCTCACACACCTGCTCCTCACTCATGTCCAGCAGACCCTCCAGGGTCACCTCGCCTGGGCTCATCTCCTGCAGCACACACACACAGACACACACACACACACACACACACACACACACAGAGAGACACATAAACGCACACACACATACACATAACACAAGAACAATAGTTATGGATAAGAACTAAAGTCCTGGGTCAGTAAGTTTGTTTTTACCAAAGAAAACCAAGTAATGTAGGGATGAGAAAGAAGACAGACCATAATAAGGATATTTGTAATGTTTTTGTGTCTCTTGGTTATAATATTAATATCAGTTCACCAGATTTATAATTTGAGTGATCACATTTAAATGAAAACACACTATCTGAAAATAAAAAGCACGTGTCCCCAGCCTCCCGATTACGTGGATTTCCTACGAATTCTATTGCGTTACTTTTCGTAGCATTTCCTACGAACCCCTGATGAGAACAGCCTGTAAGATATCTGACGTATACATTCAAAAAAGGGTGGTAGTTTGAAATCTCACCTGCGTGACCTCCTTCCTCAGGTTGACGATGCGGAACCAGTGGCAGAGGCGAGGGAAGTCCTCCAGCTCCGCACTGCGCTCCTCTAAGGCCACTTTGCACTTACAGGACAACTGGCGGCTGAAGTACTTCACCAACTTCCCCTGAGAGAAGAGAGACAAAACCACAACCACCACAGTGTTTACACACATATATATATATATATATATATATATATATATCACTTGTTAATTGTTTGATTTAGTTTCAGAATCAAAGGCTGTTTGTTGAAGATGAATTCAGATCTAACATGGGTTGAAATAAAAAACATAGCCTTCTAATAACTGCTTGGTTTTGTCCATTATATCATAAAATGTTTTAGCATTTATCCCGACTCTGAACAACAAACTCCTCCTAATGCCTCGTCCATTGCAGCTTTTTAAATCCAGATTGTCTTTATTCAGATTAACTATTTTACTAAATCATATCATCATACCATCATTTAGTTGTTTTACATATTTCTATCTATTTTATTTCTACAATTTGACCTTGTGTATTGGACCTAAAGAATCAACCTGCTCTTTATTTCTGATCATGCAAACTCAAAAATAAAAGATGTACGAACGTAAATATTTAATCCTAAATTAGTTTGTCCAAACACCTTAAAAAACCCTGACGTCCAGTATCAAGCAGCAGTTTGTTAACTGGTTATTGCAAAATCACTGAAATCCCAGTACGAGCTGAATAATCGATGCAGGGAACTTCTCCTCTACCTCAACCTCCACCACTGAGATCACTTAACGCCTGTTTGCTCCACTGGGGGCGGCTCAGTGGTTAGTGGCTGAAAGCTGTGGTTACACTGGGAAACTGGAACAGGGTGTGTTTGCAGAGAGGAGTGGACACATGCATCAGCTTTTTTATTTCTCGTCTTCTGATCAGACAAACACATGTGGACACGTGAACTCACTGTCTTCACTTTGTACCTGCCATGTCAACATTTGACTGTAATTCACATGTTCAAAGTGTGTTTGAACCACAAAGGTCACAGACGTGTCCTCAGATGACGTGGTGAGCGGCGACAGGAAGGAAAGCAAAAGATATTTCAGGCTGAACCAAAGACATGAAGTGAAAGAGACGACGGCAGGAGACTCCACATTCTCCTTTTCAGGTCCCACATGCAGGGGCCAGGAGGGGTCTGGGTCTGTACTGAGTTTGTACTCAGGCCAGGAAGGGCTGGGTTAGTGCTCTGGCCTGAGTCTGTACTCTGGCCTGGGTTAGTGCTCTGGCCTGGGTCTGTTCTCGGGCCTGGAGGGGCTGGGTTAGTGTTGGAGCCTCAAAAGGCAGAGTTGGTGCTGAGGCCTCACCTTTTCTTTTCCCAGACAGGAAATGACATCAGATCAAGCAGATGCACAAATCTGTTATTCAACTTTTAAGTATCGCCCTCTGGAGGTGAAGATATGAACAACGTGACAAGACGCCCCAGTCTCTACTATAATTTTAGTATTTCTGCAGTTTATCGTGCTTTTATTTTCTGGCTTTTCGTTATATGACAAACAGTTTATGAAGACACACTATTAAATACATCTTTTGAAGTTCCCCTCAGAGGAGGAGGAGCTGTGACCCGTCACTGAACCTGTGCTTAAACAAACCACCTCAATCATCATTATGTCATTATTAGTTATTATTTATCATTGTGTACTTTTTACAACAGCAAACGTGTGTCTTTGTTTGTGTCATTTTGGAATTCACGTGACTTCCTGCTGTTCAGACACTAATACATGTCCTCTATGTGTCTTATTTTCAGTAACTGCATTAAAGTTCAAATATATTATTTGTTATGAATAATTGTGGTCCATAAAACTTGAACCTGTAAGTGAAAATTTGATATATATTTGAGTTTCTATCCACATAATACACAGTTACTGAAGGGTAATGTGTCTTATCTAATTCAGGGAGAAGACAAAAAGGCATCTGGGATTAACAAAACCATAGAACTCAAGACAAATTCACAGCAAAACACAAACGTTTGCAATAAAGAAAAACACAACTCTGAAAAACCCTCGATGAAAATAGAGCCCTAACGTTCTTTAGGAAGTAACAACAAACAAAATCACTTTTCTACTTGAGTAAAAGAAGCCAAACATACTGAAAGTATTCAGAGTACTTGCCAAGTGTAGACTATTCCCTGAGGAAACAGTCAACTACATCACAAACTACTGTATATTCTGTTTAATACTTAAGAACAGTCTCTCATATTAATAAAAACAAACTGCAGATGATGCAACTGAAAACACTTACATCCACATATTAATTATTAGTGTTCTAACAGAGTCTGTGCAGGGGGAACTTGCTCATGACGCAGAGGGGCTGGGAAAATCGTCATTTTCAGAGTTACTTTAAAAGGAGGTGCTCGTTTTCCCTATAAAAGCAAATGTCGCACAGTTCGATATTGATCGTTTCAAACTGAATTGGGCCAAAGAATATTCCACAAACTATTTCAGACCACAAGGAAATGACAAACACATCTTTCAGCAGCGGACAGCTCCCACGCAGCCACGATTCATAACACAGACAGTAAAATGAAAAGAAGTGAATTTAAATCTGTGTCACAAATAATAATGATAATATGATAATAATGTTTCAGGAAGAAAATGTTGAATCACAAATATCATAAATTAAAGTGTCAGAACAACTGTGCGCTCACGGTTTTAACATCCTGGTGAACTGGTTATTATACTGGTATATTTAACTGTAACTTTCACTGTGATGCCTTTGTTACACTGTTACTTCATACCACACACACACACACATCATATGGTCGAGTATGGTAGAGCGGGTTGAGAAAGAGTTGCTCGATTCAATCTCACGTGGTTTGAGGCCTTTATCGTTTTATACGTACGACAGAGACAAAAGAAGAACGGAAACTTGTCTCGGACACAACTTTGGAGTGTAAATGGTTAATTCATCGTTAATCTGTGGTGAAAACCAGAAAGGGACCGAACACACCGGGCTGTGGACCAGGTGTGCAAGCAGAAGCTGCCGGAGCTAACCGGCTAACAAGAGCATGACACAAGCTGGAGATGATCCCTGTTTCTACCACGTCTGTGACTGCAGCAGCGACAGAAGGTAAGAAAAAGGAAAACATAAATATTACTACCAGAGGTGACTTCTACATGAGGGGTTCATATGGTTTTATAGAAGCTCGTGCAGAAAACTAAAGCCGTTTTCAGACATGACCTGCGGGTGAAATCGGGAGAATTGGCTGCAGAGTTTACCCGTAGTTTGCTTTTCACACATGCACAAACCAGCGGGAGGTTATTCTGCACAGACGCGTTCACAACAGCAACAAATCCTTTGCATTATTCAGGCAGGAGGTGGAGCAGCCGGGTGCAGCAGACAGAGGCAGGAAGTGACATTTTAACTCCGCTGCAGAGATCATGTGATTTTCTTTACTCTCTGTAGCACCAGTTTTCTGATACCACCTCTACATTAAACTAGCGTACAGGTTTGTAGGAGCTTTAAAGCATCTTTTTCTGATGAGGAAAACCATCAAATGTTCCTCTTATAGACTCAGTAAAACCCCCAGTTAACAGGACAGAACCAGGCATACTTCCTAAAATGATGGAGTGGTCCTTTGAGCAGATTGCTGAAGTGGAGCATATGGTGCTAGTCCCATTTGAGACATGAGCCAAACTGACCCCTTCACAAGTGCTACACTCAGGGATAATCCAGATAAACTGATGAACACTCAGTGTAACAGACTATGACTTCTACACCAGCTTTTTCTAATCAGTAAAACTGGAGCCCTGCACTTTCCTGCATTAGAAAAAATGTCCAGCACATCAAACAAGCTTTAACCAAAAGGCATGATGGTCTTTAAAACAAAGGGCAGTGCAGTTTCTGAGTTTAACTTTGTACTTTAAAACATCAAATCATCGGCTACTAGTGTCCACGTTTGGTATTAGGATTAACTCTACTGAGCTGTAACGTACTCAAGTAATTCATAATTCATGAAACATGAGAGAAAATGGTTTATATGTAAGAACTAGCAGGTAAAAAGACATGTGTAAATAAATAATTAGTGTACTGATAGGAGCTGGATCTACACTGAAAGTACTCGAAACTACAATAATATTATAGTAGTAGTATAGTATAATAGTAGTAGTATTAAAATGGTACTTCAACGATTTAGTAGTCAATTTCCCAAAAGCTGAGGATGCTTTTTTTTAAGTCAAAATCAAAGCAGCAGACAGTAAAACATCTTGACTCTCTAACCTACACCTCCCTGTTGTGTTGTCTGTCAGACCCCGATGACATCAGCTGGGTTATTTCTCAAACTACACCTTTAATCACACAACATGTCATGCGGGTGCTTACGTAGGATATTGGAGTTTTTTGTGTCAGGTGGATACAAACACAACTATTATTCCCGTTGTACGCGTCTATCTGAAAGTAGGGTAAGGTTTGAATTTCTCTCGTTAGCTACGGTTGAGTGATGTCCACCTAAAAGCCATATTATCATCTACAGCCTAATTCTTATCAAACATAACAAACTACTCTTCACAGCCTTTGATTTCCTGACTACGAGTCGAAAAATACATTAGTTCCACATCTAAAGCAACAAAGCTGATGTCTGAATAAACACTGTAAAGCCTTCACCCGTTTTATATACTTGAATATAAAGGAAAAACAACACTTGCCATTATTTCTTTCACATGAAATACATAACAGGGTTTGCACATCAGGTTTCTGTGTGTGTGTGTGTGTGTGCAGGCCTGAAAACAACAGATCATTCACCATGTGCGTTGATCATTCCAGCGTCTCCCAGGGATACCAGCAACGATGCATAATCATATTAATGGAAACCAGCATTAACACGACATCCAGGTAATGATATGGGCTGCTATTCTGGGTGAAGCTGTTGGCTAAAACAGGGTCAGTGCTCCGCGCCTCCAACAGATCCTGTCTGAGGCACAATCTGGGTCCTTTGAGTTAATAATAGAGATGGAAAAACGTCCGTGTCGTGGAGGAATCTCCCGTAGACACCGCACTCAATACAGATCAGGACAGGTTAACGAGGAAGGCTTTGCGTACGACTGACGTCATTGTGATCCTGATCAAAACCCCTGGTGGACGACTCATTTGTCGCCGAGGCAATAAGAAAACGGTCGCCCTGGAAGGCTCGGAGGGTTTTAACAAGATTAGAGGGTTCTCAGGAGTAATTCTTTTTTTAATTTTATTTAGATTTTTGCACATGTGAATTAACTGTCGAGAGCGTTTCTCTTTGTTCTCGCTTGTAAAACACGTTTCTTTCCTGATCAGCTTTTCGTTCGTGTTAGTTTATAAACACAAACAGATAAACTGATATATCCTAAACTTCTGCAGAAGCACGAGACATGTTCCTATTGTTCCCAGATATTGATAAAAATGTGTTTCAGAGATTGGAGCCTAAATTTAACAACCGAGAGGAAGTGCAGCCCACAACAGAACATGACTTTCAAAATATCTCACTCTGACCTGAATTCATGTTGGAATCATTTTGTCTGGTGGAAAAAAAACTTTAAAATAACTTATCAATTATCTATTATAATATTAGCTCATTTTAAGCACTGTAAACTGTTGCATATACAGAAGAACTATTTGCTTTGATTTTGTTTTCACAGGTTAATTTTGAAGGCTGGTCAAACTCATTTTTTTGTAAACACCATTACTGCTTCATCAAGAGCTTCAGGTCGTCCACAACAAATCTAAGTCATCAGATTTCTATGTATTTATAAAGACAAAGAGTAAGAGTGACCATCCAAAGGAACATGAGCTGGGACTTGAGTTGTCCTGGAACCTCACTATTTGGAAGAATGGCAAATTTGTACCGTGGCCCAGAGAGATCAACCCACTGTAAATTAAGAAAACATCTTTATCAATTTGACGACACATGCGCTGTAAATAAGTTACAACACAAGCAAATACAGACACACGAGTAGCAGACCTCAATAACTTCATAAAGCGTTGAACTACAGTCAAGTGCATCCCTCTTTTGGGTCCCCTGGAAACATTTCCATTGTCGTTTTTCGCTATTTGCACGTGTTTTTTCTGCTCGCCTGTGTTAGCTCTCCCGGCCTCTGTCAATCTGGACCATAGGGGGCACTAGAGATCTGAACTTTGACCCTGATTTTAAATCATAGTAATCAAAATTCGAATATTTATCATGACTGATATATAAAAGAAACTGCATTTGCAACATGCATCTGTCTATAGAGAAACAAGCTGTTGTGTGCTACCGAGCATCAAACAACAACAAACAGACATTAAAGCAACTAGTCAGTGAATGAAATGAAAGACTCTGACCTACAGTATATTCACCACCAGCCCAGTGTCGACTAGTGTCTGATTTGCTGTCACTTTTTTGAGGAGATGTGGTTAAAAATATATCAAATGAACCTAATGCGACTTGAAATAACACTTGTTTTAACCAGATGTGGTCGATTTGCTTTGCTGTGTCATAAATGTTGTTTAACAACTTCTAGTTTCATACATATGGGTTCACTAAACCAAATGCTTCTGTGAATCAATGGAAACTCAAGTATTTGCACTTTGTAAAGTACTGCAGTATTTATACACACTACTTCACTACTGTTCACGTACAACAACAACTACAATATCCCTTAAGCATCATATTCCCTGCATTGTATTCAACAGGTACAGACACATATCTTCTTCTCTTTGATGGGAAACATTTTCTCTCTTGCATCACTGCCCTCTGCAGTCAGGAAGAATGTGTGTCACGTCACGTCTCATGCTCAGAACATCACTCAATAATAGTGACGATAGTTTAAAACAATGCAAAGCTACTTAAACAAATAGGCAAACACCCGGGCTGCACGTGTTCATACTTGTCATATTTATGATAACTTCATGGAACTTCGAATGTGGAGCATCGATACAACTCTGCCCTTTGGAACCGTGGCACAAGTGAAATGATCTTTTCCTTTTTTATCAGTTTACGCTCCTGTGTTCTCCCAAAGGAAAGTCAGGGTATCAGCCTTCATGCAGCCAGAATAAAAGTGACAACAGCCTCCTTCTTCCTGACCTCCTTTAACCTCAGTCCCTTTGCCACGGAGCACAGGAGCTTTGGTACAGATCTGCACATGCCGATTATCAATACTTGACTGTATTATCAGGATGTATTTTTATTTCAAGAAAAGCTGAGGGATTCATTCGGGGAAAAGCCCAAACTGAAGAATATCCCTGTAACATATGATCCAGATCTCATTAAAATGCATTACATTCACATGATTTCAGCACATTGGTTTGTTGGTTGTCTCCTCTTCCTGTCCCCTGTCTGTGTAACACCTCCTCTGAGCAGCTCAGACACATCACCGGGTGTATTACTATATGTTGATATCTTATATAATACAGTATCCTCATATTCCTGTCGGGGGGCTTGGGATTAGTGTGACTTCTCTTCTGTGCTGTGTTTTTATGTAATATCTCAGTGATATTCCCGCTGGGGCTTTAAAGTGTGCACACAGACATTCAGCGGTGAGTTTATTGCGACCTTATCGCACTTAATGCTGTTTGTTTTTATCTCCTGGGGTCATCACCGAAACACTGGGACGGGCCCTTCACGCTCCTCTGGGTCCCTCGGTGCTCGGTGGCTGAGTTTCCAGAAACCTTATCGCACTTTATGGCGTTTTATTCAGTGTATTAGTCCCGTCACAGGCCACAGAGACAGGGGGGGGGGGGGGGGGGGGGCTGCTGCAGGTTGGAGGGGCCACAGTCAAACACAACATCATACTTGGATGCGATGGACATTACGTAACGTAACATTTTTTGGGAAGACACCCGCCGGCCAATTACGCGGATAATGACATTTGGTAACAATCTCACTAATCCGCTCGCCTGGCGTAACGGCGGCGCGGCCTGGATGCGCCGCTCGGACAGTTGCGCAGGCTGCTGGTGGATTGTAAACACGGGCAGCAGCAGCGGCGGCGGCGGCGGCGGCGGCGGCGGCAGCGGCAGCAGCAGCAGCAGCAGCAGCAGCAGCAGCAGCCTACAGGCCTCACATATTATTCTGATGGAGAAGAGCCACCTTCTCTCGCCGCCACCTGCAGAATGCGCAAGTGTACAACAGCCTCCACTGCAGCCCCGTGGATGCAGCCTCCTGATTTATTGCACTGCACTGAGCAGATAGATTGCACCGGGGCTTTGGCGTCAATCTGTGCGTATTTACGCATAAAAAGGCGAGCAAGGCACAGGAGGGGGAAGAAGGAAGGAAGGAAAAAAACAAACATGCACAGTGGCCTAGAAATAAATAAGAGACGGTGACAGCCCCTGTATTGATTCACATGAAGATGCACAGATTCAGCCATCACCACCCGTGCTTACCTCCAGCGTGCGTATCTCCTTCTGTGTCAAGTCGTTGGATGTGGCACATTTGGTCCGTAAACCCTCCAAACTGGAAATGCTTATGTCTATCATGTTCTGCACCAACTCGCACTGCTGCAAGGCTTTCTGCAAACTCAGATGCTGCTCCTCGCTTTTTGTCATCTCCTCGTTCATAGTTTGGGTCGAGCAGTGGTCGTTATTTCCCCCCCACACTTTTTTTCTCTCTCCTCCTTTGCACTTCAAATAATAACGGAACAGAAAAATAAATAAATAAATAAATAAGAGGAACAGAACAGAATTCAGGAGAGAGACGTGGGGGAGCCCACGGAGCAGAGCGACCTGCAGAACGCCATGAAACGAGATGTTGTGGGTTTACAGACGAGCTTTGAGCCGTGAGAGAGTCGACTCCATTGCAACAACAGTCCTCGTAGTTCCTGCTGTTTCATCCAGGTGCCTCTGCCTCTTACACCGAGCACAAGGTGGGGAAGATGCGGAGCGGGTTCGCCAGAGCATCCATCGGGTTCCCCCTTGCGAATGGACGTTAGAAATAAGGATGGTGATAATAATAATAATAATAATTAAAAAATAAAAATAAAAAAGCTGATCAGCGCATCATAAGCGGACGTGAAGAGCCCGGTGGGTTTCACTGGTGCTGATGAGAGGACTGGATGCAGGTCCCTGTCTCCCGTGGCAGCAGCAGCATCCCGGTTCGCTCCCACCACACCGACATGTTTCCTGTCAATCAAACCCACAGCAACAGCATCGCAGGCAGCCGAGAGGAGGAGATCTCGCGAGATCAGGGCGGTGGGATCCTCCAGTCTGCAGGCCTGCACCAGGTCCACGCTCATCTCGCTCACTGGCTCAGGAGAGATGGTGGTAGACGTGGGGATGATGGTTATAATTCACATGCAGCTGAATGTGCACACTGACACATGTGCACGGACACACACACACACACACACACACACACACACACACACACACTCACACACACACACACACACACACACAGCACCTGCAGCTCAATGCACTGATTTCATCTTTTTAACTTTGTTGACAAATGATTTGAAATTTAAAAGTTAATATTTTTAACTTGTCTTGAGTTCTCTCTGCAAAATCTTGGTCTCAATCAGACGACTCAAATAAAATAAAGGTTACTTATTCAAATAACAATCTAAGAGAGAATGACTAAAAACAGTGACAATTTAATGAATCAAATATGTGATTGCTATGTGATATAGAAATACTGGATTGAGGGGGACAGGATGCTTTGAAGGTGCCCGGAGATAAATCTAAATAATCACCAGATGATTAAAGACGTAAGAAATAAAAGTGTATATTTCTGTTACACAAAATGATGTTTCTTATGTTGATTAGAATTGTGTTTTTTCTATGTAATACTGATATTTCGCTCCAATTAAAGGCTGTTCGTTACTCACATCAGTGTTTTACTCTGACAGCTGCAAACATCAGGTCCAAACTCAGCAGACTGATCCTCAGTTGAATCGTTTATATATTTTCTCTTGTATGAATTACATTTGAACATTTATTAACAGGTTTTATTTTGAATATATATGGTTTGTAAATCACTTTCAGCTGCATTTCTTGTATGAAAGGTGCTAAACAAGTTAAAAGTGTCATTATTATTGTTGCTGTTATTATTATTATTAACTTCATTAATATTATATAGATTTGGATTGTTTCAGACATGTTTTTACACAGTTAGACAAAACCATTAAAATATGTAAAGTTTCCGTTTCCGTTACGTGTTCACACAGTCCCCGCCCACCGCAGCAGACGGAGCGATCCCATTGGCTGTACGGCGTGACGCGTGGCCCACGGTTCGTTGTGCAGCGCGCGAAACACAGCAGCGGAAACAGAGGCTGAAAGAGTAAAAGCACAAATCAAACTCACGTGGATCTGAATTCTACAGACAACTGGACTCATGGCGGAAACCAGTAAAGCACCGACACGGTCCACGAACCTTCCCTGGTGAGTGCACAGCCGGTTAGCATTAGCTAGCTAACCGGTAGCCTGTGTGTTTGGGTGGGGGGGTTAGCAGGAAGCAGCGTGTCGGTCGGTGTCCCGAGAAGTAAACAAAACAGTTTTCAAGCTTTTAACGGGAAACGTCAGATTCTCCTCGTGTTCGTGTGGATGAATACAACTGATCCGCGGCCAGTGTGTAGCATGGTGATGGCTGATAGGTGCAGCTAGCATCGCTGCTGTGCTGCTGCAGCTGCCAAGAGTTTTAAACTTGTACATTTTAGTTGATTGTATTTGTGTGTGGTGCAAGCACGTGTGTGCCGAATTGTACAGTGACACCAAAACAACGTGAAGTCGCTGAGTGTTTCTTAAGTTTATCGCATATTTATCCAAACACATCAATACGATGTTATAAAGTGGAGAAATTTAAATGAGGTCCGTTCTGACGTGATACTTGTCAGATCTTAACGTTGCTAATCCGTTATATTTAAACCTGTATAAAGTACTGAGCTCGTAGTAAATACTACAAGTGTCATTTAGGCAAGAGCAAGTATTTGTAATATATGTGTATTAACCTTGTGTTTCTGCTTCCAGGGTCGAAAAGTACAGACCTCAGAAACTTGATGATCTGATCTCACACAAAGATATTCTGTCCACCAGTAAGTGTGTGGACCACCTGAATTAATATGTTAATATATATATACATAATTCAATATGTATAACTTCTGTCTATCATGTCTTTTTAATTTGACAGTATAAAATAATTACAAAGGCCACAGATTTCCTACTTGTCCTCATGTTTTAAATTAGTAGTGTGATTTAAAAGAACCATGTCTTCTACGTGCTGGTATTCTTTTCAAACCCCTGTTTCCTCTCCACAGTCCAGAGGTTCATCAGCGAGGAGAAGCTCCCCCACCTCCTGTTCTATGGTCCCCCTGGAACAGGCAAGACCTCCACCATCCTGGCCTGTGCCCGGCAGCTGTACAAGGACAAAGAGTTCAACTCCATGGTGTTGGAGGTACGTCTGTGTTTTTTATTCACTCTGGTGCGACGGCTTCTAGTGGCTCCCCTGATTTGATATTTACCTCTGGTTTGTTTTGTAGTTAAATGCATCGGATGACCGAGGCATCGATGTTGTACGAGGTCCCGTCCTGAGCTTTGCCAGCACACGCACCATCTTCAAGTAAGACTGGAGTTTCTCTCTATCTGCAACCCATAACCACGAGAGGAGGTATTCAAACTGCCGTTGTGTCCGTCCCCCAGGAAGGGCTTCAAGTTGGTGATACTGGACGAGGCCGATGCCATGACCCAGGATGCCCAGAATGCATTGCGACGAGGTGAGCCATCTGTTCGGCCGAGCGTCGCCCACTGTGAGCCACACGGCTCAATGAGCAGCCGGACAATTTGGCTGCTGGTGAATATCAGGCTCGTTCCACCCTGATATTCATTTATAAAATCCCTGTGTGGAGATCTGCAGATTTAGTTCAAACTGGAACTTTAACCTGTGAACTAAGACTCTGTTCATGGCCAGTTTGCAGCTTTAGGTTCTTTCTGACTTGTGCTTTCTCTTCTCCTCTCTCTCTCTCTCTCTCTCTCTCTCTGTCTGTGTCTCTCTCTCTCTCTCTCTGTGTCTCTCTCTCTCTGTGTCTCTCTCTCTCTGTCTCTCTCTCTGTGTCTCTCTCTCTCTCTGTCTCTGTCTCAGTGATTGAGAAGTTCACAGAAAACACTCGCTTCTGTCTCATCTGCAACTACCTGTCCAAGATCATCCCGGCTCTGCAGTCTCGTTGCACCAGGTTTCGCTTCGGCCCGCTGTCCCCAGACCAGATGATTCCCCGACTGGACTATGTGATCCAGCAGGAGAGGTGTGTGTGTGTGTGTGTTGTGTTGTGTAGTGTAGTAGAAACGTGTTTTCCTTTTTACTGTCAGCAAACTAGTGAGTCACACAAAGTGGCCTGATTTTAGATTATGTAGATCAGCATTTATTCAAAGATTTCACAATTACCGATACATTACAGTGCATATATATGTTTAAATATTGGCAAATATAAAATTGAATTATCTACAAATACAAACATTACATTACTGAATCAATCGATTGAGGCTAATTCAAAGATTTCATCTTCTCTGTGTTAGTATTGACGTCACTCCAGATGGAATGAAAGCCATCGTGACTTTATCATCCGGTGATATGAGGAGATCTCTCAACATCCTGCAGGTACGACATCGTGATCATTCTGGCTTTTTAAAACATCTGCTAAACAAAACCTTCCATGTTAGTTAAAGACATCAGTGTTTTGGGGGGTTAACCAGCGTGACCCTGTGGTTCCAGAGCACCAGCATGGCGTATGGGAAGGTCACAGAGGACACAGTGTACACCTGCACAGGTCACCCCCTCCGCTCAGACATCGCCAACATCCTCGACTGGTCCCTCAACAAGGACTTCACCGCATCATACAAACGTATCCTTGTCTTCCAGGCTCATGCACTCAGCAGAACAATAATCAATCTGTGACATGCAACCCAGTGTTTTAAGTCTAATTCTGTACAATTCAGAAAAGACTAAACATCCTGAAGAAGCTGGTTATTCAGTGAAATTCGTTCTTGCAACTGATTAAACTGACTGACAGCGTCATAGAGTTAAAGCTACGAAATCAGTTTGACACTCGCAATAGATTCAAACGCAGTAACTTCTCAGACTGAATTAAAAAGACGGTATAAACAGTTCAGTCTTTAACGTCGTCCTCTCAGAAATCCTGCAGCTGAAGACTTTGAAGGGTTTGGCTCTGCAAGACATCCTCACTGAGGTTCACCTGCTCGTACACAGAGGTGAGGCCGCAGCTAACGGACACGTCTTCACACAAATATTCAATCATTGCTCAAATGGAAATGAAGTCTTAAAATAAGACTTTTGTGTGTTTGTGTTTTTTCTGTTATTTAAAGAAACCCTCCAAACATAAACCGTGTTGTACAAATTCATTCATTATTTCTTTCTTCCCCATTTTAAGTGGACTTTCCTCCAGACATCCGGATCGGTCTGCTCATCAAGTTGGCCGACATAGAGTAAGTGAGATGTAAACGAACATGAACTGGAATGAAAGTCCTGCCACCACGTCAGATTCTCCTTGTTTCTGATCCTGTTGTCGTCTCCTCAGACACAGACTCGCCTCAGGGACCGATGAGAAGATCCAGCTGAGCTCCATGGTGGCAGCTTTCCAGGCAGTGAGAGACCTGGTGGTCAGCGAAGCCTCGTAGATCCAGTAACTGTCTCCTGAACGTAAACCAGAGTCACGTGAGGAGGAAGAAATAGTCCATGATTCAATGAGTGGCCACAGTTACTCCTGTTTGTACCACAGTGAAAAACAACTGGACCACACTGCCACATCCAGAACTCGGCGATAGAGAAACTTTCAAAGAGATGTTGGTCTTTTTGTTTCCTTCTTTACTTTCCTGTTGTCTTTTTCAATGTTACTAAAACCTTTTAAACAGTTTGAACAAATTCCTGCAAGGTTCTTTCTGGAAGGATGTAGAGCGTCTTCTCAATTGGTTGGAAAGAAGCTCTTCAACCTGCCACCACCTCCGGTCAAAACAGTGTGAAATCACCACTTTGTTTGTTTTTGGAAGGAACCAGATGTCTCCACGTGTCCACTGCTCAGCACTTCTCCACAGACTGAGCGTACGGCAGACGTCTCAGACCCAGACGTTGGCAGCTACAACATCAGAGTCACTCCCATCTGCAAGTGAACTGAGTTAAAATGGAAAACAGTTCATCTTGTCCCCGAGGCACTAACACTGATCCCTTCTGTGGGCACCTACTTAAAATATGGACTCTTCATTATCAGTGTCTGATAAATTCACCGTCTGTCTGTAAAAATAAAAGTTCTGGGACATGTAAATGTTTAAGTCTGTTTAATAAAATTATTTCCTATATATTCCAGTTTCTATTTTTTACAATAACAACAAACATGTGCAGGTACAGTCGCAGGTCGTGTGTTGTTCCCTTATGATAAACACAGGAATTAGAAATTCGATATGTACACAATAAATTAACAGTATAAAAGTGGATATTCAAGTCATATAAGCATGTGAACATTGAGTTAATACATCGTTTTACAGTAGTAGTGCAATAAATTAAATCCTTAGTGCAGTAAATGTTGCATCTACACTCGATGACGTTAAGAGCTGCTTCCTGCGCCGAGCCGAGCGGTGGGAGCATCTTTTAATCAATCAGCAAACAAAGGCATTTTATTAGTGGTCAGTGTATAATAATCACTTAGTTGCATTGTTTGGTTATTTTTAAATGTTCTTATTCAGCCTCTCCACTCCTCTTCCTCTGAGGAGCTTCGGGTCCTGAGGCGCTCGGGGATGTTCCTGTACGTGAGGTACTGCAGGATCCTCTTGGGGAGGGGCAGCGGCTCCAGCTGGTGCGTGGACACCGAATGGCGCAGGATGGATCGGCACAGGTGGCGCAGGCTGGGCACCGTCCTGGGCGCCTTCCAGAACCTCACGTGGCCGTCTCTGGTTCTGCCGGAGGGAGGGGGGGACATGAGAAAACATGACAACATTTCCATCTACTGCTGCAATTCACACTGTCCTGTCAGAGGAGGAGCTTAAAAGCTCTTAGCTTCTTCATGGGGTCAGAAGTTTGTGAGGTTGATGTATTTACCCTGTGGCGACCACGCCCCCTTGTGGATGGTAGTCGCAGCAGAGTCCGTTGGAGTCTCTGTCTGCTTTGGTCTGCATCACCATCCCTTTGTTTCCCGGCTCCCAGATCAGAAGATGCTCTGCAAACACACACGTGTCTGAAATCAGTATCTGCAAAGTGCGAGAGACGTTCACACGACGATGTGACGAAGCTGCTCACCTGCAGTCAGTCACGATGGACAAGTGCAAACCGTTGGGAGAGAATTGTATTGCTGAGATCTGGTTTTGCCCGTAATCGTCAAAGTAGTCACTGTGGAGGAAGGAAAGGTTTTTTTTAGGGACAATGACAATAAACACCAGAGAACCGTCATGTTCACGTCTTGAATGTGAACTGTTGGGAAAAGAGGAGAGTTGAGTGGAAACTCACACCAGAGTGGCCAGTTTCTCTGCGGTGTACGGGTCCCAGAGGTCGATCCACCAGCTGGAGCCGCTGAAGGCCGCGGTGGCGAGCAGCGCCCCGTCAGGAGAGAAGTCACAGGAAGACAGGAGGTACAAGGTCTTCCTGTTGCCTCCGGTCAGGTTTCTGATGAACGTGTACGAGCGTAAACTCCACAGACAAACCATCTGATGGGGGGGGGCAAGGAGCAGCGGTTACTTATTTTCTAATTTAAAGCGATTTCATCAAGGCTCAAAGTTTCCTGGCCTACAAACATGAAGCAGCTGCACTGATAATCTATTGATTTGATTTACAACAACACAGTTTAAAGTGATTTGTGATCTTAAAGTCTGGTTTCACTCAGTGAAACGTCGTCTGTTTCTCTTTCTCGTGACAACTTGTCAGAGTCGAGGTCTGGGAAAGCTTCCTGCTGCTTTAAGTGTCTCAGAATGAAAATGAAACGGCTCGTGTTTCTGTCTGTCTCACAGAAACTCAACACAGGCGAGGATGAAGAGGAGCAGATCGCTGCATCATCGAGCGAGAGATTTATATCACTAATCAAACGTCTGTAAAGCTTCATGTAACTTAGTCAGGACGTTCAGTTACATCAGTGCTTGATAAAAAAACAACACATAACTAAATGTTGGAGCCGATAAAATCTTCCACAGTTATTCACTATCAAAGGAAACGTTTCCTCTCATGATCACAGAAAACAGGCTCGTGATCAGAAGCAGAAATTCACCATGAGGATTCACACAAGTAAAAGATGAGAGAGGACGAGTTAAAAAACAACGCACTCTGCCTTTAGGTCACATATTTACATGAGCGTACGGCACAGAATCTGTTTTTCAAGTTTTTAACAAGACAATTAACTAAGAATCTTTATGTCTGAAGAATCCCAAAGTCCTGAGCTGCCTGCACAAGGCCGACGAACTAATTACAATGTAATCTATTACTCAAAGACAACACCTCAAACCAAAGGATCAAACTACACAGGCCATTGACACTTGATGCAGGATGTTTTCTCCTTTTACACAAACTTTTTATAATGGAAAATGTGATTGAATTCAAAGATTTGACACAAAACTGCAGGTAAAAATATTTCAGCTTGGAACTCTTATGCTATATATCAATAATATAGCAATAATATATAATACTGTATATTAAAATCATGTCTCTTATCGTTGCTTCTGATGCACGTGTCTCTTTTAAAACTTCTCCGTAATGTCACTCACTCGGTCGAACCTCCCGACGGACGCGATCATGCTGCAGTCTGGAGACACGCAGCAGCAGCTGATCCAGTCTTTGTGGCCCGACAGCACCTGCACCTTCTTACCTGCAACACACGGCACATTCAGTGTTTAAACACTTCAACGGGAATCATTTGTTTGCTTTCACCTCTTTCTTCAAACAGAAGGTTGTTTTACTTCGGCTGCACTGAGTGGTGATTAAACACAGACGAGGTGATGGACACACAGAGAGAAACACGGTTTACAAACTCTCCTGTTAGCTCGTATGTCGACTGTTTATCATAAACAGACCAGAGTCGCTGCAGATATATCCACAGGTTTCAGTCAATATCAATACAGTCTGCATTTTATTCATTTTATCCCATTTTATGTACGTTTACTGTTTTATTATGTGAAGAATTTTGTTAGGAAGTGATATACAAAGAAACATTTTTATAATTATTATTATACATTAACTAATTATTAATTCAGAGCTACTTCAAACTAAGGGACATGATCTGATCTGGATGAACAGAAAGATTTATTTCCTGAGGTTTTATTCATGTGTCGAACATTGATTTCGGGTCTTGTTATCATTGTTATCATAGTGTTAGTCATATGTTAAATCTTTACTTAGTTGTAATATGTGTTTAGATAACGAGGTTAATCAAACATTTCTGGTTAGGGTTACGGTTGGTGAAGTGTTGCAGGTTTTGGATCCTGAAGGACTGAAAAACTGCTTGTTTAAGAAATAAAATTCTCTTTATTCTTGTAAAATTATGATTATTTCCCGCCAAAATTTCAGATGTTGTTTATTTAGTTTTATTGTTTAAACTGCAGTGATTTAAATTTGGTGGATGAGCAGCAGAATGAAGCCTCTTTGTTTTTGTTTCGACACACGAGTGTGTTTCGATCAGAAGCAGAAGCTGACGTGAAAAATACAAACATAATTCATTTCTACATCAATGTCTAAATAACAACTAAAGAAAAGTAAAGTCTGAGGCAAAGACAAAAAAAAAAGTTCGAGCCAGCCAGGAGTCGAACCTAGAATCTTCTGATCCGTAGTCAGACGCGTTATCCATTGCGCCACTGGCCCGATGACGTATCACCATAGTGACCAGACACTTCTTCAAGGGCGCTGCGGAATCTGACACCCTAACAATCATCGCTATAAAACCACACATGCACAACGTGCCGCTAATTTAATTCTACATAGTGACGATGACTGTAAGGAAATACAGATCGAACTAATGTTAACTCATCCGATTTCGTTGGAGAAAGTCGAAACTCAAGTCTTTCGAATGGCCGATTTTCTACAAATGTCTTTGAACTCACCACCAAGGAGTGTTTTTCACAACAAAAACAACAGAAAATGAAAACGAGCTAAAATGTGAAGTTTAAAAGATTTGGAGCAGATTCTTGGACTTTAGGCGAAACACGGGGCCGCAGCAGAGACCGGAATTAAATATAGACGCAGGATAAGTTTGAGGAAATGGTCGACTCGGGAATGGAAAGAATGAAGTCAATGAGCTAAACGTGCAAATGTGCAAAGTCAAATGAAAACAAGACTCGGTATAAAAACAGACGATATCTTTCCGGATGTGTAATAGATAAACAGAATCCGCCTGGAATGTAAACAACAGATATTCCCTTTGACTGCATGAGAAACAGTGGAGTTTTTAAATTGTTTGTGAACACCACTCGAACAATGAAGCATTTTTTCACAACAGCTTAACGACGATACTTTGACACAAAAGTGATAGAATGTGCACAAGTGGGACGTTAGAAAGCTTTCGAGCTGTTAATTGTATCTTAAAGAAACAGTGGAAATCAATATAACACCATGAGAAGTTTAGGGGAAAGGAATGGAAAGAATTAGCAGTTCATTTAGTCTCTTAGATAAAATGAAAATTAAATTGCACCGTAAAAACCGACGATATCTCCGGATGTAAAATAAATAAAACAGAATCCGCCTGAAATGTAAACAACAGCTTCTCCCTTTGACTACATGAGAAAAGGTGTTTGCGTTGTATCAGCACGGATTGTTTGTGAACACCACTTGAATTTGATGTTATCACAGACTTCCTCTGGAAAAAAGACATGAGTCTCTCTGGGACTTTGTCTCTGAAGAAGCAGTGTGTCTGGACTTGTCATCACTTGTTACTCAGCACAAACTGCACGTACCTTTCTGAGCCAGGTCCCAGATCCTCAAGGTTTTGTCTCGGGAGGACGACACCAGCGTGAGCGTCCCGTTCTGAGGGAACACCAGGTCCCTTACAACTCCTTCATGGCCGTGGAGGTCAAACACAGCATCGCCTGAACGAGCAAGTCAGAGGAAGTAATTCACAACCTGAGCACAGCACAGACCACATCCCCACCAGCAGAACTAAAGTCCTCACCTGTTAAGACATTCCAGACCTTGATGACCCCGTTCTCCAGGCCCGTGGCCAGGAGCAGGCTGTTGTTCCCTTTAGACGAGGTGTTCACCGGCCGTGCAGCGGCGCCGGATCTCGGGGGTCTGGGTCCGAAGGCGAGGCCCCACACCGGGTGACCGCAGCTGAAGCTCTTGTCTCCTCGGTCGGTTTCTCCGCTCTGATCGTCTCTGTGAGAGAAAAGAACATTAAACACGCAGATACTATAAATAATTGAATGATCCGGCCTCTGTGTGTTGCAGATGTAACAACTAGGAAAGTCTGAATAAAACCTGTTGAATATGAGTCACTGAATGTTGCCTCCTTCATTTGTATCATGCACTGGTATGTAAACACGAAGGGAGGTGACCACACTGACAAATGATATCATATGACTGAGTATTGAGAAATGTTCAGGAGCCATAAAAACCAGACTTTAAATACACAATGTGATAAATGATATATGAGAAGATAAATGAGACACTTACACTTTTATATTAATTCTTTCCAAATGTCGATGACATTTTGCTCCAGTTTCATAAAAAACTATTTCTTAATGCTCTTTTAATGTCAGAAATCAAGTTAAACAGAACAGCTACATGTGTTACTTAATAATCAAGTAAATAAGGAATAAATGTTTGTCGTGGTGTTGGTAGATCAGTTATCAGAAATGGTAGACTGGATTATATTCTCAGCTAAAAACAACAATATTGATTTTACTCTTATCTCATTTATATATGTACTTCATTCTGTATTTTTAACCATTCGTTTCCCGTTGAACTCTCATCAATTAAATTGTTGTCATTGCATTTTCCTTGTTGTATCATTTCATAAAAGGCAGATTCATTGATGATTAACTATTTGTTGTTTGCAGCCCGGATTATTTCCCCTGTGGCTCCTCCAGATTATCAGGATCACGGACACCTGAACGCACCGTGTGGATTTAAGTACCGCCGGTTAAACCTACTCGGAGTCGAGGGGCCAGGCGACCACCCACACGATGCCGTGACCCATGGACCAGGCGAACCAGGCTCCGTCCGGGGAGAAGTCCACGCTCCAGGTCTCGCACCCCGCCCGGCCCACCAGGGACGGGGACCGCCGGGTCTTGAGCTCCAGGAGGAGAGCCGGGTCCGAGGCTGCAGCAGGGACGGAGAAGCAAGAGTGAAGTGACCCGGCTGACAGATCCATCCCTCCCCGACACTGACCTCCGTGTGATCCCGCTCCCCCCCCCCCCCGGCCAGCAGCGCCCCTCCGGCGGGTGAACGCTCCCCCCGCCCCCCGCTGCCTGGTTACGGAGGGTCGCGATGACAACAGCGTTATTCATTAATCCACTTACGTGTCCCGATCGGCTCCGCGTTGTTTTCCGTGGAGCACATCGTTTTTGTTCGGTGCTCCTTCCCTCACATTCTCCGCGTTGTCGCCCGCGTCCTGAATCCGTCCTCCGGGTAGGTTAGACCCCCGGCGTCCATGCAAACGAAGCCCGGGGCACGGTGCGTGTGTCCCGGTTGGAGCTGGGTGCTGAGTGCCGCTGAGCTCGTGATGTCCGCGGCGTCTGAGCGCTCAACGTTCCGCTGGTTTCCCCGGACGCCTCCGTCACTTTCCACCATTGGACTGTTTCACAACGTGATCCCTTGTTGTGTCATTACGTAACTTCACTGATGCTAGACCACTCCCCCCCCCCCCCCCCCACGCTTTATTTTATTATAGGAATCCATCTGGTTCCTCTGATAAACAACACGTGTTCTCATTCATCAGTAAAATGACTTTTATTTTTTAATTACCTAAGTGTGTGATTCAGAGAGGGAAAGTGTCTTAAATCTATATTTTTTATTATTTATCACAATATATCTCAACTTTCTGGCTATAAAAAACAATATTAAGTGTAAAAACATGTGAATCAGAGGGGAAATGACTTAAATATACACGTTTCTATTATATCTCAACTTTCTGACTGTAACAACCAATAGAAAAAAGGTTTTAAATGTGTGAACCCGTGAGAACAATGTGTGAAATTAATCATTTATACTATTTATGACATATCTTAAGAGTTCTGTCGACCGTACCTACAACAAACATGTTCTCAGACTGAGAGTAAATATTTAACCGCTCTGTCGAACCAGTGACAAACGGCAGTGCATATTACAAACAACAAAACCCACAAGAGGCCAAAACAGTCGCCTTATGAAACCACTTTTTAATAAATTACAATTTACTTGATGAAGTAAATGACGGAAGGAAAGTAAAATAAAAAAAGATGATTCATGTCTCCATGGAAATCTTTAATTTAACATGTGGAATTACGTAATTTAAAGAAGCTGAAATAAACGGATTCTGTTGATTTGTCATGTTACACAAGACAAGGGACGCACTGCCACATGGTTGAGGCGAGCCCAGTTGAGAGATGCATTCCAGACATTGATAGTCAGAGTTAAATATTATGTGTGCGATACGGGGAGGAGACGTACGTGAATCTATGAATAAGAAGGAAGTTATGTGATTGTGAGTGATTTGAAAACGACCTTCAACCTTTGGACAAATAAAGGTTTTAAGTCTTAAACTGCTCGTACATGTGGGTACAAAAATAAGGACATTTGTTCAACACACGTCAACAATCATACGTTGGATTAAACAACTCAATTTACTACATTGATCTCAGTATCAGAGCAACATGTTCAAAACGCTGTACAAAAACACAACCACAGAAATAAAAAGGTACAAATATTAAAAACCCTGTTGTTGACGCTCACAGTTCAACCAGAATTATTGACACAGTTAAAAGGTGTAAGTGACAAAGGTGTGTATTTACAAGTGTGTGGTCAGACAACAGGTTTTCACAAATGTGGGGGAGGTGAGGGACAAGCTGGCTGGTGTCAAAGAAACAGAAATTAATATAACAACAAAAATGTATTGTCCATTCTTAAAGTAAAACAACTAAAATGTCAAATTAACTCATCTAAAGAAGCAGGTGACACCAACCAACAATCTTTGTGTGTCTATACATGTGAGCCTGTGTGTGCAAAAGTGTAAAAGGTACCCTGACTTTACTAATGTTCAAACCTCACAGATAGTTGCAATAGAAAACAGCAAAAAGCAAAACAGCACAAGTGGCAGCTGATCTGAGACCGAGTCAAAACGAGACATCTGAGGGACGGGCCCCCTTTATTCTGGAGCCCTGGGCTGTGATAGGCTGATGGGGAATGGGGGGGGGGGACCAATGAGCTGAACCAATGCAGAACCTCAATCTACACAGGTGGCAGCCATCATCATCATCATCCTCATCATCATCAGCACCTGGGAGAGAGAGACAGGCCCTTTGACCCTTTGACCCTTTGACCCTGACCTCGCTGCACGTTACACTATTTACAATATAACAAATTAAAAGAGTTGTTCCACCAGAGTTGTTCACATTCACATTCTCAGTACATTGTTTTTACTTAAAAAAAAAGAAACATTGATCTAAAAACCCCTAAAATATATAAGTGACCCGATCCACCAGCTGTTCCGTCTGTTCAGTGTCCTCCTGCTGCTGAGAGCTGGTGTCACCAGGGTCCACGTCCTCGTGATCGCCTGCGAAACAACGACACAACAACACAGTCACCAAACATGTTTGCACATCATTTACCAACTTTTACAAAATCTAATAAACTGGCGAGATGAGGCCCTACTCGATGGGATGTGGTGAATCTGGGCGAGCGTCATGTGGCTGCCGTTGGTTAACGGAGGCAGCCGGGGAACGGCGTCCTGAAAGATCTGCTCGTCGTCGTCTGAGTCCACCAGACTCAGCACTTCTCTTCGGTCGTCCTCCGTTTGCCTGGAGAGCAGAAACTTGCACCTTTAGGTTATTCAAAGGCGTCAGTGTGTATAATAACTGACTGTAAATGTAATTAAATATTGTTAAACAACATTTGTATTTGTGAGTTATATGGAAATAAACAACGGTCTAAATGTTTCATAAAAAAGTGGATGCCTGTTAATCAGTTTACAAGTGAAGGAGCCAAGAACACGTGGACGTGTCCCTTGTGTTTTAAAGGGATAGTTTGACACTTTCTTGCAGAGTTAAGACAGTGAAGACAAAACTCTCACGTTCATTCATGAGCTGGGTTTAGTTTGGACGGAGTCAGATGAGCAGTTTCTCCCTGTTTCCAGCCAAGATACCATCTGGTGTATCTTCGTATTTACCATACAAACATAAGACTGGTATCAATCTTCTCATCTCATCAAAAACATTGCATTATGGTCTATGAGTGACGGACAGTCATTTCTATCTCTGCGTCACTCTGAAAGTGAGATTAACACGAGATGAGAGAAGCTCTGGTTTCTACCAAACAAGCAGAATACTGCAGAATGTAAGAGCTGGTTTTCATCCCTTACACATGCAGATCATATAAAACAAGTAACAAGTGACAAACTCACCCAAAATCCCCTCCTGAAACAGAAATGTGAAGAGTTAGTGGATTTGTTCTGATTCACACGTCAGTTCTCAGGTGCAACATTACAGCTGCAGTGTGTTATCACACTCTAGGTTAAGTGGGGCAGTAAATACGTTGCATGCAATTGTGACTTTTCGTGCATTGGCAGCCGAGGCCACAGTAAGTTACCCAGGCAAATACGGTGTCGGCAGGAGTACAGCGATTTAGCCACGATGACGGCCAGTCCCACGACCAGTGCGGCGATAAAGACGCCGATGATGGCTCCAGTGAAAGCGGAGGGGGCTGTCGAGACAAAGAAGAGTGGCAGAGGATTGAGAAGCAGCGAAGAGGGAGGCACAGCCGGTTTATCAGCATTCCGAAGGTGGAGTCGACACCTGCACTGACGGGCTTTTTGTTTTCTACCTCTGGTCCCATGATCATGTGAGGAAAGAACTGAATGTTCACTTCGATGTGTCATCAGCTCTTCTGACGTAAAATGTTTTCATTCAGTTACACAAGTATCTCACAAAAAAAATGCAGTGATGTTTGATTATTGCACACGGGACCGGCCCGAATCGCTGATCCTCTGATCCCACACTCACTTCTCACGGTGAGGCCGACCTCCAGCTCCCGGACGCTGAGCGGGTTCTCGCTGCGGCAGAAGAACACGCCCTCGTCGTCTTTGCTGAGGTTGTGTATGGTCAGCTTGAAGGTGGGGCCCTCCTCAGTCAGGACGTACTTTGATCCGGGCACGATGGCGTCCTGCTGGAGCCCCTTCCTCCACACGGTGGTCGCCGGGGGGATGGAGGCGTCCTCAGTGCAGGTTAAAGTGACGCTGGTCCCCTCCTGGGCCGTGACCAGCGGCTCGCCTTTAGGGTACGGAGGCTCTGGGGGAGAAGGACCAACAATCTCAGCGCCCCAGTGGAAATCAAACCCCCGATCATTTGCCACAGGATTTTACATAAAAGTATATTTATGCTCACTAATTGTTGAACATCACGACATTTTGTGACATATTCACTTTGTTGCCAAGAATTAGACAAAAGAATTGATACCACTCTGGTGTCTATTGTAATTGAGAAGCTAAAGCCAGGAACCAGTTCGCCCAACATACAGGAAAGGAGACGCTACAGCTAGAAAACAGTTATTGCACAGGAAACGTTACAACTAGGAAACCACCAGGTCGCCCACAAGCTCATTCTTTGAATTCTTGGCAAGGGGACAAATAAGAGTATTTCTCAAATTATAAAAATAATAAATAAATAGATAAACTCAGAGATATAAAAGCTTTCATGAACTGCACATTGTTTTGAAAAGGTTGTGTCAAATTGAAGGACACCTTTTGCAGGGCGGATAGATTCCAGATCTCAAAGCTTTGCAAACATCAAATAAAAGCTGATAAGCTAAAGCAAACCCAGAGTTTAAACTATCACACACTCTTACGCCATCTCAGTGTGTTGTGCAAACCTGTCCTGTGATGACCCTCCACTACTGAGCGACTCGCTGACTCACTGACACCGTCCATGTGGCCACGGTGTTTGTGGGAATGCATAACTCAGACTAATCCAAACAAACTTAATTATGAGAACTAAACAAGAAGCTTATAAACTATAAAGTTCAGAGCGGTGACATGGCTGCAAGACTCAGACAAGACACGTGATGCACTAGTGAGTAAAGGATGCATCACACACAATAAAAACACTTTCCCCATCCTCTACTGGTATCTAGTTTCCTTCCATTCATTTAACCAGAGAACAAACTGGGTGGACTTATCACAGGGTAGTGGCCTCACATCTGGACTGTAATGGGTCCATCTCCAAAACCTAAAGATAATTAGCAGCACTTTATCCTACTGGTCATGAAGTTAGGTTTTCTTCAAGGAGAAATGTTAATTGGTGCAATTATAGTTCAGATGGTTTTGTTTATGGGATCAGCAGCAATGAAAACAACACAACTGAGCTGTTCTCACTAGTTTCTGCCAAACACAGGAATTATCCAGAGTACTAGACTAGATCTTTAGTTGTTTTTTAATGTCGTTTGGCATTGACCTGCTTGGCTTGATAACACACGAAAAGCTTCCCTGTTCCCCTTTGAATTGAAGAATACCGAGAGTCGGTGTGGCTCAGTGGCCTCTAAGGTGGAAAGAACATGAAAGATTCAGCAGCTGCACATCTCAGGATCGCTGCGAGGCTCATTTCACCACAACAAACTTACTGAGGGTGAGCGAACACGACTTCTCCTTCCCTGAAGCGTTAAAGTTCTTGGCCATGCACCTCAGAGTCTGCCCCTCCGACAGCAGCGAGCGGTTCAAACTCAGTGACAGACTGTCCCTCGAATCCGTCACGAAAACGTGGCCTTTCCAGTGGGCGCCCTGGTCGCCCTGGTCTTCTACCCAGCGCAGCGTCGGGGTGGGATACGCTCCAAACCAGGTGCAGTTGAAAAGGGCGTGGGAGGCGTCCGCCGCTGGCTCCCACATGCACTCAGGGTGTCTGTCCGAGGAATCTGGTCGAGGAAAAAGAGTCAGAACTGGGCAAAAAGTACAGACATTTACACTTCCAGTTTATTTAGGGCCACCGTCAAGAGTGAGCCGACCAGCAGACAGAACTCTTTTCAGAAAGGACTCAACTGACTGTCTTTGAGGATTCGACATTTTGCTGCTGGCTCCTTTTTTACATTTAGCAGTGAACACAAGATAAAGACCAAAACAGGAAGACCAGGATAAAGTCATTACTTTACTTTTTGTACTAAAACATAAAAACAGGAAGACTCCTATTAAATTGGATTTCCTGAAAGTGATAAATTATTTTCCTTCCTTTATTTTCCCCTTTGTCTGTTTCCCAGTCTGAGGGTCCAGAGAGAGAAGTTAATAGTTTACACTTTGAAGCGTTTAGGAAAATTTGTTCTTCACATGTAAATATTAGAGTTTCCGAGTTAGATTCGCTTTTAACTTCCGGGAAATCTCTAAACTACAAAAAGAGGAAACATCACTAGTTGAGTCAAGCGTCTCTGGCACTGAACCAAATAAAGGCTTTTATTGATTGTTATAACAAACCTCTCTTCCTCTTTTGATTCTCACAATATGCTTTATTTCCCACGTGTGTATACACCGACCCCGTAGACACTTCAGTTCATTCATTGTTGCATATGAAGCTCTCAACACAACAAAAGGTTCATTCTGTCAATTATTATAAATCCTAATACCTCTGCTTTAATTGATAAGACCAGGAACAAGCTGATGAATCCATCAATAAGTAATAATCCTTTCATTTGAGTGTTTATTATGTACTGGTAAGTTCCCTGGAAATAACCTTTTAATTCCAAACGATACATTTGGGGGATTTCTTTCTGTGAGTAACTTACAGGAAATCAGCAAAAACACTGAAAATGCTGCGTGAGCTTGAAATTCAGGAAGTCCCTTCAAACTCTGCAGATAAAAAAAGAGTTATTTTCACATCAGCTGCCGCACAGATTCATTCATTTATATTTATTTATGTTGGCGTCCTCGGTGTAATATTTCAGTTGAGGTTCTGAATCTGTGGACGAGTGCGACGCCTCACATTCAGTTTTTCAAGCTTCACGCTCTTGACTCTGTTCTTGCCACTTGGAATATTTCCAGATTGTGTGGATCACAGTTCCACTTATTCACTGTGCACTCATTTGATATTAAGTTGAAAGTTAGACCAGTTTATTTTTTGTTATGGGCTAAGACTGGGTTTAAAATATCTACATTTTAAAAAGGTCATGGTCGTTGTTCTTGGATTTTAACATGTTTGCTACCAATATTTCATTGTTTATCATAATAACACTTCTAATTATTGATTTATTTGTATCAATTAAACACTAATTAACCCTCCCAATGAATGATTAGTTTGATCTTGAGTTTTTCTTAAACTTTTGTGTGGTCATGTTTTCACCAGTTGAAATCATAATTGTTTTACACACAGTTGTGTTAAAACAACATAAAATAGTCATTAACAAAAGAGTGTTCTGTTAAATTAAATAAAATTCTTTAACTGAGGAATTAAGAAAGTTTAATTTTGGTCTTATATTTGTGTTTGTATTGTATTTACACATTTGAAACACAATATTGCTGCATAATAAAATAAATACATGTAAGTAACCTGTGTTTGGATCAGACCTCCAGTCTGACCAGTGTGTTCCTGGTACTCACAGTAAACCAGCAGCTGATGGCTCTTCTGAACTGTCTGATCGGACACGTTGTTGTGGGCCCTGCAGCTGTAAAGCCCCTGATTGCTGGGCTGAATGTTTTCTATCCTGTAGCTCAGCCACGATCCAGAGCCGGAGGCCAGCGAGTCGTTGCTGGACGAGCCTCCTGTGAAGGCCAGGGTCAGGTGCTGAGACGGGAAGGAGGAGCCGGAGCAGTTGAAGGAGACGCTGGAGCCCCGAAAGACGATGAGCGTCCCGTTGGACAGAGCGGTGGCCGGCCCGATGAACATGGACACGTTCTCTGGACCACCTTAAAGAAATGTGCAGTGCATTACAACTACTATGACTTTAATACTGATCATCATCGATATCTATAACCAACTGGGAGAGATTTCTAGCTGCTGGCAGTACAACAATATAATACACAGCAATGAGCACTAACTCATTTGGCTAATTTATGCAGGATTGTAAATTTGGTCACGTGATAACAAAACCTTGGATTAAGTTTGATTTCCCTGATACGCGTTGGTGTATTTTACTGCTTCAGGCCCATTGAAATAAAGGCAATAAAGGTCAAATAAATAGACATAAAATACTCACAACTAGCCTATAAATATGTAATAACAATGAAAGGCTCAGTACTTATATCTGCAGAATGAATCCTAGCGATGATTTAGCTCATTAACAAACAAGTGCTGAATATGTGAAATACCTGAAAAAAGGTTTTTGATAAGTTAGAAGAGAAATTGAAAATTTGTGAAACTCGTGACTGCGTCCGTTTTTTAGCCTAATTCAATTTCTCATTTTGAATCTATATCCAAAAGTGGGCCTTCCATAATTCAATGGATGCCTATTTACTGCAATTAACCGCCAACATTTCAAAGTAACCCGACCCAACCCTGCCTGTCTCCATGTGCCTGTATGACCAGTCTGTTACGTTGAAGAACCGGTTTGTATCTTCCAGACAGGAGAGAAAGGAGGTTGCATCACAAGTGGACACATGGCGGTTGACTCACTGGTGACTAGTAGCCGGTAACGTGCGTAGAAGCTGTTGCTCGGCTCAGGAAAGGGGTGCGAGGAGCAGTTGCACAGGTAGATGCCCTCATCTCCGGGTGTCACCCCCTGGATCATCAGTTCGTGGCCGGACAGGACCCTGATGCGGTCCTCGCCGGGAGAAGGGACCGGTGAAGTCCCGCCATCTCCATTGACTTTCATCCACATGCTTGTCATCATTGTCATATTACTGACGGGGTGACACGAAGGTATGGTGATGTTGGAGCCCGGTGCGGCGGTCAGCACCGTGTCGTTGGAGCCGATCCCTGAAACTGCTGCTTTAATAAAAGAAGAGGAAGAAGAAACTGAGCAGAGAAACTTGGATTTTCACTCTCACCTGGTTGTGATGTCAAACTCACCTGTGGCAGATAAACACAGGAGGAGAAGCACTAATGTCTCCACCGTCTCCATGATGTCTCCTCCACCTCCACCTGTCTGACTGTCCACTGCACCTCCACCTCCACCTGTCTGACTGTCCACTGCACCTCCACCTGTCTTTTCCTCCACTTGTCTGTCTCCTCCACCTCCACCTGTCTTTTCCTCCACTTGTCTGTCTCCTGCACCTCCACCTGTCTGTCTGTCTCCTGCACCTCCACCTGTCTTTTCCTCCACTTGTCTGTCTCCTGCACCTCCACCTGTATGTCTCCTCCACTTGTCTGTCTCCTGCACCTCCACCTGTATGTCTCCTCCACTTGTCTGTCTCCTGCACCTCCACCTGTCTGACTGTCCCTGACACACCGTCACCTCGGTCTCTAACCACCATTTGTTTACTTTAAGACGCTAATCCGGAAACTCCTGCACGGGATAAACCACACCCACACCTCACCTTCTTAAAGGTACAGTAACACCACTTGTACAAGAAATCCTCATCTTCATCTTCTTCTTCTTCTTGTTAGAGCCAGATGTGGAGTTCAGTACGGTGGCCGAGAGAGATCAACACATGCAAATAAACATGTGAAAATGAAGGGACACCAGACAGTGATGAACCTGCTGCAGTTCAATGCTTTAAGAAGTTATTAAAGTCTGCTACTCGTCAGTGGTGACTGACTGAATTGCTTGTTGAGCTGCGTCCTTCGGTCTTCGGAGCGAGGAAGTGGATTTTGTACACAAGTGTTTGGTGAGACAGAGAATTAAATGGACTTTTATTCTGCAAACCAAGAACGGTATTTCGTTACTGATCACAACACACGGCTTCAGATATTACATTGATGTAACCAATAGACTGTATATAAAGATGGACGACATGTTGGAACAGTGTAGTGTAGATCATAGCAGGCAAATATAAACAATAATCCATTGGTTTTTAACCTACTTGAATTGTTCAGTCTGGATTTGTTTGGTACGACCGACTGTGATATGCAAAATGAACCTCTGCCATGAAGGAGATAAAGGGAATCATTCATGTACAACAACTGCCTGATGTACAACACACTACCCTGCTGAATATCTCACACCCACTCCAACCCCACACACATAGCCGGGAGGACACACACAAACAAAACAGGCTCAACGCTTTAAACAGGAACCAAACAATATTCATACATTCAGAAAGTCCGCTCCTCGTCAGTGGTGATGGAACCTCACACAGCGTTGAACTGCAGCAGGTTCATCACTCTTTTAGGTCCCCTGGAAACATGTACGTTGTCCTTTTCTTAATTTGCAGCGTGTTTCTGTATTTGCACGTGTTGGGACTTTTTGTAGAAGTTGTTTTCTTAATTTGCTCGTGGTTTTTTCTACGTGTTTTCTCGAGTTGCAGTGCGTTGACCTCTCTCGGCCTCGGTACCAAACAAACGTGGGTCTTTCTTTTGTCAAACATGTGGAGCTCTCTGCAAGGTGTCATCCAGATGTGAACCGGAAGTGGCCCCAGTGCTAAATGCCTGACTGTGGCCCCAATAGTGCAAAACAGATCTGGGCCACCTTTGGCACGTTTGGCTGAAATGTGGCTTACTTGTGGCCCAGATTTGGCAAACAGGAGCGGGCCTTTATTCTACCCGGGATATGGGCCAAATCTGGGCCAAACCCGTTTAAGATATTCTGGACTCGTGGTTGAACTTGAGTGCACCCCCCCCCCCCCCCCCTCTCCTCCAGTTGCTGTATCTTGTGTCGGTCCCTGAACGCATCACTCTGGATCAGCCCGGACTCAGCAGCGTCTGTCAGCGGACTACGAGTGAGACATGCCGGTGGATTTGAGCCAGTGGAGCGGTCCTCTTGCTCTGCAGGAGGTGGAGGAGAAGCCCGCCCGGCCCCTGACGGTGAAATACGGATCCGTGGAGATCGACGAGCTCGGCAAAGTGCTCACACCGACACAGGTCCGGTAGCTAGCTGCTGCTGTGCTAGCAGCGTCGTTAGCTCTGCTAGCACAGCCTCGTCTCTGGGGGTTAGCTCAATGCTACACTGCTAGCACCGCGCTAAAGTGAATTTATTCACATTAAACTTCTTTAAACTTGTTTTTTAAAAAAAGCTTTAAACAATGAACCAGGTTATATAATGTCTGCAGCGCGTGAGCAGATGTGAAACACGGGGGAACAGCGCCCCCATGTGGGTAAACAGCTGCAGGTGAAGTGAACTCGGCTCATGTTTGACCCGCAGGTGCAGAATCGACCCACCTGCATCGAGTGGGAAGGATGTGACCCGGGTAAGATGTTCACTCTGGCCCTGACCGACCCGGATGCCCCCAGCAGGAAGGAGCCCAAGTTCAGGTGACGAGAGATAAATCTATAAAACAAGAGAAGACGAGATGTATCTATAAGACATATTATTGTGTCTTTCCCTGAAGGGAGTGGCATCACTTCCTGGTGGTCAACATGAAGGGGAACGACGTGTCCTCTGGCTGCGTCATGTCCGACTACGTGGGCTCTGGACCCCCCAAAGGCACAGGTGAGAGAGCGGAGCTCCACTTCAATCCGTTGTTTCACCTACACGTGATTGGTTCCTTCCTTCGACAGATCATACGTGTGTCATACAAAAGTCTTTAGTTCACTTACTATGTGGAACCAAAACTAACCAGATAAATACCTGAAGCTTGGGTCAGACCTTCGGATTCAAACCACGAACCCTCTGTGTGTCCCAGGTCTCCACAGGTACGTGTGGCTGGTGTACGAGCAGCCCGGCAGCATCTCCTGCTCCGAGGCCGTTCTCACCAACCGCTGCGGAGACGGCCGCGGAAAGTTCAAGCTCCAGAGCTTCAGGCAGAAGTACGAGCTGGGAGCCCCGGTGGCAGGAACCTGTTACCAGGCGGAGTGGGACGACTACGTCCCCAAGCTGTACGAGCAGCTGGCTGGAAAATAAGAGAATTAAAAAAGACTCAACCTGCACTAGGAGTTCCTGTGGAGGAGGGTGGTGTGCAGGAAGTTCCCGTTCTCACAAGTGGCAAAAAAAACAACCATTAACAGTATTCTTCTTTTTGTTATTGCCACTGAATAATATTTGCTTTTCCCACTGTTGCCTTCCCACGCTGTGTGTCACCTGATCGTCTGCAATAAACCTGTTCAACACTGACTGGATTCTGTGTTCCAGTGTTTTCTGATCGTTTGGCAGCTGCTCAGTTACTCAGTCGACTAATTTAGACCCTCAATAACATTTGATTAATCTAATATGATGAAGTGGTGATGATATATTCTCATAAATATGAGGAATCATTTGAAGTGTTTGTTCTATTGAGAGCATTTTATTTTGGAGATGTGTAACTTGTAGAACCAGGCTACGATAGTGTCTCAAACTGTATAATTAGGAGGTAAAATATAAATAATTTTGCTACTTTAACCTGATTTAAAATTTGGAAAAGTTGACATAACGTGTTTGTACTTTAAAATTAAATATCAATCAATACGGGGCAAATAAAAAAATAACACCAACATGAAAACTTCTATTTTGCAGAATAAACAACTTGCACCACGTCGTCCGTTTGTGTGATGAGCACTTTATTTACAAATATAATTAAAAGCTCTGACAGATTCATGCTTTCTTTTTAACCTGGGAAAAAAAAAAAATTAAAGTGCATGCAACAATAAAGCGTCATACTGGTCTGGTTGATAAGAAAAGAAACAAAAAACACGACTCGAGAGTCGCGAGAAGCCAGAAAAAAAATACAAATAAAAAGATAATCCCATTGATAGAATGAATTTCAAATACTATCTGAGGAGGGGGGGGGGGGGGAGGAAAAAGCGTCTTTAAAAATGATTTTTTTTCCGATATGAGTGACAGTTAAAATACAATACGAAAATAAGTAAAAGCTCTCCATAAATCCTTCTATACACAAAGTACAAGTCCACCCCCCCCCCCCTACAATGAAGCCCTTTGTGCTATCTGGGAGCTGGAGCTCATGTGACACGTTTATTATTAATATCATTATTATTATTATTCACATTGGCTGCCAGTGCAGAGAAATCAGTACGATACAAACAGAGTACCATGATTCACCCTCAGTAATCAAATCGACCGCAGGAGTCACATGAATTATTATCATTATCGTTATAAGTGTACTTATCAACGTTGTGATATTCGTATCAAATTATTCAAATTTGTCATAAAAATGTCCTGATGAGTCGAGGATAGAAAAAAGTGTTGAAAGAAGCAGTGCAGGAGAACGACTGTGGAAGTTTGATTTATCGCTTTGAACAGGTTTTTGTTTTTTTGCACTGCTCGAGACCAAAGAAACGACAAAACGCACGACAAAAATCGAATACCTCTAAAAAACCGGGTGTTGGTGGAGCCGTTTCATTCGTCCTCGTTTTTCTCTCCCTCCTTCTCTCGTCTTCCACATTGCACAAGAAACAAGAAAACACCGTGACTACGTTATCGTTGTTCGTACAAAATCATGACAACTACAGGACGTTATCCAGCATTTTTTTTTTTTTGTCATCTTGTGACACGACGAGAGACGAGGTGGGGGGGAAAGTTAAGGTGGTGGCCGTCGACCGGCCACTGGACACACACACAGGATCCTTGTTTTGTTGGTGTTGTTGTTGTGTGTGTGTGTGTGTGTGTTTGTGTTTGTGTGTGTGTGTGTGAGGACGTCAGCAGCAGTGAACACCTGCACAGTCAGGTCAGGTCGTAGGAGAGGAGAGGCAGACGGACGCCCGGGGGTGACGAGGAGAGACGACGACAGCAGCAGCGTCAGCAGCAGCAGCAGCGGAAGCGGCAGCAGCAGCAGCAGCAGCAGCTCCTCATCTGTAGTCGTCCTTGGGAAAGTCCAGGGTGCCCAGGTTGCCGAAGCCCAGTCGCATGCTCTCCATGTCGAAGCTGTCGATCTCCCGCTCCTGGCGCTCCAGCAGGTGCTTGATCCGGTCGGTTCGCTCCTTCTGAAGGGAAACCAGCTCCTCTTCAATCTGCAGGGAACGACATTTACAAGATTTAGGCTCAGAGCAGAGAAGAAAAATGACTATTCAAATATTCCGAGGACAATTTGACGAGTCAGAAAAACATTCTTGTCGACTCTGCTCCCTTCATGTCCCAGAAGAACAAATGTACAAATGAAGAGAATGCAGCTATTCTCAATAATATCAATACACCCTTCGAGTGTTTGGTGTGAACTGTAACGTGGGTTTAAGAGGAGCTTGGTTTTCTTGTGGTGAGAAAGGACAGATTCAACATTTAAAGAGCATTTAGAATTTGTATCATTATTCCTGACAAATGAAAAGATGCTGCTGTTCATCTTTTATCCCCACAGAGGAGAGGAGAGATACTACAAAACAAAGAGAATCACTCTCCAGGAAAAACACAGTTCAATACACCACTGATCAACAGTGGAGTCGAACCAGCAGCTCTTCACTGTAAATCTCTATTTACCACAGGCTCGTTGTGTTTTTGTGTTTTCATGATTCAGTCGTTCGTCTTCTTCACTTCACTCAGTGACGACGCGGCTGCAAACTTTGATGAGCGCTCTCTAATACTGTACATGTGTGGGTGGGTTAAGTTTTATTAATCAGGTTTTCGGTGGAACAAGTTGTTTTGTGTCTGCTTCATCTTTCAGACTCACACGTCAGCTCGACACACAAACACAGACACACACACACACACAGACTCAGGTGCAGACAAAGCCCCGCATGGCGCAGTACGGCAATCTGAGCGACTTACTGAGCATGCACAGAAAACTCCAGACTCTGACCATGAACCGAACCAGAGGACAATAGTGCTTCTAAAAC
Source organism: Verasper variegatus (assembly GCA_026259375.1). Classification (NCBI taxonomy): domain Eukaryota; kingdom Metazoa; phylum Chordata; class Actinopteri; order Pleuronectiformes; family Pleuronectidae; genus Verasper; species Verasper variegatus. The sequence continues at coordinate 3,552,617 of CM048041.1, read as the reverse complement.
CATGACATCATACCGGTCCCCACAGCGCAGGGCTGTACGCAGCCAGGAGAGGGCGACACAGCACCGCCACTGGCACAGACCACACTGGACCCAGCAGAACTGGATCAAGGCGGCATTTCAAATGTGTCTTTGTTGTCGGAGCGCTGTCTACTAGACTGTGTCGATGACGTCGGTCACTGTGGAGGGAGGCGCACTCGGCCGCTCTGACCTGATCACATGTCAGCAGAGTGCACGGCCGGTTGTCTGAACGCTCACACCGAAGACGTGTCTCTGTCTGGAGCGTCTCGTAAACGACTTAGGGGACAAACATCGATGGAGCTGTGTCCAACGTGTGTGAGGACGAGGGAAATCAGCACAAAGCATGAAAGTTAGTTGTCAGCTTGCAACACGGCTGCAGATGTCGCAGCGAATCTGACTTAAGAGAATGTAAAAGCAACAGAAACATCTGCTGTTTCAGACAAACAACCACCTCAGTGTGTGTTTTACAAACAGGAGCCGACAGAGGTGTTGTAATAATAGAACAATACGATGGGGTAGAGAGTGTGTGAAAGAGACGCCTGCTCCCTGCAGGACTGCCACGCCACTGTCGTCGCCACCTGTGGAGACGGAAATCTGTGTGAGCTCGTGGATGTCTGTCTGGGTTCGACTTTCATGGCCGTGTTGCTGAGGTGGAAGCAAACGTGTATCAGGAGCATCAAGGCAACCTCTGAAAAAACTGATGTTTGTATTTGGACTTGTTCTTTTCATTTTCATCTACAGACTCAGATGCTTCAGACTTTAAGGGTTTGTTTACATCCTGTTTGTGTGCTTATGTTCTTTCATGTCTTCTCGAGGTTGAGGTTACTTTCCTTTTGTCCTTTTAATTGGATGTACACGTATGAACGTACCCGAAGACCCATTCAGACCTTGGTCACATTGTGTAAGTCTGTATGCCAACATGTCCTGGGCCACCACGAAGGACCAAACTACTCATCTGAAAAGCTCAGAGAAATGTTACAAGTGTGTCAAACATGTTGGGCGTTTTAGTTTGGCACCTTTTGTTCCAGGTGAGCCCGGCGCAGCGACACCTTCTGCTCCAGCTTCTGCTGCTCGCGCTCGTGCTGCGCCTCGGTCTGCATCTTGATCTTGCTCTGGTAGGCATTGAGCAGCTCCATCTCCTGCTGCAGCTGCTGCCTCAGGGCCTGGCACTCAGCTTCCTGGGCCTCGTCCAGACGCAGCTGACACGGCCGACCACGGACCACGACAGGAGAGAGGGAGGGTGGAGGGGTTCATGGATAAGACACATAGGAGGAGAGAGAGAAGAGGAATAGAGACAGAAATAATGGATGGAAGAAGATGGAAGGGCAACAGGGACAGACGGGACATGGAGAAGGAGATGAGGAGGACGGGATGAAGTGAGATTAGTATATTAGGGTGGGACAAGGGGTGAAAAAGAAAAGAACAATATAAGATTTGAGGACAAGCATAAGCAACAGGTGGAGAGAGAATCTCCTTCAAAAGATCTAAATTTCTTACTTTGAAATATACCATTGTGCTTTTATTATAATTTTTGATTGAACAATGACCACGTTAACTTCTCTCGACTCACCGCCTGTGAGGCCATCATCTCGTTGATGCTCTGCTCGTACTGCTCGGCCAGGATGGCCAGCTTACGCGTCTGCTCCTCCTTCAGCGCCTTGAGCACCGTCTTGTGGTCGGCCTTGGGCGTGACCTCCATCTGGTGGTGGCGCAGGGCCTTGTACTGCTTGGTCTGCACCTTACACGTGTCCTGGAACTGCTTCTTGATCTGCAGCTCCAGAGCCTGAAGGAGCGAGGACAGACGAAAGAATGAGAGAAGGTGTTGATCAGGTTTGAAGTCGATGGCTTTGCTTTTTGTCTTTATTAAGTTTGTTGATGTTAAACCTTCAGAACTCTGCTGCTAAAGGTTAAAGATCTGACAAAACCCCAGTTCAAGTCTTTGTTTTATCAAAATGACCACCAAGGAAGTTATGTTTTCATTGCTGTTTGTCTTTGTCAGCAGGTTTACACAAAAACGACTGAACTGATATGGTTGAAACTTGGTGAAAGCAGCTTGACTGAATTGAAGGGAACTGTTTGGCCTTGGCGGAGGTACAACTGAGTGCTATTCTATTTTTCAAATGAATTTGTTACATCCACGTTTCATCACTGTCAAACACGACTCGTGGTTTGCTTCACCTTAAGACGTGACTCCAATTTATATTCTCAAAGACAAGAACATCTTTGTTAAAATGGATCTGAAAACAAAAGGTTTTGGTTTTGAATTTCCCTTTGTCTTTAAGACGATAACCAACCACATGTTAAAGATCCTGCAGTGAAGACTTTCTCTGCGTCGACTCACTTTGAGGTTCTTGGGCTGCTGCCGGAGCTCCAGCACGTGCTTACGGTGGAGTTCAGCGCTCGCGCCGGTTGTTGTACTCGATCTGGTTCTCCAGCTCCGTCTGGTGCTGCAGGCGAATCAGGTCCATGCGCAGCTTCTGCAGGGTCTTCAGCTGCCTCTGCTCCAGCTCCTGCGTGGACTCGTCATGGCGGATCAGCATGGCGTGCTCCATCTCCTTCTGGGTCTTCTTCTTGTTCAGCTCCTAGGAGGCAGGAAACATGGATGACTTGCTGTAGGTGCTACTGATTATTATTATTTTAAATGATCATTTCCCCCAGTAGAAATCAATTTTCTTCTTTGTTCGTTTCAGTCCCAGAACATTTGGTGCCATTATCAACAAAATCCATAAATATCACACATTAAATCTCCATTAATTTGGGATTTAAAACTATTGTGTAAAATGTTTTCCCACGTCAAGACTCTTTACACAACAGCTTTTCAGATTATGACATTGCTGCAACGCTTTACTCCAATAATCTTCATTGATCAGATCAGAACAATGGCTGCAGTTATCAAGGACACGCTGCCGTTTTCTGAGAATTACTCCGGACCTTGTCACAAACAATAAAAACTAATGAACAGGGATTTTATTTTGAAAGTGTTTTGTGGAACTTGCATCATGAATTTAACGATTAAATTAATAAATTGATATATATTTGTTCTTCACACCTCTCGGATCTGCTCCTGCTCCAAGTCGTGCCTCTTGATCATGACTTTGCGTTTGAAGGCGCGGCAGTTCCTGTCGTAGAAAACCCTCTGCTGGGCCAGGAGGTGAGCCTCCTCCTCGGCCTGGGAGTGCTGCATGTTCTCCTTGTGCTTGGACAGACGCTCCTGCTTCTCCTTCTTCGGTGTGCTGTGGTCCTCGTTCATCTCCTGAGAAGAGGTGGAAGTTCACACACGGATCAATCATGAAGCAAAGGACAACGAATGATGGGAATCTGTACGAGATTTATTTGACATGTTGGGTGGGTCATTTATCTGAAATTTAAATTTTGGGGGATTATCCATCATGGGCACTGTATCAGGAACTAATTTGAGGATTAGTTCAAACCAGTGAATGTGTGAAAAGCAGTTTTTCTTTACTATTATATTACATATTCTACATGTTCTGAATGTGGAACAAAAAGCCAAAACATTATCGTGTGTTTGTGGAGCTTATGCCAAACTCCGGCTGACCTTCTGTCATGAACCACAGCCGACTTTCATATGGTTGAAAAGCTCCATAATTTCTGCCGAATCTCTCCCTCCTCTGTATGAGTTCTCTTTCTCTTTCATGGGCTTTAAGGTAATCTACAACTCGCGCTAATACACTTAACACATGAGCCTGATCCTCGCTCTCTGTGGTGTCTAATTCCGTTATAGCCCTCAGTTGGTGGGAAATATCTCTCCCTGCCAGAGACGCTTTCTTTTAACGGCGCTGACCTAATTTTGGTCACTTATCTCCTAACTGAAAACACAGTGCATCACACTCGCGGCCCACAGGAGTATCATCTGGACTCTGTTTCAAGGTTGCGGAGGCACATAAACGCTGCTCTGTGCGTATGGATTTGTGGGTTTTCCTCATTTGTGTGTATATACATGTGTAGGTACACCGGTGAGTGGGCGGTGTGACTCAACACAACTTTCCAAAAGACCACTTTGGAGGTAGTGAATGTGCATGTTTGTGTGGAGGAGGGCTGATTCAACTGTGCACAGCCGACTGGACCGTGTGTCACACACGAGGGAGAAGCGCACAAAAGGACGAAAAAAAAGGAAAACAGCAGAACGTGGGGCACCTCCTTTATCTTCTCCTTGCAGAGTTTGTACTGCTTCTTTTGATTATCCAGGAAAGTGGTCAGCTCCTTCTTCTGCTGCGCCACGATCTGCTGCTGGAACTTCTTCTCATCCGCCGACGCCGTCTTCATCTGGGGGGGAGGGGGCAGGAAACAGGGAGAACAGGGGCGAGGAGCAGTTAGCTCAGCAGTCAGAATATTTTTAACTCAACACAATCACAATCAGTTTCACTAAACTGTGAATTATACCAGCAACAGTTTACTGTATATATAAAGATACATATAAACAATATGATTTCAATGATTTTCAAGCCAAAATACCAAACGTGAGAAGTTGCAGGTCTGCAGCTAATTATTCTTTTCATTCTGAATTTATTTCCTGTTTATTTTCTTGATAAATTGTTTTTTTTAAAACAAGTTTAAAAAGGTTAGTTATTATTTATAAATGTCTAAAATGTCAGTGATGGCCAAGGAGGAGGTAATAATTATATAATGATAATAATATTTATAAATGGCTGCAGCCCCCTTAACTTCTCATGTCTTGTTTACTTACACCACGATCAGTTAAAGACGTCTGGCTGTGAGCTGATTGGTTGTTTGGGTTCGATCTCACTTTTAAATTTTTTTTTTTATAGAAATTCAATAAAAAGATGATTTAACCAGTATGTAATAAACCGCTGGTCAAACAGAGCGATGTGTCACACACACACACTTATGACATGTGATCTTTATGAGCAGATATATTATCTCTGTGGCCGGGTCGGCACGACGCACGCTAATCACAGAGATGCACAGCTTGTTTTGCAGAGCGTGACATCTTCTGACCTACTTCTGCCCTTGTGTTTCATCATATGTATCATTGGGTGGCAGCAGTGCGTTAGGTCTTAACTTAACGCTTCTTTCCCAGAGCGAACAATAACAACTCTGAGCAGAATCAAACTAACTCTGCTCCAGAAACAGAATCTTAATAACTACAGCATCATTCCCTCCCTTGTTTTTTCCAAAGGAAACTCTATCCCTCGAGCCAACTGTTGCACGTTGTGATCATCTGTGTAATAACTTAAGAGTTTACTGCACTTGTGCATCCGCTCGGGTGCAATAACCCCCGACCACCCTCCGACAAAGCCCACCTCCTTCTCGCTCTGCACGGCGTGGCGCTTGGCCAGCTTCTCCAGCTCGATGTAGGCGTTGTTGGCCTGCGTCTCCACCTCCTTCTGCAGCTTGAGCCGGTGCTCGTCCATCTCGGCCTTTAGCTTGTTCTCCAGGGCTATCAGCTGCTTCTGGTGCTGCCGCCGCATGCGCTTGTAGCCCGACATCTGCTCCCGCAGCTCGCTCTCCTGCTCATGCTCGTGGATCTGCTTGGTCACCTGTGGAGGAAGAGAAGTTGGGAGATGTGAGCGCTTCCGACAACTGATTCAAGATCAGACTTAAAACAATGCTGTTGTACATACACAAGAAATGAAAGGGTTTTAAAATACAGGGTGAATCAAAGCTCGAATGTTCAATCTGTCACCTGCTCTTTGTAAATATTCAGCAACAATTTATCCAGGTCGTCTTTTGGTTGACGAGTTGAAAACAAAATTAATTTCAGATCAGCTGCTGTTATCAGTGAGGAACTTAAAAAGTTTACACGAGTGATTTCAAATAAATGAAGACTTTAAAAAAGAAATACTTGTGAAATCCCTTTAGCTGTGAGCCAAACAAAAGCTCTTTCATTTGACCATCGCACACAGAGTCACCGCACAGATCAGGAAACCAAAAAAAAACATCTGAAAGGTGTTCAAACCAGATGGAACGAGAAAAACAAACACAACTGAACATCTCCACCATCACATTTTATCCAATATAAGCATCAAATTAAATGTCTGAACAGAAACAATCATCTTTTTCTCTTTTTTTTTGAAAAAGCTACGTCCGACACACCAACCTGAGCACAGAAAGGATTCTCCACGTCCAAGTAGTACTCGCTCCGCATCTTCTCATAACTTCCACCTGAACTCCTCCGGCCAAACATGATGGCTACTTTAGCCAAGTGCACCAGCATCCAGGAACCTTGTGCAGCATCCTACGTCTGACAGAACCTCGTCTGCGCTCCGATGCCACCCCGAGACCCCCCCCCCCCACCACCACCACCACCACCACCACCCCTTTACTGGAAGAGGACCCCCCCTCACTTCTCTCCTTGGTTCGAGCCCTGGGCACGCAGCGGCAGAGGCAGGCGTATGAACTACGAATGAGGCAGGCCAACTCCGCAGGCCAACAAGAGCACAGAGCGGCTCTTTAGTCGGGCAAACGCTAAGCGGCGTACAGCAGGTGGGTCACATGAATACCTCATTGAGAAGGAGTGAGAGAAGTTGAAGGGGGGAGGTTGGAGGGGAGAAGGCAGAGAGATAAAGGGGAGGGGGGGGATTGCAAAGGAGAAGCAGCAGATGGAGAATGACCAGAGGAGTTAGAACGTAAGAAAATTGAAATAATGAGAATTAAAGTAAGAGCATCTAGAGGGAAGAGGTGGAAATAGATGGAGGTTTGAGCTCCGCTCCTTAATCTGTGCTGAATCAATACCCCTACTGTAATACTGCTGCTCCCAATCCCAGTCACTTGCTCCGCTGCCACCCTGCATGCTGCCACAAAGGGCCGAGTCACGTCATGTGATGGCCTCTTTCACACAAGGCTCAGGCCCTGCAAAGGAGATCATATTCAGAGGGAGTGGAGGGGCAGCATGGAGGCGAAAGGTGAAAGTTCCAGTGAGATCAGTGGGAATTTCACGGCTGAACTAGGTTATGTTGCTGAATTAGCAGTTGGAGGAGGTCTGTCTTAAATTACCTTTGTGTTGCACTGAGAGGACGCTATTTGCTGAATAGAGGAAATGTGCTGATGGTGGCAACACATCCGTAACAATATTTGTGCTGCTAAAGGACTTTTTTTTTTAAATGAACAGGGGCATTTCTTTTCCTGCTTTTGCCCATGATTTGAGTTAAAAGGTTTTCAACCCTGACAGAATTTGGAGGAGAAGTGGAAGAAGCTCTGCAGGACACTGGAATTGTTCTAAACCAGAAGATAAAACACGAGTTGAACTGGAAGGACACCAGGTAGAGCTCAAACCTCCACGAGGCCCAACGGTCTCCTCATGAAACCACATTTAAATTCACTAGATCCGGATTTGTGTTTGGATGTGCACCAGATTTCACTTACTCGTAAATATCACTCGCCTAAACACGTCTTTCTTTTCATCAGGATCCATGAATTATTCTCTTAGAAATCAGGTTGAAAAATACCCAATCTTGCACTATGAAAGGATCTTTCCCCTGATCCAGATCCACACCAACATCTAATGGGTTCTCTCCTCACCTATAGCACTTCCGTCCCCCAAGGAATCCATCCCATAGTGAGCGTTATCCTGCAAACTAACTTACTAACTAACCAACAAAGACGAAAACATGATTTCACTAATGTCCTTCCTCGTTACATGAAGTTAAGTCCAGTGTGTTTCTGGCTGTTTGTCAGGTGCGAGACAGAAAAAGAAGAAATGTCTGCACGTTGAATGTTCGTACAGATGTATAGTAACATATGGTGAAGTCGTCTGGCTGAAGGGAGGGAAGTTAAAAACCTCCACAGACCCTCATTTATTGCCCCGTTTTCCTGTACATGGACAAATTTGTTCTCATGTATCAGCTCAGGAGGGATGCAAACGCAAAAACTGTGCATCTGGTTTAACCACAAGCTCTGACATCTAGCTGCAGGAAGTCTTTTAATCCATTTTCTGCTAAATAACTAATAAATACCATTAAAATATATTGTTATGGGTTTAAAGCTGATGGTGGAGAAGTGTGTTTTGCTGCGTCTCAAAGCGCTGAAGACGATCGGTACACGAGGTGAAGTATTTTATAACGCTGTTGTCTCTCGTGCCACCTCAAGCTTCAGTCAGTTACTTCATCTGACCTATAATAACCCCTGCCCTCCCTCTCACTCCGCTCGCGCCTCACATTCATTCTCCTCCTTTATTTCCACCGTTTCTCTCCCTTCGCTTACATCTGCCTCGATCATTTCTCCTTAGTTTGCACTTTCTCACCCTCATCTTTTATCTCTTCTCTTGAACATTTCTTTTCTTTCTTCACGTTATATCAGACTCTCTGCATCATGTCACCTCTGGGTATCAAATCCTTTCACCCTCTTTTTGTCTTGTCCAGATCTGTGCTGCTCTTATTTTTTCACACGTTTGTTTATCTCGCCGTCCTTCTCATCTCTGATATCTCGTCTGTATCCTCCTCCTCTCCTCTTCCTCGTCTTTTCCTCCTCCTGCTGTGACGCTCTTTCATTTCATTCCCGCTCTAATGTCTTTGAATCTCCCTCCATCACCTTGATTTCCTCCTTTGTCTTGAAAACACGAGCACACTTCTCGCTCTGGAATCACTTGCGTTTGTGAGGATGCATCTTATTACTTTTACTCATTATTTTCCTTTTGTTTTTTTTTAAATTCCATTCTTCTCGTTCATGATCTCTCTCTCTCTCTCTTCCCGTTCTCCATCTTCATCTCTCCATCACCCCTCACCATCTGGACCCCCCGCTCCTCTCTCTCCCTCTCTCTTTCTTTGTCTACCTGCTGATTCCAGTCTCAGCGAGTTGAGGCCAATCTGAGGACGTCTGCGCTCAGGAGAAAAAACATGATGTCATCTTTTTCAGCGCCGGCGGGCAGGACCAGCACAATCACACGCTGTGGTTTACACGATGCTGTCTCTCCTCAAGACTTCGGTTACACAGAGCTGCCGACACAGCGCGTGCCACCTCGGCTGCTCAGATTCTAGTTTGAATTTAATCCACAGCAAATTACAATGAACCAAAACAGTTTTAAAACAGGACTGTGTGGGTTAGAGCTCTGCAGCATTCTGACATTAAAGTGATTCTTAAACAGATGAATGATGGAAAAACGTAATAGAGCTCAGGAGAGAATTTCTTTAAACTTAAGGCTGTCTCACCCATAGACTGTATATAAAGATGTATAATGTGTCACTACTTCCTCCTGTGGAATATAAAGGAAGCTAAAATATCCCGGATACAGACTGTCGCCATCTTGCACTTTCAACGTCATTTGAGAGTCAGCCTTAGCTGTAAATCATGACTTTGGCGCAAGATGGCGGTGTTGAGATTCTAGAGATTTTGGCTTCATTTCTGTATAGTGGGAGGAAGTGGGGAAAAGGTCATCAATCCACAACCTATAGCTGCTTTTCCACTGATCACAAAACCCACTAACATCTGGCTTTTGCCTATTATAGGATACAATCGACATTCACTTCCTGGTCAAATGACTCCGACAGACGAGGCTCCAGCTCTGCTTGGCAGTGATGGAAACATGACACCCAGGTGACTGCACCTTCTCCTGCGTGACGTTATGGCGCAAATTGAACTTCCAGGCGTTGGTGCTCAAATAGCCATGAACATTTGTGTACTTTTAGTTTTTAGCATGTTGGGACAGCGATTCTTTCCTCGCATCGCGCACGTGAAGTGAGAGAGCTCGAACATGACTCACCGGGAGAAAAACATTTATATTACACAAGAAGATTAATCACTTTAACTGGTTGGCTTACATGGAGTCAAGACACTGCTTTATTTTAAAGGGTCACGAGTCAAAAAAAGGTTTGGAAACCACAGTGTGGAGGCTTCTGGAGATAAAACTGAGACAGTGTTTCCTCCCGAGGGGCCACTGAAACAAATGCTTGACAGAGTAATGACCTTATTTTATACTTTTTTGGCGAGGTCCCCACAGAAGGAAAAGTAAAACAGCAAAGAAAGGAACCGCATATCACTAAGAAATGTTTCAGGGTGGATTCTGACTCTGGAATTTGATGATATGTTTCTATTTTCAACCCTCGTACTTTAGTGGCTCCAGTGTTGGTGTTCACTGGAAATGTAGAACGGCCAGAAGGAATCATACAGATCTTATCAAATATGAGACGCCACAACTGTAAGATAAATATAAACACAAGGAATCTCCAGTGGTGTGTGAATAATACACACAGCCCCTGATCTATCAGTGGTTCATGTGCTGGTCAAGGACACACACACACATACACTGCCTTGCTACGTGTGGTCTGGTTTAAGACCTGACAACAGACAGGACTCAGAATTAAAACCACTAGGTCATGGATGGGCACGCACACGCACACGCACACACACACACACACACACACACACACACACACACACACACACACACACACACCACCGTGACTACTTACTAGTTACTAGAGCTGGTTTCCATGACAACAGACAGGGAGGGAGAGCGAGAGAGCGAGAGACATAGAACGAAGGAGAGAGAGAGAATCCCACCCCCTTCAAATGAGAAAATCTGAGAACGTTGGTTTATCAAGAGCAGGAGAGGGAGGACGGGGAGGAGAGGTAATGTGAAGCATAGTACAAGAGGAGGAAAAACAAAAGGAGTGAGGTGAATAATAGGGACGAGGAGGAGAAATGGTTAATTGTGGAGCCGGAGAGAGGTGGAGACCAAAATATAGATGGAGACGAAAAGAAAAATAATGATCAAAAGTACAGAAAACAAAGAGTAATATCAAAGAGTTGGTGGAAGAAGCAGAGAGGAAGGAACCAGGAAAAGACAGATCTGCTAAACAACGTGACAAGAACATATTTTTCCGAGCTCGGAGACATTACGTCACACTCAAAGTCCACGTCCTTCACAAATCAGTGACAGAAACAAAACAATTCCTCATCTGTGATCTCGTGTGCTGCTGCAGTGTAAACACAACATCTGCGAGAAGTCGATTTTTTGATTTTCCCCAAACAACACACTTTGTCCAGGTGAAGAAAATGACCTCACAGGCACATAAAACACGTTTTGCTAAACTCACCAGAGAGGCCGATTTGATGGTGGCGAAGCGGCTCTGGTTCTTGTAGTTCTGAACCTGACTGCTCTTGTCGGAGGAGGCCGGCCTCAGCTCTGGTCGGTGGTCCCTGTGGAGCCCATCGTCCCAGTTGTACTGATGGTCCTGCTTGGAACACAATGAGGAGAAGTCACAGACTGAGGTGAACAAGTCATACGTCATTTGCCTGGGAAGTTATAGCAGAGATGGACTAAGATGATGTGTAATGTAAAGCTGATGTGTCAAAATTAAAAGATGACCAAAACTTAAACTTGTGGATTTCTGAACATCGTTGGAAATAATTTTGATAATGTAAGAACAGCTTTGTTAGGATGTGAACCAGACTAGCTGTCAGCTGTGCATAATGCAAATGTGGGGTAGTGTGATGACGTGTGACATCACAGTGGTTTGAATGACGAGGTGTTTCATGTGACTCAGACTTTGGGCTTTTTTAATCTTTCAAAACTTTGACATTCAAAACAAATGAAAAATCATCAAACGTCTCCTTTGAACCTCTGCAGTAGTAAAACTCTTTAAATAACAACATTTCCCATTAATGTTTAATCACACGACATCTAATTATCAAAAGGAATCATCAGCTGCTGCTGAAACTGTGTCAATCGTAACCTTTCAAAACACGTAACCCCCCGACACACACACACACACACCAGCTCGAACAGACGTTTCCCGGAACCTGGGACCAGAGAGTTGATTCATGTGAGACGGGATCTTCATCAGCGTCTCACAACAATATGTGTCACTTTCATTTGTTCTCAGTTCAGCCCTCTGAACTTGAAACAACACAACTGACTGTCTGTGCACAAAGTGACGTGCGTATTCACACACTGTCAAATCACAAAAGAGCAGATGAAGAAAGAGAATGACGGAGCAGTGACAGCCCTCTCTTCACTCATCTTTCAGTCATATGTGGTATTCAATGAGAACGTTAGGCATTGTGTTGACCTCTGTGTAACATGTGACTGTGTGTGTGTGTGAGTTGTAAGAGCGTGTGTGTGTGTGTGTGTTGCTTGTCGACATGTGTACACAGCCTTTGTTCTTGGAGTGTGAACAGTGTCTGTGATGAACTTGAAGCAATCTGCCAAACAGTGAGGACTATGTCGATGGTTTCCATGGTTTCAGGGGGGGAGGGGATTACACACACACACACACACACACACGCACACACACACACACACACACTCGTGGAAACAGTGAGAAAAACCCAGAGGATGTTTTCAACGGAGCAGTGTGTCGTTTCCATTTCTGGAGTGTTGTCATTACCACATAAAGAAAGTGGCGTGGGGTTTTATGTACTGAGGAATACGATTCTTACAAATAGAAGCACATGGAAGGGTACTACAAGAATACCACTTCCATCCATCCATTATCTATACTGGTTGGCTGGAGTCAGTCCCAGTTAAGGTTACACCATGGAGAGGTGGCCAGGGGTGATGTACAGAGACAAACACACTTACTGGCAATTTAGAGTCTACAATTAATCTGACAACATGTCTCTGGACTGTGGGAGGAAGCTCGAGATCCCACATATGAGGAGAACATGCAAACTCCACACAGGACGAGAGAGGAGAAAACAGAATGGAAATCAGTGGAATGAGGTGGTTACTATACGATAATGTGCGATTAATATAATAATCCTTTTTTTAGATCCACTATGGGGAAATAAGATGTATTACCAGCATCAGCAGATATCAGCAAAGGGGATAAACATATATTGGCCATGACATGGTTTGAGTGAAGGGGTTCCTGAGCTCATCTGCTCAGACAGAAGATGTTGGGATCGACTGAGAACTTCTCACACTGGTTTTCAGTTTGTGACTCCAGTTTGGTTTTGGTTATGACTTTTAATCCCTCTTCCACCTCCCTTTCACCCATGACCTTTACCTTTTTGGTGTGCGGCGAGGAGTCAAGGGTGCTGCTGTAGTCCTGGGGGTGCATCATGGTCATGTCGGAGCAGCTGTCGTCCAGCACCTCCTGCATGCTGTTCACGCTGCTGCTCTGGCTGCCCGTGCTGACCGAGGTGCTGGGGATGGAGTGGTTGCTGCCCAGGCTGTTCATCTTACAGCTGGCCGCCTCGCTGTCCTGCAAGGGAACGTCCACACACATGCATGAAGACGTGGTTCCGCAAACGGGCGCTCAAGAGTCATGCATTGGTGCACAGATGAAAATATACACTTGTGTCTTTCATGGTAATATACGCAGAACTATGCTTATTTGTGTTTTACCCTAACTCTTCGGGTGCTTGTATCACTTTGTGGTGTCAGTGTGTGATCATGATGCATAAAGCGGAATCTAACTGCACAGCTTTAAAGAGCAGCGCCGTCTCCAAGTCTCCAGAAAGAGACTTGTAGATCAGGAGGCTATAATCAATCTTTCCACTGCACCCGCTCCTAAAACCAGAACGCTTTGGGACTGCAGGGTTTTATACAGTGCAGCCTTCAGGGGTGTCTCGTTGCACTGAGGTCTGGTGGCTGCTCTGGATTGCATCACATGGTGTAGGATGACAGGACTTGTGGCTGCTGGCTGCCCGTGCCTGTTCATGCTGCCTCAGACCAGGTCAACTAACGGCCATTACAACCCGACGTCAGGCTGCGGCAGCTGCAGAAGAAAGGCTTCTATAACATCCGCTCGGACAAAGACACCTGTCCTCTCCCTCTGTACTGCGAGTCCCAGATCCTCTGTTGGATGCAGATAATCCTGCACTGTTGACTCAGATCAAGTGAAATCAGTCTCTCACTGCAGAGCAATTCTGTGCTTAAATTAGAATTAGAAAACTGATGGGCTGCAGTGGAAAAGGATTAGACGATCAATCCACTGAGAAAAACAGTGTGATCCAACAATTCTGTTAAATGTTTCAGCCCATTTCTAAGAATAAATGTGCAGCTTCTCCGACCTGTGTTCGTGCTGTTGTAATATATTTTTCGGAAACTGTAAAAGTGACCTGCAGAAATTCAGCAGTGGCAAATAAAAACCAGCTGCTGCACAAAGAGCTGTTCACCTATTCAAAGTGAAGATCGACTCGGTGCACAGAACCTGAACTGGAGAATCAGTTGTTGTTGTTGTTGTGAATGTGCTGTTGTTGTGATTGACAAGGTCACTTGCGTTGATTTGACTTGAGTCTCAGCCGCCGCTGCTACGGAGCACTGGTCTCTGCTTTGTTCAGATTTAATCATCATCAACATGTTGAAAAACATCCTGTCTTGCCATGTTAAAGAAAGTGATCCTGGAACCCTACCACCAAATTTCAGGGAAATCCGTCTAGTTGTTTTTTGTGTTATATTACAGAAGAGTATATATATAATATATATATATATTTATATATTTTCCACTGAAACACTGTCCAATCAACACCCCCCCGTGTCCCTCTTCCTCCCACCTCCTCCTCCTCCTGGCTCTCTCCCATCAGCCCGTTGTGTTTCTCCTGGTAGAGGATCTTCTTCATCTTGCGGTACTGCAGGTTGTCCAGCTCACGCACTGCGTCCTTGGTCCTCTGGATGAGGTCGAGGAGAATACGTGGCGACCGCTCCCGACGCACAAAATCATGCTGGACAGAGAAAGAGAGGGAGAGCGTCAATTAGTAAGTTGGGTCTTAAGTTAATTAAAAGAGGAGAGAAGGAGGAAATAATTGTTTTTGTCTTTCTTATACTGTACTCTGATCTATTTAAAGTTACATAGTAAGGTCAGTCTACATATGATGATGTTTTTTTGTGTTAAATGATTTACTACAGACTACATGTTACAGTTTACAGAAATTTAATCTAGTAATCTAAATATCAATAGCAAATAATAAACAATAAAGTAGAACAAGAAGACTGGTGTTTGCTGGATTAGATCGAATAGGATTAGTTACTTCTCAGCAAATAGATTTAAGATCAAAATAGATATGAATTGTGTTTGAAGGAGATCATATTTTACATCTTTTCACTGCGCTGCTTTTGACTTATTTCATCCATTCATTTCAATAAACACCACAACTGTGCCTGTCACTAGAGGGCGCCTGCAGGTTGCTCAGCTCATCCTGGGACTCTCATCTTCCTGTGAAAGATTGTTCATAAAATCGATTTTCTCAAATACTCCTGATCCTCTTCTTTCCAGTGACTAATGTCTTCTCTGTATTTGCCTCTGCATTAATGACGGCTTTAATTAAATTATAGCAAGAAACAGAAACAACTGTTTAAGAATATGATGATAATGAGGCTTTTAGGTCCACAATTAAGAAAATGTATTTAAGGGTTATTATAGAATCATCCTTTCCTCTAAAGTGAGCGGTGACTCGTTTAGATATGACAGGTTGGTCTGTAGTTTGATGGCGGTGTAATTTGGTGTCTTTGTGTATTTATGAAATTATTCAACCTGTTACATAATCAGGTCAGAGTTGGGGGGGGGGGACAGGGCTGGTGAAAATAAACCAAAAACACAACATGTTCTCTGCCCGGCTCCTCTACCCACTCCACCACACACTCACACCTCCTCTTAGTCACTCTCATTCATAAATTATTGTGCGCTCGGCTCAAATGGCTAAAAATGTTTGCAACGTCAGACTAAAATATAAATATATGACGAGAACACATTTTAGGTCCATCTCCCTCCCTCCCTCCCTCCCTCTGCACACCTTCCTCTCCCATGTGACAGATGCTGGTGTAATGGGTTAGTCAGGACACGGGGGGGAATGACATCACTGCTCTGAAAATAGAGATGAGAGTGATTTGTCCCGTTTTCTGACGGATGGAGTGTGGGCGCGCTCGGCCACCCCCGACCCATCAGCCAGCGTAAGTTATCTCCAGGATTCTTCCTCATTATGGGGGTGGTGCTAAGAAGAAGGGACATGACACGATGTTCTGTGTTGCAGCATCGCCGGCCTCTTCTACCAGATTTACTTTGTAGAGGATCGGCAAATTATGATCCTCAATACTTGTTATCGTTTAGAATTAACTCAGAGTTCCTGCAGGTGTAAACAAGTTGAATTTAAGACTTAATATCATTGACTTTATATAAAGATGGACCACGAGTCTCCACCTTCTCCCACTATCCAGAGACAAAGCTAAAATATACTGAATACGAACGCTGCTCTCCTGCACATGTCAAGTCTGCACAGTAGAGATCGTGGAGCGTATCGACGTCCCGCTGAGTCAGTCTCAGCCGTCAATCAGGACATTTCCTCCCATTGAACCAGCAATTGAACACACGTCAGTGTGACGAGAACTACACATAAATCAGAGAGCAGTTATGACGCCATTAAAAACACGACAATTAAAACGCGACCAAAAAGAAAAGTGACCATGAATGAACACTGACATAATTAATAATGTATTTAAGACCTGTGACGTTATATTTCAAACACATTTAAGACTTTTTAAGGCCTAAAAACGATGGTTTATCTTAACTTGATAAAATGATCCATTTGAACACAACCTCCGGTCCTCTGTTGGTTATACACTGGGACTATATGTGCTTTGTTGTTAAATGTATAGAATCATCACCCAGAGCTATTTTTAGCTGTTGAAGAGAGTAATTTTCGCATAAATGATGAGTTCTTATGGGAGGAGGCCACTGAGTGGTTATTATTTCATTATTCATATAATGAGTATTACTCTGAGCGAGGTACACAGGGAGTGTGTTTAACCTGAAGCCAGAGCAGTGATATCTCAAGGCCACAGATTAGTGACCTGATTTCCCCTGTTAAGAGCTTGGAGGGGCGTGTGTGTGTGTGTGTGTGTGTGTGTGTGTGTGTGTGTGTGTGTGTGTGTGTGTGTGTGTGTGTGTGTGTGTGTGTGTGTGTGTGTGTGCATGCGTGTGTGTCTGAGAAGTGAAAATGGGGAATTAATCACTGGCTACACCACAGCCCCCCCAAAAAGCCCTTCAACATAAAGCAGCCCCTCCGTCACTGATCTGGTCTGGTCACTACTTATCCTTCTTTAATGGTTTTTCAGACTGGATTTGGGTCAGGGGTCAAAATGTCGATCGCATCCCGATGACAGTCCAGACCCTCTGGTTTAACTGCTGGAAAAACCTCACACCTTCTGAAGGTGAGGCAGGTGTGAACGCTGCTGGGCTGTTGAGCGTGATCGCCAAGCACATACAACTCTTAAAGGGTCTCGAGGATTTTCTGATGGTTACAAAAACTAAAAGATCAAGTGGTCAGGTACAGGGGAATGTTCATTGTCCAAATTCTAGGCTTTAGAAATATAATTTAGGTTTGTTTTTATTATGTTAACGTTCATTTGACGCCACCTCCGTAGTTCTCATTTTTCATTTATCCTGTCATGCAACTGAGTGAGTAACTCGCTAAATGATGGATAGACAAACCATTTAAAAGCTCATATCAGTTGCGCATTGGATCAAAGTGCTGGTGTGAAAGCAGCGAGCACACAAGCTCTATGGAGCCCCGAAGGATTGACGCTACACAAGAAGCAGAGTTACGACAAATGGGGGACAGAAAAGGAATAAAATCAGAAAGGCAGTTCTCAGCAGGGGTTCCTGCGCTTGGAAGAATACTCTGTGTATCTGTTTGCATATTAGAGAGCCGTGGGTGGGTGGGAGTGACTCATCCGCATTGGCTCTGGGACTAACTGAGGCAGGAAGTGAGGTCACGGCTGCGGGGATTACAAAGCAAGCCCACTCACTCTTAGCAGCTCCCCCGACGAGGGTCTGTCCTGAGGAATTTTCAGTAGGCAGTAGTCGACAAAGCTCCGGAAGGGGTCAGACCTGTGTAAAGAGGAGATGGAGGTTATAGATCAGAACAGGTTAAAGAGATTACAGCAGTGACGGTCTGCGTTCAGCCACACAGACTGTACCCACTGTCAAGGACTGTTTTTAACGTGATGGTGATTAATCTTCTGTTGTGCTGTGTTTATCATATCAATTAATTAAACCGGAACAATCCCATGTAATCCCTCCGCAGTAGCCCCATACATGAACCATATACGGATTATGTAAATATGTGGAGCTATAAAAAATATAGGCCACTGGAGCTGTGGAGCACTGTGCCACTGACTCAGATCTAAAAATATGATCACGATAACACAGTGTATGTAACACACTGTTTCAGGTTGTTGCTTTGGGTCATTCACACACAGCCCAGGATGCTATTTAGGATTTTGTCCGTGAAAATGAGTGTTTGGGGCCATTCCAGGGTCAGTGACTGCAACAAAACCTCCAGCTCATTTATTTAGTGAAGGTATGTGAAGTCAGGGTCTTCACAGTGCAGCCTTGTGTTTTCTGTGCAGTGAGGTAACACTCCAGAGCCGATGTCTCTACTAGTCTCATCTGGCGGTATGTTGCTAACGCCTCGGGGCCGCTGGAGCTCCTCCAAAAATACCACAACCCCTGCGCCACCCCACACAGTCGCTCGCCTCAGCACGATGGTAGAAACCAGCGCTAATTTTACAAAAAAAGCCGACCACAGTCACAGGCGGCGAATTCTGACTCGAAACGTTTCCCCCATGCCTCGTTTCTCCGATCCCACAATACATGCTCTCCTGTAAAGTGTGAAAGTGAGACCTGATTTAATTGAGAGCTTAGGTGGAAGACACAGAAAGGCTAGTGGTGCCTCCGGGCTGTTCTGAGGCAGGGAGAGAGCAACACTCTGCTTCTCCCCGGCACAAGATGCACACCCTTGCAATATTTTATTTTGCTTGCATGACTTTCATTCACTTTGATGGCATAGTAATGACATCATGGAAGAAGTACATCTAAAGTGAGAACAGCAAACATAGGGTTAATATAGTGATTCACGAATGCAGTTTTCCTCCCATGACAATAACACCTCATGTGCAGTGCGAGAGCAGCGTCGACAGCACCTCGGAGGAATGCTGGATTATTTGCTGCCTTGCTGTTTCACTGATAGTAGGGTTTTAATCTAGTTCATCTACTTCTTTACACATTTATAAAAAATATCTTCTTCTCTGCTCAGCAAGGTAAAATAATAAAGAATAACTATAGGTTATATCATGTATATTAACGTGTAAACTATGCTATAGACAAGTTTATATGGACATAAACCAGGTAATTCTTACAATAAGCGATTCTCAAATTAAGATCTTAAAACTCATTTTGGAAACATTGGTGTCCATGTAAACATTGTCACAGTCTATGCAATTATACAAAATGTGTTCTTAGGGTATTTATCTGTTATTTGAGAACATAAATCATGAAATGGCTCAGGTGTGGTGACTTTGTTGTTTGAGTGTTTAAATCGTTTCATGCTCCAGTTACTCTTTTGTTTAGAGCTGATTAATCTTCCTAAAATAAGTCCCCCATTCAACAATGAACACCCATTGTGCGATTACTATTTACGACACGGAAGAAAAAGAACCAAATCTGTTTCTTGTTACTGTAGATATATTCTATATCAGCAGAAATCAATGATCAGTTTATTAATTTTAGCTACACTTAACTTGAAAATGTCAAATTCCATTAAGGCAGAGCGACCGGCCCTGACTGAAGTGAAGTGCTTCTTCCGACACTGTGTGATGGGCTGATGCTGAGAAGAGACAGCAAAGAGCTGTTTAAAACCTGCTGGCCCAAATTAAATTGCTTTAAGTTTTTTCTTTTTTATGTCTGGAAGGATCGTCTCTGGAGAATCTATTAGCATCCACAGTCATGAGCTGTGAGGCTGATAGCAGCCTAAAGTAATGCATAAAGCAGGCTGTGTTCCCACTTTGCAGCCAGAACACAGAGTGTAAGCACAGAGAAACGGCCTAGTTAGCAGAGCAAACAAAAAGAATAATAGAATAATATTAGAATAATCACACTGCTTTGTTGTGATGCTGATAAACATGACAACGTGCGTGTGGGCGCAGCGGGAATGACGAGAGTATTTTCACAGTGTCTCTGTGGCGGAGGCTTCTCAGGTAATTACATAAGAGACTTAAGAGTGCGACCTTGCACCAGGCCTGTGGCCGGATCACAAGTCGAGCAGATTAACGAAGGGATGTGTTTTACTCTGATTGAGCCCGGATCGGACGGAGCTTTAGTATTTACAGTAGACTGGAGATATTGTACCAACAGTTTCACTGGATTTTATCTAGATTCAAGATGAACGAGTTTGATAATTTGATGTTTTTTTGTATTCAATGAATCAGCATGTATGTTCTGAAGCGTCAGTTTGACGTATCACACTAACTGAGCGATGCGATTTCACAAATAACAAAACTTCTTTGGGCTCATCAGATCCTCAAGTATCAAGTAGTGAGATAAGGTTTTGTAAGAAAGTCTATTCTGAAGAAAGAACCTCACAGACTTCCTAGTCCGAGTTGTTTCGTTATATTTTTCTGTTCTACCTTTCAGGTAAAAGAACGTAAAATCATTAAATTATAACTTTCTTCTTGTAATATTATGATTTTCTTCTCAATTGCGACTTCTCATAATATATAAAATTTATTCTCGATATCTTTAATTTCTTTTTTTCCCTTCACCATGGCCCTAATACTTTTTTTTGTCTTATTGGAACTCTTCAGACTTGGGGGGGGTAAATTAGAACTGTAATATTTGGGAAGTGTGTTCAACTCACCACTCATTGGACTGCAGCGTGGGAGAGTCGTTCTGGGCGATGTGATATAAGGCACTCATGGCGTTCATGTTGAACAAGGGCGGTTTGCGCTCCGCTGAAAAAAGAGACCGAGAAAGACGAGGAAGAAGAAGACAGAGGCTTTAGTGCCAAAGTTTTCACCATCACCACAATCTGCTTGAATCAGGCAGATTGTAAATTAAACGTTTGCTGTGTCAACCTGTTTCATGCATCACTTTTAATAAGCTCAAGTCTGTTAAATATATACACTTTTAACCAGGGGGTAGATTTAGACTCACCCAGCTCAATACAGGTGATACCCAGGGACCAGATGTCCACCTTCCCCTCGTATTGACCCTCGTCCATGGCTAGGATCACTTCGGGAGCCATCCTGAGGTGTGTGCACACAAACACACACAGTTTAGCAAGCATGAGGTGAAATCCATGAAAATGTGATAATCTGCTAAGCCTCAGAGCTTTCAAAGACTCAGTTATGCTGCGACTGCAGCTCAGTTTTTTTGGAACATGTGTGTTTCTGTGAACATGACGCGTGAGACAAAGTTGTGCTGTTGGCTGCTGCAGGACCATCCATCACTCGCCCAGCTGTTTGGGACGAATTCATTCACCATCATAAACCTACGTCCTTTAGAGACAGTACAAATATAACAGCCGACTTCATGAAGTTGTTTAAGTTCTGTACTTTTGTCTTTTGGACCAAAGATGTCAATCAGTAAATGCCTGTGTGTTACGACTGTAGGCGTAACACACACTCCTCCATCCTGTATTTAACTAGTAGTCATTGTTGTAGTTGAAGCAGGATGAGTGGAACCTCACGCCCGATTGGACACCGCCTGGAGGTGTGGTTCCCGACCTTCCTACTTCCTCTTTGACCTAATTGGAGCAGCAGCCTGTCCAATCAGGTTCTTTAATCAAGACTGTGCTTCTGAAGAGCGGATCAACACGTCTGATCTTTCCAGTTTGCCAGCATGTTTCATTAGAGATAGAAACAGAGTTTGTTTCGTTGAGTGAACTTTGACATTGTAAAGACTTTGGACTGAGAAAGGATTTTTAGGAACTGATACAACACTCACACATGCACACTAGGAACAGGGATGCTGTTTCACTGTGTTTCTGTTCCAGTAGAGTAGTCAGTTAGGTTTTGTTTTGACTTGGTTTTGTTTACTTTTGGTTGTTGGGTGAATCTGTAACTCCTGCTCTTCTCCCCTTCTTTTAGTTAAATCACTCATTTTCACCTCCATCAGTAAATAACCTAACTTCAACCACCAACATCTGGTTTTAAGTTGCTACCCTTACACCTCATGAGCTGGGTCGTTACATTGGTTTTAATGCGACGGGGTTATTATAGAGAAAAGGACAATGCTAAATTAATATTTGGCATCATAGGATATACAAATTTTGTACGTTTACTCACACGCTGCATCAATGACGACCAACTTGAGCGTGAGATATGCTCAGCCCTCTCACACCCTCATTAATTTTAATGATTTATTAGTTTAACTAGGTCGAATCTAAAATGTCTGCTCTGACTTTAATGTAAAAGCACTCCTGACGCTCATTCAGACACATGAACAGCATTTAGAACTGCCTGTCTGAAAAGGGCTGGAGAGTGACACACAAATGTGAACCAAGCAAATTCCTATAATTTATGAGATTAGCCTCAGGCATCGAAATTCTGAAATCACTGAGGGCGTGAAGGTGAAAACCTGAAACTCACCCTGCAGCAACACAAGGCTACACAATTTGTAATTTCTATGCAAAAACAAAGTCCTGTGTTTTCTTCCATGTTGTCATGTGTATACTAACCAGTAAGGGGTTCCCACAAAGGAGTTGGCAGGTGAGGCAATGGAGGCAGAGCCAAAGTCGGCCAGTTTGACCTGACCAAGCTCAGTCAGCAGGATGTTACCAGCTTTCACATCTCTGCGAGAGGAGAGAGGGATGAAGAGGGATGAAGAGAGGGAGCATTATGAAGACAAGGTAGATGATGGCATCACAACCAAGAGAACGTATATCAGGCCCAAGTATCTTGTGATTTTACAGATGTACTCGTTTACTCTACGTCAAAAAGACTAAATATGACACCAGTTATTCTCCTTGTCTTTAGTTAAGCCTGACATGACCTTAGTAGTAGTACTGATCAGAGTATGGAGCGAGTTCCCATCGATACACATGCTCGACCAATCAAGAGTCAGTCTCAGCTGTCAATCATGATGTTTCACCCCTGGTTTTATAGCATCAAAAAACTAATTTAAACCATTTAAGTATCAAAACCAGACAAAAAAAATGTACTTGACCATACATTAGTGTGATAAGAACATCTTTAAGAAAAAATATATTTGGGTTTTTGGTTTGGACGATGTCCCATGCACTAACATGGAGGAGTCAGGGTTCTGACCTATACTGCAGCCAGCCACCAGGGATGACTGAGACACTTTGGCTTCACTTTTGGGAGCCGTCATGTCCATGTTTCTACTCAGTCTATGGTGATGACACAGAATAGGCGAAAGGAGTCATACTGAACCACAGTTGGATGACAATCAAACAATTTTCGTCATTAAAGATAATATTGTGCAGAAGCAGTGCGACGGGGGGGCTGTTACCTCCTCACAGTGAAGTTCAGCAACAACAAAACAAAAGTACAAACACAAGGTTTTACAGATTAATTAGTAAACGCTGCAATAAAGAGAGAAGACAAGTGTCTCTTATCTCGTTTTATCTTGTTTTAGTCGAAATCTCTGTTTGTTCCTGTGGGGAAACGTTTTCCAGTCGGAGAAACTGACTCACCTGTGAATCATATTGTGGGAATGTAAGTAAGCCAGTCCAAGCAAGGCACCGTGGGTAATGGCAGCAATTTCCACCTCTTGGAGTGGTTTCTTGTGAACTTGGGGAGAAATAACAAATAATAATAATAATAATATATAACTTTCTCGTTAGATTTTAAACTGCATTTCGATGTACAGAAGTAGATGTACAAAACACTTTGTTGTGTTTGGGTTTGTTTTTTCAAAAGTGTCATTTATCTGATAATGACGATCACAAATAACCACAGGAAATAATCAGAGATCATCAGGTTTTACGAGTTTCAGGAGAAGAATGAAGCAAAACCTCAGGAACTCAGGTCAAAAAGGACCTGGACTGGTGTTTATATTCACGAGTTAAAAGTGAGGACAATTAGGTTGAGAATAAAGTTGAGTGTAGAGCTGTCAACAAAATCTACAGCAAGTTTATACAAAAACTACTGAATCGATTTTGACGCAACTTGGTAGAAGAATGGGAGAAGATCTGAAAAAAGGTGGAAACAGGTCGGCTCTGTCTAAAGTTACATCTAAAGTTCACTAGTCAACATGTTTTATCTCATTTGTTATCTATCTAAAATAAAATTTAAAAGCCCCATTATGGGAAAATAAAAAAGTAATAAATGAGTAAACATGCAATATAAACTCAAGGATATACGGAAAATTGTTTAGAGGTTTTTTTGGCCTTGAGCAGCGCCTTTCTGGAAAAAGATAAACGACCTGACAAAGAGAATAAGGAGCAGTTTTATTTGAAGGTGTGTGCCCACGTTAAATTCTAAATAAATAAATACACTTACCCTCTAGTAAATCTGATGCGGAGCCCAGGCAGTACTCCATCACCAGCTGAAACCCAACACAGCTACAGCTCAATAACCGATCATTCACACAAAATCATAAAAGAGCTTTACGTCATGTTTGTGAAAAGTTATGAGGTGGTTCTGCAAACTGATCACAAGTTATTATTGACGGAACACAGTCAGTGACCAATATGAAAAGAATCAGACAAATATAGGAAGAGGATAAATAAGACGTGAACTAGAAGACAGATCCACTAACCCAGGCAGTGTT
Source organism: Verasper variegatus (assembly GCA_026259375.1). NCBI lineage: Eukaryota > Metazoa > Chordata > Actinopteri > Pleuronectiformes > Pleuronectidae > Verasper > Verasper variegatus. Next base: position 3,528,168 of record CM048041.1, on the reverse strand, counting down.
GTCTTTCAAGTAGCAGCCTTTGTACTCGATGGTGTTTGGGTGTCGCAACTGTCCCAAAAACTTGACCTCCTTAATGATGTCCTGCCACTTCTGCCAAAAGCAAAAAGCAGACGCACAGGTGGATAAACACAACAGGTACGATCACACAAACGCACAAGTGCACAACGCTGTGAGAGCAACGGCACAGCATCAATTTAGCAACTCGCACATTCATCTCTTACCTTTGTATAGAGACATGGAAGGAAAGGTTTAAATAACACTGCAACCACACTGAGACTAAACAGAGGAATAAAATACATCAAATTTAAACTCCTGAAACTTTCTGATGGCAGACGTTTGTTCCAACATTTTCATCTGGTGGTGATGAATTATTTTCATTTGTTGTTGATGTTTATTGTCATTGTGTGTGTGTGTGTGTGTGTGCGTGTGTGTGCGTGTGTGTGTGTGCGTGTGTGTGTGTGTGTGTGTGTGTGGTGTGTGTTTTTCTTACTTCGGTAGTCTGCTTGCCATTATAGGACATCTTTTTGATGGCCACCACCTCGTTAGAGTAAGAGTTACGAGCCTGAAAGGTTGAAAACGAAAGAGGTCAGATTCTGGTAAAGTCTTAAAACTTAGTACTAAAGCAGCCACTAGTACATTAATCCTCCCACAATGCACCACAGGACTTTTTTCTCCTGGCTATAAAGCTCTATATCAATATCAATTAATCAATATCAAACAACTCATTATAAAGAGGTAACACACTGCATTAAAGTGATTTTACTGTTGTACACAAAGACTCTGATGACTGATGGAGCAGCTGGTGATTTGTGTTTAAACTGTACATTATGAATCCAGTGCAGTTTTCAGTCTAAAATTTGTAGAAATTCCCTTCAGGTGTTTTTCTTGAGATATCGTGACGGACGCTATAGTCTCACAAAGAGCTAGAGAAACGAAGATGTAATGTATCTACACATTATCATGAGAGAGTACAGAGTGAAACAGTATTCTGTGAATGGGAAATATATGACTTTTCACCAGACACTAACTCATGTACAAGTACGTCATAGGTTATTCAGACGTTAACTTGCAAAACATCATAATGCACAAAGCAATACATTTCCAGGTGAGTGACACGATGGTAACAGCAATTTGAATTTAAACAAATTGATTCAATTGATTCAGCTGCTCGCGGCTGCAAGTGTTCACATGTGCCCCTGTTAAACCCGTGGCGTTAACCTTCGAGGCGTTTGACCTCAGGAACGACTACGCTGCAGCTCAGCACTCATCTCGGCCTTATCTCACTTACAAATAAATGGGAATTTCATGTCGAGATTCAAATGGAATTAGATTAACAGCAAGCAACTCTATTCCCGTCTGAGTTTTCGTTCAGATTCATTTGATCCGTATTATTGCCTGTCAGTTCATGCATAATAGCCATTCCCTCTGGTGTAGAGTATACATAGGTGGCAATAGAGAAAAGAAAGAAAAATCATGCAATAGCTGAAATATTGAAATAAATTCATGGTAATTGTCAATGCAGAAGAAAGGGGGTGAATTTGTTCTCCATAGAGCAGCGTGTGTTCAAAGCTCTGGGCGATGGGCCTGCATACTCAACACAGGGAATTCCCCTTGTTCACTTCCATAATGGAGTTCTTCCTTAGTCCTCCCACGCATTAACTATGAATGAACGTACAATTGCACTTATCTGAATATGCATGCAAGTACAGGAATAATCTGGAGAATATTCATGAATTTACAGCGGAAGTCACTGCACCATTCTGTCATTCAATTGAATTTCCAGATCACAACATACATTATCTCAAGGTACTTCACGTAATAATGTTGTGCATTTAAACTATCCCTTTTACAGAATATCCGTGCTGCACTCATTTATTTCTTAAAAGTTAAAACTGGAGCTTGAGCAAATTGATTTTTGGGAGCTGATGCCGATATTAGGGCACAAAGAATGTCTGACACAGGTACATCGACAAACATTGGTGGATTCGTAAGGTTGATATTTTAAAGTTCAACCATAAACCTTATTACAAATAACTAAACAAAGAAAGAAAATACAACCAAATATAGAGAGTTTGAATTAAGAAAATATAAGAAAAATATTTTTGAAATGCACAGGTTTGCTGCTTTGTGTATTCTGGAAAGTAAAAGTCTTCATGGCCCTGTGATGGTTTGGCAACAAGCCTCTCGCCCGATGTCACCTGGGTTTTGCCCGCCCCCCCCCCCCCACCACCACCGTGAACCTGACACAGATTCCAATATTTCTGGTATCACGAGGCACCCCAGTAGATCAGAGGTTCGTAATATCGTAAGTTTGAATTTTCTTCCAGTGACTCTGTACTGACTCCATTTCTTCAGGTGCTCGGAGGTTTAAAGAAATTCACTTTGATTTGGTTCCTAAAATGTCTGCGTCCTCCCGACTCCCCCTGCTGCTAAAATAAACAGATACAAAAAGAAGTGGACTTCTCATGTCAACATCAATTATTACAGTGTGCTCAAAGCAATGTGTTTAATGAGGCAGCAGAGAGGAATTTAAAGACCCTGAGTTTTGCTTTTTGGGCTACAAGCCTGCTGAGTGATGTGAAGACTGCAGACAGAAAAAAATATATGATTTTCTACTAAAGACAAATAAATGAAAATCCTCTTTTTTCGCAATTTGCAGTTCATATTCTTCAAAGGATGCCACAGTTTGAACATCCATCAAAGAAGAAGGCAAATAAACTATGATTTTAAGTAAGGTTAGTAATAATAATAATGTCACACAGCATTTCTTAAGTATTTCTATATATCTTTTGATGCACTATAACCAAGGCCATTATAATGTGTAATTTTGCATGTATGGGGTTATTTGGCAGTGCAGCCATTTTGGTATTTAACTTTTTCGGAAATTTGTCGTCTTTATCTGGAATTTTCCAAAAGCCCTGTGAAACATTTTCACTAAAGCTGCTCGGGCTAATAGCTTAAGCTAACAGTGTGCCAGTTGTAATGCAAATGCAGAAGTATGTCAGTGAGCACAGCACTGGCATCAGGGCAGGATTTAGACACACACTGGAGCCAGACGGACATGGGCACCAGGGCGGCTAGTGATGTACTGGGGATGTGTGTGTCTGTGTGTCTGTGTGCATGTGTGTGTGTGTGTGGCAAAGACATGGGATAGAAGGGGATAGTAAAGCCCTGGCAGCCGCGCAAATCCTGCCCCACTATCAACGGCTTCTCTGTTTTTCTATACCAAGAGAACATCTGTCTGAGGAGGGAGGGAGGAGACTTATCGCCCCCGGTCCAGCATCTGGAGGGGGGGGAGGCAGAAGAGAGGAGAGGAGAAGAAATGAAGAGAGAGCAGAAAGAGGCAGCGTCGCTTTCAACCCTCCTCCACGCAGCTTTAGAATCAAAGGCTTGATGAGTAATTAGTGATGATGAGATTAATAAGAAAGGCTACAGAGAAAGTGCTGAGAGGGAATCTGTCTCCACTTACTTGTATTCAAAGAGCGATAATATCGTGGGCTGCGCTAACATGTGTGCAAATCAGTGGACCAATAAAACAATATGTATCTAGTTCATAAATAAATCAAAGCTCATCATCATGTGGTAAAGGGATTGGAGCGCTATGGTGAGTGGAGGTCCGTCCTTCAATGATCCAGCTTCTCTTTCACATGCTGTCTTTCTGACCTACAAAACTCAAACTGAATCAATTCAAATAAAAGACAATAAATTCTTATTGATCACTCCCACAGAGCAAAAATTACTAAAACTTTTCAAACACACGTGCACTGAAGTCTGGATGTTCCCGGAGCCAGACATATTCCTGCCTGTTCCAGAGGAAAATATGCAGAAAATGTCCGACTGAGCCCGTGTGAAAGTGCAGCAGGAAGATTTGCTGAATTCGCAAGCAAGTGGTTGTGTTGATGTTGTTTCTAACACACAATGGACGCAAAAATTGTTGTGTCCTGCCTCCTGTATAGTCTACAGAGGAGACACTCGCCTGAATGTTACACACATTTTCCAGAACCACGGCACTTACAAAGTAGACGGCACCGAAGCTGCCATGTCCGATCTCAGTGCAGGTCACAGAAGACATCCTCGGGGTCATCTTTGAAGAAGAGGTCTGCCAGCTCGGGGTCCTTCGGCACACCTTTCCGTGTGGACGACGGCATTATGGGCTGGACATGGGCTAAGCGCCGGGGACCACGCTCACATAAACACTGCTGCTGCTGCTGCTGCTACCGCCGCCAGATGTCCACGATGGGCCCGGCATTGGCCAGCTAGACCTGGGAAACAGAACAGAGACAAAGATGAAAACATTGAGCTGACATTATTATCACATTTCACTCAGGTTAAATATGCAGATCGTCTGCAGAAAACATCACTTCCTGTGTGCGAGACAGTTTTTATCAGGCCCTAGACAGGAAACGTAAAAACAGCCTGTGGTGAAAGTAAATATGAATATAATCAGTGTTAAATTCATTGTTATGTAGTTAAACCATAGATTGTAAAATAACTTCCTCCCACGATACAAATGCTGTCACCTTGCACCAATGACATCAATTTGAACCAGAGTCGGCGCAGCAGCGATCAGGGGATGGAGCTGCAGTAACGAGGTCATGCTCATGCACGTGTTCGACCAATCACAGTCTCAGCTGTCACTTCTGATGTTTCACCCCATTTTATAGCATCAAGTAACTAATTAAAACCAAACTTATCAGAAACATAAACACTTTGAATGAACGTCAGTGTGATAAGAACGTGTATGTTGCCTCTTCAGTTTGGTCCATGTCCCAGTGACTAACATGGAGGAGACAGTTCATGACCTATACTGCCACCAGGGGTAGATCAACATTATTTGGCTTCACTTTTGAGGAGGTGTCCTGTTGTCCATCAGTATTTACAGTCTGAGAGGTAAACTAATAATACGTACGGAGAAGTATTACACTGACGCACAAATAACATTGGTTGATCAACGACAGCTGGGAACATCCAGACATGGTCACATACAGTGTCTTCGGACTCTATCCACATTTGAGTGCGTGTGTCCATGGCTTTTTGTGGGTGTTTGTGCGTCTCATGAACAGCTGACAGGTGATAAGACGAGGAAGGAGACAGTCGCACGATGACGCTGGCTGACTCGTCCTGCTGCCCCTCCGAGTCACAGTCACACTTGCTCATGTAAACATGTGCACACACAGAACACGTGACAGCTGAAGCTGAGTCACTGATGCACCATCTCTACACATGCATGCACACAGTGGAGCAGTAGCCCTTGTGCGTGCAGACACACACATTTACTGCTGACGGTTTTGTATCACAGGGCTACAGCCAGGCTGTGAAGCGTGTAGGCATCCCGGACAACCTGCTCCAGTTAGCTTCGCTGCACACACACGCACACAGTCAAACACACACAGTCAAACACACACACACAGTCAACACACACACACACACACACACTCTCTTGTGCACATCAGACAGATGCAGCAAGCAAATCTGGCTCCAAAGGCCAGCCCCACACAGAGCGAGCTGACATACAGGCAAAGGCAGCAAGACACACAAGCATCCAGGCCAAGACACTAAGCATCAGCATCATCCTAATCTCCCTGCTCTTAAAGGGATCCAAGCCATCACACCCACTCCAAAAATATCAGTCTTAAAGGCAAAGTCCTGTGCCCTCTCTCCCATGGCACCAGATGTACAGAGATAGCAGCCTCAAGGCCTCAGGGGGCATGACTCTAGGTACAGGACGGGAATCTAAGGCTGCAATGGTTCGCTGGACAACGACATCAAATGAGGACATCCTAACAGCTTGCGTTGTGTTTGGTAAAATCCGATCGAATACAGCAAACTTTAGCGACGCACAACACCCACAGTGACCTCAAGGTTCATCATCATCATCACTCAAAAACAGGGCTGAAAGCAGCTCAGAGCCATCTCACTGTGTAGAGATGAGTCATCGTTTAGGTTTTAATTTTGTTAACAGTAAAATAAAAGGTATCATTCAAGTTGTGACTGTAGAATTGGATAATTAGATTTATTTCTTTCACATTAAGGAGGTGAGAGAATAGACTGTTTATAAAGATGTACGACGCGTCTCTACTTCCTCCCACTGTCCAGAAATAGAGCAAAAATGTCCCGGATATGAACGCTGCCATCTTCCTTTATGATGTATGTGTTGGCTGAGAAAACCTCATTGAGGAGACACGCACGCTGGCTCTTGTTATCCTCTGTATATTGAAATGTCTCCTGAAGCCGTGTGTCCAACCTGCCACCATCTACAGCTGTTTAACATCTCAGCGTTCACCGTAGCAGCCGGTTGTGCAGTCGCCTGACAAAAGTCGATTTCATGCCACTGAGATTTGATTTCCCTCCTAACAATGATCCCAAGAACAACCGCAGCTCGTCACTAACCGATCTGCAAGGATTCAGTTTGCCTGCTTACATAGACCTGCATGACAGAGGTGTGACGAATTATCACTGAGCTGCAGAGTACAGTAACGTGACTGCATGTAAACAGCCTGTAGATCTATTCACATACTATTAATGGTCACTGACAGTTTGGCGAAAAACCCATAAATTAAAGTGCCATAATCTATCAATCAGTCTTCATGTGATGCTTATCTAATGATATCTGCTTGCTCATCTGATCAATGGGCTCTAAATATATATATACACACACATTGATTTGGTGAAAGCATATTTATATATTTACAAAATCTACTTAATGTAGATTTTTATTATTGTTTACACTTGTCTTTTGTACCTTTATCCACAATATGAACTTTGTATGTCCGTGTGTTGCATCAGCTCTGTGTCTAATCGTGCTCCAGAAATCCTGAGATGAATCCTGACACAACCCCTCAACTCAACCCCCAACATGACTTTGCTGCTTTCAACAACTCAAATAAGAGGAACAAAATAATATGGGAGAAAGGAGATTGGAGGGAGGGAGAGGAACTGACAGATGGATAAAAAGGGAAACTGAACTACTAAGAGTAAAGAAGCAGCTTTACCCCATGTGACAGAGCTTTGAAAGCAGATCTAAACCAAGAGGATGAAGAGTCGGTGGATGGGTAAAAGAGAGATAAAAATGGAGCAAATGAACACTGAAGTCACGTGATCGCTCGAGAGACTACACACCTCCCTCTCACTCTTCGTCCTCCTCCTCCTCCTCTCTTAAGATGTGTGAAGTGATGCAATGTGGCAACAACAGGTTGTAACACGGGGGGCCTTCATAAAGCTGTTACTAGTCCGGCAAAAGGCTCGGTGTTTGGACAGTAAGTGTGTGTGTGTGTGTGTGTGTGTGTGTGTGTGTGTGTGTGTGTGTGTGTGTGTGTGGTTACTGGGGATCTATGAATGGTATTGTGCTGAGAGAGCTGATTAGGCAAATGGCTTAGACAGATTAAGCGCTTTGTGTGTGTGTGTGTGTGTGAGAGCGAGAATTATCTGCGACATGAGTACTACTGCACACCGCTGCAGGACACAGTACTTACATGTACGTGTGCCTCGCATGCGTGCACTTGTGTCTGAGTAGGAGTGTGTGTGCAGTGTGTTTGTCACTGTGGGGGTGCACAATAAACTCATTTGCCATAATATTATCATAAAACTAATTATATGTGTATGAGATTATAAGGTTTATGCTAATCTAGCCTAAACACATGCGTACACACACACACGGTTATCCCATTGGAAAAGTGAGGACCAGTCAAAATGTCCTCACTTTCCAAAAATTTCCTCAATCTGTAGGGTCTATGCTTAAAATAGTCCTCACAAAGACATAAGTACAGCAACACACACAACCAAAGTTTGACATGGATACACAAGAAACACACAAGCACAAACACGCAAACAAACACAAGCACTGCTCCTGCCTCCAGGGCCCCATGTCGGCGTAGCCATGACTAATTGATGCACCAACATGTTGTTGTAGAACTGAGTCCATCATCCGGCTGCTGGATCTGGTTCTACTGTGCCGCTACAGTCACATTTAAATGGGACACCACACGTTCTGCTCTCTTGCTAATTATACACCAGAATAATTTATAGGGGAGATCCCATCAGACAGAGCCAGAGTCTGTTGGTGGTAAAAAAGTTTAGGTTAGTGACACCTGAATACACGGTTAAATATTTAAAAACGCTTCGTGACGGGTTGAAAATAAAAGCCGGTTCAAATTCACGTCAAAAATATTGTGAAGACTTATGGAGGAAAAAAGTTACACAGGGATGATTGGATTTCTATTATTCTTTTCTAGTGCAAGGTCACAAACATGTACAAGGATGATAGACAGGAGGTAATGGAAATTAATAGAATATAATACTTATATATTTTCATTTTATTTATCCTTTACAAAGGATCCCTACATTCATTCCTTCAGTGTTTTCTCTTTGCGGCTGCCCACTCTTCTCAATTTCTTTAAAAAACAAAGAAAACATCATTATCTTCTTTCATTTTTACACAGTCTCCTGGGTTTATTATCAATCTCTTACGAGGGTTCAAGTGAAGTACGTTTCTGACATTCTGTGTTTCTTCGTCATGTCTGTGAAAGTGCAGTACGTGCTTGCGTCGGATTTGTACATGCACAGGGGGTGTGTGAAAATAAATTTGCAGTATTACACTGGTGGGAGCGCACAAGTGTCTGTGTGTGTGTGTGTGTGTGTGTGTGTGTGTGTGTGTGTGTGTGTGTGTGTGTGTGTGCGTGCGTGTATAGCCTGTGGGTTTAGCGGCTTACTGGCCCCCCTCCCGGCTTTAGCAGGAGCAGGATTTAGACAGACTGTGGGAATTCTTACTGGGATTCAAATCACCAGGTCTAATCAGAAACGGAAAAAAAAAGAACTCGCAAATCTGCTAAATTGTGCATTGAGACACTGAGTGTGTGTATGTGCATGTGAGACGCAAGGAATAAGAATTACGTAATAATCTCATTCCCTAAACTACCATTATAACATTGCGCAGAGCGGACTAAGAGCTTAAGAGTTGAGTGTGTTTTTGTGTGAAGGTGCACATGTATGACTGAGCAGCCTGGATCACAAACTCAAAAATAATTTAAAGTAGATCCCTGCACTTCAGTAATAGTGAGCAGATAGAGCCTCACATCTCACCACATTGCGAGGTCTCCTGGAGAGCACTGCGCTGCGTATGTGTGACGTGTGCATGCGTGCGTGTGCATGCAAGTGTGTGTGTGTGTGTGTGTGTGTGTGCATGCCTCCTGCACGACATTAAATGGGTCAGCCTTGTTATGAATAATATAGAGGCCTATTTAAATGCACAATGCCGGGTTGCATTGTGATGATGACTAGAGTTTCTTATCAATGAAAAATATGAGAGTGGCCATTCCTCTTGTGAAGTGCATGTTCCACGGTGAGTCAATAGATCTCTAGACCTCCACTGCCCTAGAAAGACCTCATCGAGGCTAAGAAGTCAAAATACATGGATGGGTTGAATTTAATGTACCAGTCTAGACGTCACTCTGCCCTCTGCCGTCATCTTCACTTTTCTGTAAGTGAGGAAAAGTTCAGACATTTGAAATCAGGCCTCGTCTTTCCTCGAGTCTACAATCTAAATTTTGCCCTCTACCTCACCCCCGATCACCTCAAGTTTGTCTCCCACTCAGGGTGTGACTCGTGGCACAGGATGTACATTCTGACACACCCGCCTGAGTTTCTGTTGAATCTAATGATCAGTGTTGGCTCTCTGTGCCACGATGACATGCTGACAGATGGATTTATTGTACATCATTGCCCAAGACACGCAAGACTCCAAACCACAGAAACAAAACCTCAGTCACTACAGCTTCAAGAAAACTTAAGGCTATCATCATCATCATCCAACCATATTCAACTGAAATACAGCTACAAGAAAGTAAGGGCACCCCCGCACCAACCGCATTTGGAATGGACTTTCTGAGTTTTTCTTTCTTCAGAGGCAGATTATCACAAACCTCCTCCAACCATAACAACGTAAAGGGATCCTGGAAGGGCAGCGTACATCGTTTTCATATGTAAAAGTAGCATAAATGAATCTTTCAAAATTCAAAATCTAGTCCAACAAGTTACTGTCAAGCATACAACTAGTCTGAGTAACTTCCTGTTTAAAGGTTTCTTTTGTTCATGCTGCCAACAAGCAACTTCAATTATCAAATCAACAATTACGCTGCAGCAGAACCCTTCCACAGGAATCCACGCAAACACACAAACAACTTACCAAAAGTTTTGGTACAGGCAGAGAGAAACTTTGCCTCCTACCAGACTCAGCTTTAATCTGGTGTGACAGAGGGCTGGTTAGCTGTTATGTACATCAGTGAGCCGTCAGGGCAGCAAGCTCTCATTAGGAGGCAAACAAGACCCAGTTTACAGTCGGCTGTCTGGCTGCTACACAAAGGGGATTTTCACACACACACACACACACACACACACACAAAGAGCGAGACACAACGACCTGTAGGGTGACCTCGATAAATGACCTGTACAGCCTATTTGCATGATGGCAGCTATAATAAAATTGAAGAGATTAGAGTTTTCATTTTTAACAAAATGATGATAAAAGAAAACAAATGCTAACACATGACGAGGCGTCCTGATGTAGAAAAATAATGACAAAAGAGTGAAACCTACCTGTAGGAAATGTGTAAAGGGTGTGTGTCAAGCTGGCCTCCTTCTTTCTCCTTTTTATTCTCTGCTCAGTTTAAATCCAGAGTTGACTTTTTGTCGACTTCCCTCATGACTGGAATAATACTGCACCTGAGATAAAGAGAGAGGAAGAAACAAACGTAGGGTTAGAAAGTTAGATTAAGATTTAATTCCTGCATTTAAGGGGTTAAATAGATTAGAAAACAAAGGCTAACATGTTAAAAGGAATTAGTTGATGAATGGAATATTAATCTGCAGCTATTTTGATAATGGATTAACAATTTTTACAGTTTTTTAAGCAAAGTGGCTGCAGAAACAAATGGTTTCTTTAATGATCGTTGTTATGTAAAGTTATTGGAATATTCAAACTACCAATATATTTGTCAGTGATTCCCGAAGACGTTGTTATGACCAAGAAATCAAATTAAGTCTGATATTTTACAGTTTGACCATAAACTTTATTATAAATAACTATAAATAAAAAGAAAAGACAAATGCGACCAAATATATAGAACTTGAAAAACTAATAATTGTTAACATAAATACACATCTTTTCTGCATTGTTTATTCTATAAAATAAAAGTTTTCATAATGACAAACATAATCTCAGATACCAATAAGTCTGTGAAAGGCTGATTTATCGATCAGGACTCTATAAGCCATCCTGACGTTGGCTGATTTTCTACATCTGCTTGTAATCTGCAGGGTCACGGTGAGCGCACCGTCTTTCCCAGAATGCATTAGGCAGACAGTATCTCAAACTAAATGTCTTGACATTTTAAAGAAGGAAAGTGTCTCCTGTTTCAGGCTGAACACCTCCTCTTTCTCCCTGCTTTCAAATTAATGAGTTCAAGGACGCTGCACACGACGCTCTGGACAAACACAAGCTCTCACACACACCCACAAGCAAGCACAAACCCAATATTTTCCTTTCTCCCACACACACACACACAAACACACACACAAACACACAGTATACACATCGGATCAGAGCGAGTGGTTCTGACAGCGGAGTGCTGCCAGCTACTGGACTGTGTTTCGTTGTGACAAGCAGGTGGTGCAGCATCCACATCGTTGCCACTGAACACAACCTTGCCCTCTTACTGTACACATTGGGATTTACAAGGCCAGCGCACAATAAAACCAACTGTAAGTCTATAAGCAGCCCGACAATCAGGAAGTGCACAAGGTCTATTATTCAGTACACACATGACGGCTTGATTCCAGTGTGGAAACAAACAACTTCTTCTTCTTCTCTACATCTCCCATTTTATCCTTTTTTCATTTTGTCTACCCTGTGCTTCACCACCCTAAACCTACTCCTCTCTCTTTTTGATCGTGTCAAGCGGCAGATTGGTTGCTCAGAGGAACCACTTTCAATAATAAAAGAAGAGGAGCGGATGGAGGGATGAGAGAAGAGGGATAAAAATGTATTGTGCCCCTTCTGAGTGTCCCTGAATGATTTATAACACAAACTGACGCTTGCAAGGAGCCTCTGGGAAAGTTGTGGCTGCACTTCTCCTCTTCCTCCTCCTCCTCCTCCTCCGCGCTCACTCCACCCTGCCTGGTATTTGTGACCAACCAACAGAAAGACATAAATAGATGGAGAGGAAGAGTGAGAAAACAGTGCCAGAGTGAGACACTGTGCTTGTGTCTTTCACTCAGGTCCATCTTCTAGAGGCTGAACTGTGTACGAATGTCAGGGATGAAACTGGATTATTTTCATCCTCAAATAATCGGTCAAATATTTTCAAATGTCATATTTGTTTACAAAAATGATGCACAATCTGACGATTTTATAGAATCACTAATCTCATGTGAATCTTGAAGATCATAACACGCATTTGTATCTGGTCTACTCACAGCATAATGCATAAACCCTTGTCTCCTCCAGGTTAGTGGAAGGGACATCAACCAAATTAAACGTCAAAGTACACGTTAAAGAAATATTGTGTCTGTCATTTGAGGTGATTTCTATCACACTGAAATGTGGTTAAAATGTCACAATTAACAGGTGAGACTGACTCGCGATTGGTTCAACGTGTGTAGCAAGACCTCGATACCGCAGCTCGATCGTAACTGTCAGACGCTGCCTCAAAACAACGTCATTGGCAGGAGATGGTAGCATTGATGTTTTGGCTTTGTTTGTAGACAGGGGTAGGAAGTGGGGATGCGTCATCCATCTTTTGTTTTTTACAGTCCATGGCCCAAATATACAACTAGTCATAATACTCAATCAGTTTTTATTATAACTTTGAGCCCTGGTTTCTGTGAATTCAATCAACAATAAAGAGACTCGAGTGTGAACAAATTCAACACGATTCCCAGAGAGGCCGACGATGACTGCGGTGGGTTTTTGGACGAGTCATGCTGGAGGTGCTTTAAAATCACATGTCCCATTGTAAAAGTGTACAGCTTTAAATAAAGCTGAGAAAAACCAAATATGAGGCGATTTCCGCAATGTACAAAAATGATCCCAGGATGAAAATAAACTAATCCAGTGAGATAGAAAGAAACTCAACATTATGTCCTGATTATCCTGCCAGGGCGGCATGGTGTGGATTTTTATAGCAGTGACTCATTTTCACAGAGTGAAGAATACACACACACACACACAATGTTCTAAAGCAGGATTTGGAAACTTCGGGGCAGCTCTCCTCTCAGAAGCTTAGTGAAACTATTGAGACATGCATGCATACACACACACACACACACACACACACACACACACACACACACACACACACACACACACACACACACACACACACACACACACACACACACACACACACACACACACACGCACACGCACACAAACACCACAGACTGTTACCTTCTCAGATTAGCTTTAAGGATAATGCCAACATAAATGCGGGTGTTGGTGGATTGAGGGACAAATTCGAGACAACTCTGAATGTGTAGTTTATTTGAAGCCATTTCCTCTTGTTGCCTTAAAGCAAACAACAACAACCCAAAAACCTCACAGCCGCTGCTCAACCTGTGCAGAGGATGTTTAAAACTTGAATTTGGCTCCAATGACCTTTTACGAACCGCTCGTGTCTCGCTAGAGCACTCTGATCAGAAATGACCTCGTGGGCCTTTAGGTCCTGACTTTACTGCAGAGGCAACAAACTCATCGGAGCAGTGATCTGAACCTTCACGAAAACGACTGTAAACAAGTCATCCAACTTGTCAGCAGAGACAGTGAAGTTGAGCAGCTGTAACACATTCACTTCCATTCAATTCAATCTCACAAAAACTGAAGTGAAAAAACACAACCAGGAATGGCCGTCTCTTCCACTTTATGTTAAGATACAGCAATCATTGATTTAGCTTAATATTTAATGCACAGACATGATAACAAACTCTATTTTAAGACTTGTTGGGAAGCTGGCCACATGACTATAACTTTGGCATAATGCACAACCAGTAGTACGGCAGCCTGTACTGGGGTGCACCATGGTGGCTGGTGTATCACTGTGGCTATTTTGTAATACAGAAAACGTTTTTGTCAGTCCACAGTTGTGAGAGGAAGTTAATGCGTCCCTAATGTTTTAAAGGTTCATTGATTTCTGCGACACGACCGTCACCAAAACCACATTTAACTGTTAAAAGAGCTTTGAGCCGTGTTTCAAAACTGCATCGTGCAACAACCCTTCCTTCTACAGACATGTCCATTAGAGTACACTAGCTCTCAATAGTGCCAGGCCCAATCATTCACACTTCTGGCAAAGCAAACGACAGCAGCTCCACTTTTTGCCCCGAAGCTTTAGGTCAACGTCAATCTTAATCTCCATATTGATGCAGAAAAGCCACTTGCGATGATGCAGATTTACAAGGTATTAATATAAATGGGAAGAGCACACGCACACAACCAGGGCACATGAAAGCCTTCACACGTGAGAACATTTTTCACACCATTTTCCCCTCTTCACATGTCCATGTACAAGAAAGGATAACGTGGCAGCTATGCAATATTAAGCCATCCCAAGGCATTGGTGGGGTGTCTGGGGGGAAACCAGGGGATGTGGGAGGAAGGAAAAACTCAGAATTATGGAGTGTTGAAATGTGGAATGCTATGGCAGAGTCATCATACAAACACCTAACACCATGATAGTTTTATGACTCATACAAACACATATCAACATACATGCATATTAGTGTTGGGAAGCCAACTAATGGTTTGACTGTGAATGCGACATTTTGCAAAACAATTACATTTGACCCAACTAAGTAGTGGAGGACTATTCATTGAAACGAGTGTACACACACACACACACACACACACACACACACACACACACACACACACACACACACACACACACACACACACACACACACACACACACACACACACACACACACACACACACACACACTAATGTCACCCTATACTCATTCCCTTACATAGCCCGCGATGGGAAAGCTGCATTTATCTCAGTTCCCGAACGATCACCTCAGAGAAAGCAGACAAATATAATCACAACCTCTCCGAGCGTCAACATGGATCTTTTTGAAACACTTCTGTCAAGGACCCAAGGGTTCAGAGAAGATTGACAACCTGCGACCACCGGACAACACCTTGTAATTATTTTTCAGATGCCTTGAAAAACTGTCTCTCCCTGAAGCCACGAGAGTATTTTCTCCCAATATGGAGGTTTGTAAAAAAAAAAAAAAACCCACACTGCCGAAACCTCCACAGATACAAAGCTAAGCCTGAGATCACTGCCTCTGTATTGAGGGCAAGCACTGGACAAACATGTGCAATATCTCAAAGAGACGTCAGCTAGAGTATTACCACTCTGGATACATCTGTAGGTATGAAGCTGTAATAAAAGATACAGATTTCCACACACGTGCGCACAACACAGAAAACAGCCCTCATTCACTGTGAAAGCCTTTATGGAGCAATCCCATGAATCCAGAGGGGTCGGGGTGGGGGTGTGTGTGGGGGTGTGTCCCCCTGGAGCAAAGCCTGGAGTGTTCTCTATTAAAACCATTCATCCTCTCTGGCAACTATCTGTGTTCGCGCCTTTTCAGCCTGGTCAATAGTGTGTGTGGTCGACTATCTTGCTTTTGCCAAACCTTCACACACACACACACACACACACACACACACACACACACACACACACACACACACACACACACACACACACACACACACACACACACACACACACACACACACACACACACACACACACACACACACACACACACGCGATGAGACAAGCAAACACGCTAAGTGCAGTGTCACAGAGCGTCGTCACTGGCCTGTTAAATTATTCAACAGTCCCTCACACACAATTTTGCACATCAGAGAAAGTGAGAGAGGAGGAGCAGGGGAGTGTTCGGGCACCACCAGCGGGATCGAGTGTTATAAAGATCAACAGACACACACACAGACACACATAGAGAACAGGCCTAGAGAGAGCAGCACCTCTAACTACGGAAGCCACAATTTAAACAAACCAGCGAATCTGATCCTGTTCCATGTTTGAAGTGAGAATATTTCACAACCTTGTACTCGACGTACCCTCTAATCCACTGTAACCACAGATTTACAATGAACAGTGGTAGGTTTTCCACTGTTGTTTCTTCAAGGGGCTCCATGGACCTGAGGTGCTGCCCAAGAATAGCAACAGATACACATCTCACATTCTTATTTTTAGATTTCTTTTTTAAAATGCTACTGTAGTTTTTCCTATCATTGGTGTGTGGCCTGGCTCAGGTTAAACCCTTTGGAAAACAAATACATACAGGGAATAACATGTCTTTTTTTCTAGTTTAACATTCACCACTAAAAGAATATATATAATGACTTCCTTTAATAATTGCCAAATTGCTCACATTTTAACCAGCTCTGGTTAAACGCTACACTACCGGAAATCCAGAACAGAAACATGCACTAACAGAAATAGTGTGACTACCCTCTTTAACAAAACACCGTGTTCTACAACACTTCACATTATAGCACTGATGAATGTTGCATAGATGCCTTATTCAAAACTGATTTTAAAGTGAAAACATAAAAGAAGGATGGGACACACCCGATCATCCACCAGGACAAACGGCTATAAAGACGAGAGTAAAATACCTGAACGTTGATTGCAAACACACCTTTGGTGCACATTCATTTTTATTGCCTGGTTTTACAGTCACAGAGGATGAACACAGTGTGTGTGTGTCTGTTTTTACGTGTTGGGAATTCGTGTTGAGTATTAAAGATCTTAGGAAAAAAAACAAGAGCACTTTATTGTAACTTTAAATCTGTAGCTTTGATTGTTTAAAAATTGCAAGACCCCTTGTCAGTAAAGCTAAAGATTTGATTCCCATTTCCTGAAAAATAAATTCTGAAAGATCAGAGTTTAAAGATTTAAACAAAGCTGTTTGTTTAAACTCAATAAACCTGTGATTTTAACGTATAGTTTGGGAAGTTGTTCCGGTCGTCTGAACGTCTGAATCGCAACCAAGTCTTTGTTTATTTGTTCATTTCGGTTCTTTCTGTGACTTTACTTCACTAAATCATACATCTAAATGTGGGAGTTTCATGTTTATATAATTTATTTTCTCTCAAGCAATCATTTTGGTCAAACTCGCTGTTTTTAAAGACCCTTGTAGGCCCAGCAATGAACCAGTTCATTATTTTGAAAGCACGACTCCACCAGCGCCACCTCCTCTAAGCTGACTCACTAAACAAACACCAACATGCACGCATCTTGTGTTTTGTGTCCCAAAAGTATTCAATTAATTTAATTCCTTAAATTAGATAAATAGAGATAAGAGCCGACACTGGGGTCAATGTGCTGTAAACAAAAACAAGTGATCTCCACAGTGGAATTTTTATGTTAAGGACTCTACCCACGCATCACCCCTGTTCTGGTTATTTTTCTGTTGTCGTGAATGAGTCTGACTCGGACAGTCTCCTGCTGTGCTTTCTTCAGATGTGAAAGGCAAAAATAATTCTCCATGATTAATATCAAATGTTTATTTAATGGCTTGAAATCCCGTAGTGTGAGAGGAACAGTGACGGAATACTGAACAGAAACCCACAAGGAAAGCGAGGAGCATCACCGCACCCAGCAACTGACAGCAACTTTCATATCTTACAAGCCCAGAGCACAGTGATATTTACAAGGAACAGCATCTCTGTGGCAGTGGAAGGTCAGAGAATGTATAAAAATTACTGCAGTTCAAATGATCGCAGGTTTTACTTGGCCCCCAGGGCTAAATTATTAAAGAGGGTAATATTGATCTGCTCCAATGTCATCAGCTCCGCTCTCGTGGCCGGAAAAAAAGAAATTAGAATTCCTATTTATTACTGAGACATAAAAATGATGTGGCACAGTTTACATCACAACTCCACTTCTGATTAAATAGTACAAATGCACACGCACGCACGCACACACACACACACACGCGCACGCACACGCACACGCACACACACACACACACACACACACACACACACACACACACACACACACACACACACACACAGCTCTTAGGGTCAATGTCGGACAAAATTGAACATTCAAATGTGTGATTACACTTAATTGAAGTCGATACTGACAATAATCACTGCTTCAAATGCAACAAGCTCTTGTCATGCGAGGTCGTTAACATGAGTAATCTGTTGAAACATCGAGCCAAAGTCCATCACACGCTGCCAGAGGAATGCGGATAGAAACTGCCCAGCTCATAGTTCACCTGTGTCACAGGTATGTCATGTATGCAGCCGGGAGGCCACACATGGAGTTTAGTCATTCACATCAACATGGGTTAATGATTAGGAGTAACATTAGCCAGCTGACTGTTATGGGTCCATTCATAAATTCATTCTGACATGGTTAGAGCTTCACAGTTTCAGTTTCAAATCAGTCAGAACAGCTGCAGATTTAGTGATTTGGGGTCAGCAAAGTTCCAGCCGAAGAAAAAAAGAAAACAGTTATTGCAGATGCAGTTCTTATCGTCAAGATAAAAAAATGGAGGTATAAACACATTCAACTAGAATAGAACTATTGAACGCATAACTCTGCCAAGGCCCAAAAGTCAGTCCTGTAAAAGGCCTGATTTTTTTCATCAAGATCCATGAATTATGCCCAATAAAGAAAGTGGATCTACACCAAAATGTCATGTGTTCTACTCTGATCCAAACTGCATCCTTCCACCAAGTTGTGGAAATCCATTCAGTTTGTTTTTGTGTGATATCGCCAACATACAAACCAGCGTCCTCGGTGGACGTGATAACCACAAACCCCTTTGCCTTCAAAACCTTTTCGTACCACATATCTATTGACTATGTTTTTTTCATTTGGTGGCCCTGCAGGCTAATGAGCTCCCATCAGCAGAAGGACAGGGTTGAGCGACTGGAGTCCAGTCAATCACAGGTTTTAACAGGCTGTAATCTGTACAGCATTGGCTCATACACAAGCCACATCTAATTCATAAAGCTGACCCAAGGTCATCGGGTTCGGGCACCAGCTCAGTATCACGCCGCCCACTTTCAGCTGCAGCATGAACTCACACTGCGGTGACAAATGATTTAGTCTGCATGAGTCACAGTGTCAATGTCTCTGCTACCATTTTATAATGACACACCTCCCCATGGTGAATATTTTGAATTAACTAATGACCCAACTAAAAGAAAAGCAGTGTGCATAGGTAGCAGAAAAATCCATTCGAACATGGTCAACATTTACACTTCAAACCAATGCTGTTTTATTACGACAAGAATAAAACATTGTAAAATAAGATGATACGTAATTATTCAACTTTCAGACTCCGTTCCCACTGGGACATTTATTCCCCCTGCTTTTGCATGCTTACACCATAACAGCATCACCAAAAATAGAACAGGCACAAGAGCAGAGGAAATTATTCTCTCATCTGGAGTATGATTTGAATTACTCAATCCAAGTAAAAGGTATTTAAAAAGGACTTAAATTTGAGGCTGATCAGTTTACATTAAATATTACAACCCTGGTTTCATGCTTTGTTCAACAGTGGGATGTGTTGTCCAATATGAACACACAGTTCATAGAGGACATTATGGTGGGTCTTTCTTTCTCCAAGCAGGAGGATATGACAAATATCTACATACAGCTTAGATACAGATGCTGTGGGAGAAATAACATTCAAGTGACATGACGTAGTAGAAAACGAGTGATTAGCTTCGCTCCATCTATTAAGACTACAAGCAATATTTTTCAAACAAGACAGACAAATCGTTTCTCCACAAATGAACAGAAAACAATCTAATGTTGGAGCAGCGTCAAAACGTGTAAAAACAGAATAAACATAGACATTAGCCAGTGTCAATTACTATCTTCATTCACAGCCGCTGTCTGTGCTTCATCACTTAGTTTCAGTGTCTGCTGTCACTTTACTATTCATTATTAACACAAAAAAGGAAAAGTCTTCCACAGAATTAAGCTTCAGTTTGGCATTAATATGCACGAGGGAGTAAGAAGTATGGCTAGCAGTAGAGCGCCTACCTCCACCAAAGCCGTACGGTCACATTATACTCCATCAAGCTGCACCAAATTGTACACACTTATAGATATCAGTGAATATATATCGTAATGTTAAAGAAAGTGAATAAAGAATCCTGGATGAGCCACTTTCTCCAGATCCACGCCAAAATTCAATGGCCCACGTCCCATCCTTCCACCAAGTTTTGTGGAAATACACCAGTCCTACTAATCCTACTGTTAATACAACCAACAAACAAATCTGAGGGATTTATGCTACGAATGTATGTTGCAGTGGAACACAAATACAGATGCTGATTGACAAAAAGTGGAGAAAAGAGGACAGACAGCAATTAAGAGTAAATGCCAATTAGTTTTCGGTCATTGAGGTGCAAAGTTGTTATTGACCCTGGCTGACACATCGGACCACTGCTGGTGCTAAACTGGTGTGAAAGCAAAAAGACAGGCCATTGGATGAGGGCTGGTGTTTTCATTAATGTGTGTACTACTCACTCACACTGGCCACATGGAGCCAGGCTCAGCTGGGTCTTGGTGACTTGATGGGCCATATTGACAAGGCAATAACCCAGGGCCTGTTTATGACACTATCAATTCCCGGCTGTATTGATTTTCATTGTGGCTGCGAAAATACTCTTTGGTTTGCACACACATGCACAACACATGGCAGCTGTGGTGGAATCACACAAGCACAGAAAAAACAACACAACGCATCCAGACCATGTTGGAGCACATTCAAGCAACTATCAACAAATATTAAAGCTCATAAATGGCTGGTGTGTCAGAGAGTGCAGCTGTGAAAGTGATCAGGCTGTTTCCCATCAAGGCCAAATGACAGCCAGTACAGATTGAATATGATGATGCACCCACTGAGGTTTGAGCCCTGATATCAAATAGGCTGGCTTTTCAGACACACAGATGGAAAGTGCACTTTGCATGTGTGTGTTTGCTGCTGCTTTCACACACGCACTGAACTTTTTTGAATTTTCCAGAGAGGCTGTATGTGAGAAAGCAAATGTCCGACTAAGTGATGCCTGACATTTTGTCTAATTGTTTGGCCAGCCCCAGAGTAAAATGTCCAAGTGAGCCCACGAGAGAATATAGCAACAAAATGTCTGGAAATTCACGGCGAGCATGTTGATGACATTTCTAATATGATGGATATAAAACAGAAATTGTTTTTAAATCTCAGGATGAAAAAGAGGAGCCATACACGTAGATGACGCCGATAAAAGTGTCAACTTGAAAAGACGACGAGACTGGAGCCTTTGGTGCTAAGGACAGATGGCGGTGTCGATGTGCTGCAAACAAAAACATGTGATTTGTGTTAGCTTTAGGAGGAGGCTCACGGTGAGAGAGTGTCCCTCACACCACACTCGGAGCTGAGCTGTGTGTGCATGCAAATGTGTAGTGTGTGTAAAAGGGCTTTGAGTAGAGTGAAGCGCTCCTCTAAAGCCAGACAGGATTTTCCAATCAAGAGCAGCAGAAAGATTAATAGCGGCCGGTTGGATGTTCCACAGCAAAGCCAGTGCAACAGAGAATGTGTTACAGTGAGTAGGACATGCAGATGCCACTCGCTCAGGGTTTCTTTTCTCATAATAAAATATTAAAGCGACTCAAACAGAGATTGTTGAGTTGCATTAGCTGGAGTGTGAGTGATGCTGTCGTACCATGAATGGCAGCGACCACTGTTTTTGCATGTGTGTCCACCTTTCCCAGATCAGGGCTTCCCTCATTCTGTGATCTGGTGCAAGAGCTAGAGAACTAAGATTAAGACCCATTCGCCTCAAGAAACATTTTAATCTTTCAAACGGCCTGATTTCCCTAATCTGCCAACCAAGTTTGCCAAATTCAGAGCAATACTGACTGGTCTGCGAGCGAAGAACACTGCTCAGGGAATGAATCTGCATGTAAGATGTCTGTGCTGGGTGAAATGAGACGTCCTCTTTGACTTTCTTGAAGGCCGTGTTCTTGGAGGGATGATGTCATGCAGTCATTCGCTAACGCCCCACAGGATGGCGGAAGATGAGGTGATTCACAGTTGTACATTGATGTCCAGGACTCCCACAGCTGTCAGCTTCATATTACACTGAATAAGAAAGTCCTGCAACCAGTAGTGTATCATAGTGAGTACACATTTCTCTTCCAGGTTTTTTGTTACTTTGATTCGTGCTTCAAACTATCGCTATTTTACAGGCCTCTACTGTAAAGTCCGAGGAGGAAATGGATGCCATGATTTGATGCTATAAAAACAAAACTGAATCAAACTAAATAAAATTTTCTGGAGGAGTCTGTGGCTTTCAGTTGACCGTGAAGAGAAAGCGGGGTTGGGGGCACTGGGGGGTTTATGTGTCAAAATCTGCAAGTGGTTCCAGACAAACACCACAAACTTACTCTTGCTCATTGAACACTAACATGGCACAGTGCCCCTATTGTTCTCACTTCATCAGTGTGACAGAGGAGGCACGCCAAGCCAACACGGAAATGGCTTGTTTCATCACAGCGCATCAACGGAGAAGTGCCTGTGAAGGTGCTGGGTAATTTGACTCATCTATGTCTCAATGGATGCGACGCCGCAGGAGAAGCCTCAGCATGCTAACCTACAAGCTTCTGTCCCTGCTTTGCCAGAAAAAAAGAGAGAGAGAACCATCAGCCAAAGTGAAAGATAAAGACAGGGGGAGGGAAAGTAAGCAGAGGAAACCCCAAAAAAGGAGACATGCATCTAGGCCACTGAGTCATTTCCCTTGTGTTTTGCCACTTCCTCTTCTTTTTCAAATATACACTGACAGTATAAATTATGTACATCATCACTGGGGTTTACACAGAGTGGGAGAGGGCCCATGGGTTTTAGGCCTTAGGATTTCAGCTTTTTATCCCCTGTAAAGTCTGTCCGCAATTAGTTTGGGAATTAATTCTGGCTCAGATCTTAGCCTCCCCCTTCCTCTTTTAGATCTTCATCCATGGCTCTTTTACACACACAGAAAAAAAAAGAGAGGAGTTAAAACGTGTACTATCTGGCCTGCGGAGGACAGATTTTACTCACACAAATGCCTTTACGTTACCACCTACGTAATAGTTATGTGGCTTAGTACACTAACAAGCTAAATGACATGTTTAATGCCCTTGTTAGAATGGCTATTTGCAGTGTCTGTGTAGAAACAGATTCGGATTAATTGGGCATCAACTGGTCCACTGTAGCCAAAACCGTTGAGTTTTCATAACCACCGGCACTTAAGTATTGATGGGTTTTGTTAAACGATTGCTTGTGAAACTACTCGATAACAAACAGACGCGTCCACAGACAAAATAGGTTGGCCGGGAGAGAGCTGGTTATATCAAATTGCGATTTCCCATCGATATATACTTGCGGTAGCGGCCGTTTGCAGACATGTGTGATATCATCTAGTATCATTTTAAATGAGTTAAGCTTTTAATGGCAAGTAAACTCACTTTCTGGCTTCAGGACAAACAGGAACATAGTTGTAATAGCCAGGTTTTAGGTTTCAATGACATGGTCACTCAAATCAGTTCACCACTCTGCTGCCTGTTTTTTACTTATTCCGCTGATTGTGAATCTTTAACATTCACTGTTGGTCCAGGCTTTCTGTTCCTGGTGGAATCCATTAATTTCTGTAACCGCTCCCACCCTGTCTCTTTGGGGAGGGGGAATGAAAGGGGGGTTGGAGAGTCACTAGTTCCTTCCAGTAAAATATTTCTCTTTCACTACATCCTGTACTTTAGCTAGCACACTCTGATCTCACCACAGATCAGACGTCACGACCTTAACAATCCACAAAACCCTGTGTATCAATAATTGATCGAACACATCTTTATACTGCAAATATTTGTCCGAAAAAAAGATAGGACCATAAATTAATAACAGGAACTTCTTATTTATAACTCACAGCTCAGTAAATCAGAGTGAGAGCATGATTGATAGACAGAAGAAAGCTCTGAGAATAGATGGGTGTCAGTGTTAGATGCAGTAGTCCTACTTGGTGTCCATTATGGCCTTCAATCATGGTTATTATCTTGACTTTGCGTGTGTGTGTGTGTGTGTGTGTGTGTGTGTGTGTGTGTGTGTGTGTGTGTGTGTGTGTGTGTGTGTGTGTGCGTGTGTGTGTGTGTGTGTTAATTTTCCTACAAGGCTGTTGATTTCCTGATAATCATACTATGTCCATCTAGATTTGATGCTATCAACAGTTCCAAAGCTAATCTAAGAATGACTGCTTCATTAGTGGTGCTCACAAAGAGTATCCACTACAAAATCCGGCCTGTTATTATTGGTGAGAACAGTAATTTGAACCCTGATATCTAATCAGGCAGTAATATTAGCCTGCTTCCTGCCCTATCACTGTGAATTGATTAAGAATGTACAAAAGGCTTTTTCCTATCCGACATGGACCTTGGATCACACCGAGAAACAACAGCAGGACACGGGTAATGCAAGATGCTGTGAATGAAAACCCAGGAAGGGTGTGCGCACATGAGCTTCTTTGATACCTTCATGGACTGATAATTTCACCATTTTCTAATTTGCCCGGCGGGCCGACATCATCCCTGCAATTATCCCAGGGTTCGTGGCCTCATGGCTTTCTAACGCTGCACATCTGGTTCATCTGTGTGTATGGCAGAGAACGTGCGTGTATGCGTGTGAGTGAGAGAGAGAGGAAATGAGAAGGAATGATGGAAGTAGATGGGCGGGGTGTTGACTGGCAGAGTGTTCTCCAAGTCACAGCTTAATTGGACAATTGTTCAATTTAACCTCAGGCTCCCTGGCTTCAGAAAGACATAGAAAGCCGATCTAATATGGACTATTAACCAAGAAAAGGGTGGCGGAAGCACTTGGCTTTGGCTCACATTGCATTATTTTTCCCCATGAGATACTCCCATGTACCCTCATGATCTATGACACATCACTCACATCCAGTCTGGGTTAAAACAGCCGTGTTGTCCAACAGTATTTGTTTGCCTTGATGTTGCATTCAAAATTATTGTTGGAGGGAATCCCACGATAAACGCATTCAGCCAAGCCGAGGCACAGACTTAACTAAAAAATAAAAAATAAAAGTCACATTTAGCCTGATTCACTGCTGGCTTGCGAGAGCTCGACACAATCTCCCCCAGATTCATCAGAGGCAAATCTCCACTTGACCCAATGGAGGCTGTCCAGTTGCAGCATTAGGGATGCACAGAGCTTGGGCAGAGGCCTAGTTTCTCTTGGGACTGGGGGGGGGGGGTCACACATGCTCTGGTTGCCCAACAGATGAGGAGTTATCCAGCATTCATGTTCGTTTTGGTGGCAGCAAGAGCAAAACGGATCAGTATGATCTTGCTAGGCGACGTCGCCCTTAAAAACTCCATTTGATAATGAAGCGATGCCAAGGTGCTAGCAGTGAGCACACTGTCCACCGTTGTGCTGACCTGGAAGTGTTTAATCAACACATTACAAATTGGAAAAACAGTTGAATCAAAAAAAATGAAGAAGAAGAAGTTGACGATGTAGAACTGAGAGACACCAAAGTGCTTTGGGCAGGCAAAGGAAATTCCCAAAATAGACCAATGTGATGCAGTGTATTACCTCACCCCCACTCACATCAGCAAACATGCCCATCACAATTATGTATCCTAAGCCTTGCTAACATGCCCCACTCTGCTAAGCTAGCAGAGCACATAGTTTCCCCAGCTGGTTGCATGCAGGCGAGAGTCAGCAGAATGGACGCAAATTGTAGGCCTATGACATGACACTTTGAATTTTTTAAAGACCCCTATTACAGTGAACCATGTAGTTCTAAAAATACTCCTGCCTAAGCCCTTTCCTTCATTCTGCCGAGCTAAATTAAGCCCCAGACCCGGGAGGGGTGGTGGTGGGCAGAGATAACACAAGTCAGCCATCAGCGATGGTAATGTCTCTTTAGGTGATGATGATGGCTGCACATAATTCCCCAGCACTTCAACTTGGCCTAGTCATGGAAGAGCAGAGGGAGGCTCGCAAATTTCACAGGAGAGCTGGAGACAGATGTAGCCGGACATAATGGGGGTTGAACAGAGTGGGGGGTTGCGGTGGTGGTGGTAGTAGTAGAGGGGGGTAAACTCATGGCCACAGCTGCAGAAGGATAGGAGGCATGCTTCTGATGAAGGGCTGTAATCAAGTCGCTTATGCTAACCTCCCACACCCAGTCAGGCTGACTTGCCAAAATGCCTCTCTTATGACAGAGAGGGGTTTCAGAGGCTAGAGGAAGAAAACAAAAGAGGAAACGAAAAGCCCAACTAATGCACATGAAACAACGATGTATTCAACAATCAATCTGTTCTGCATTTTGGTGTAAAATATATGAACATTGTGTGTAGTATACAAATTAATCCAGATGTCTGAAATATGAGAAAGGAAAAAAAAAGATTTGATGTTCCAGGTGAATAGTCTGGCATGTGCCTCCAGACACAAGACACAATAAATGTCTTCAAAAGTGCCCAGTATTTTCAGCTGTACACCGGGTGACAGCTGGACACGAGCAATCGCCAAAAAATCTGAACAAGACGGTGAGACAAAGACAATTTCCAGTGGTGTGAAGTGGACGAGTGAAGAGCAGAAGTGGCACAATCACATGGGAGGCATTTGTTGATGAGACATCTGTTGGGCCATGACTTCCTCCAGTCAAAAACAGCTTTCAGTTCGACCAAGTCCATGACTCAGGTCTGTGCCAGCTGCTGGGCCGTGACTCGATCAGTTTCACATTTTCTTTGAAACTCCTATCGTGATCAGTGGTGCAAATAAACAGCTTCCAAAAAAATCTGCTGATGAAAGAGTTTTCTGATTATGGCTAGAGGCTGACTGACACGGATTGGGGGGGGGGGGGGGGCAATACTGATACCGATACTAGGCAGTAAAGAAATAACAATGAATTGGGCAATCTTTGGTAATCCTAAAATGTCACAAGGAAAATGTTTAACCTTAAACAAATAACTGAAAATAAAACACAAATACGATTCAATTCAGAAAATAAAGTAAAATGTAAATATAACTCTTTTCTACATCGTTCATAATGCCTCTTTTTATTGTATTTTTTCATTTTGGGGCAAATCGGCAAAGATAAACACTGATACATCTTTGAAAGGCTCATGTCGGTCCGATTTTTAATCAGCCAAGCAATGAATCTGTCAGGCTCTAACTATGACTTGGTCTTTGGCGCCTTTGCGGACATGACCCACTAGATAGATTATAAAAAAGCTGAAGATCTTTTGTGTGATTTTAAAAACACACCAACTTAATTAAATGGAGACAATAGATAAGATGATGGAGTCTGAATTGGCTACAAACACTGCCTTGATATCCACCAGAAACAGGATTATGGAACCACCCGCTGTGAACATGGGCAGGTGTATGCAGTCCTCAAGATTTGGTAATTAAATAAAGTGCTACTGCTACTGTAGATTAATCCTGCTACCAAATATCTGTACGGGTTCTCTGTCTTGTTGGCTTCACAGGACTCGGATCGTGCAGCAGCAAGGAGTTTTGCTGTCCTCTGAATCATTAAAAGTGGTCCACATGAACACATCTGCCAGTAGAGGAGAGGTGGGGGGGTAGGGAGGGCATAATTCTCCTTGTCATCTGAGACAGCATTCCTATATTAGACATGCTAAACCAGATCACTGCAGAACATTAAGCCTGACAGCAGCGCTTTAATATTTGATGCGCTCTGCTACCGTGGCATAAACCACCAAACTGCCGTGGCACCGGCTAAACTGACAATTCTCTAATATATTTTTCAGAAGTCAACCTTCTGTCACATGGAAGTGGAGAAAAGTTGAGAGTTGTGAGAGATGCTGAGGTGGATTAGTCAGCAGGGAGGAGGAAACAGAGAAACAGGTTGCCCTAGATCCAGAGCAAAAAGCTGCCAAGACTTTCCCCCACTGGCATCAAGGGGTTTCAACTTTTGGAAAATGTCATAATAGCTGTCTACCGAAGTCTCGCAGATGTGTTGAGCTGACCCAGCACACAGACAGTAAACTCATCACAGCGTTTGTGGCAAGCCACAAGACACACAGGCCTGCAACTGGGTCCGTCGTGGGTCTTCGGCAGCAGAGCAGGTAAACTTGTTAACTTTGACATCTGAATGAACCCACACACGTAGAGGAGGGCGGGGGGGGGATAATAGCCGGGACAGAGGCACCGTCTGAAACACTATTTTCACTGCTAATTAAAACACGCCCGAGGTTCTGTGAGGCCACAAGTCAGCATGTATGCCGTCTGGGTTCAGAATGAGCGTGAACGAGATCACATTTGACGTAACAGCACATTAGAAGAGTTGTGAAACAGAAGCTGAAAAAGCAGAGGACAGTGGTGACTGAATTGTTCTGCGGATAAACATCCCAATGGCATGTGGTCAGGCAAATTTACAAAAACAGAAGTCTGTTGACTCAACAAAACCAGTTTAAAAGTTGGTTTGATTTAGATCAGTGGTTATCAGAGATATTGGGGATAACATTTAACTAGTTTGATTGAGTCATCTACCTTTCTAACTTTAATCTCAGAGAATATGCGAGTGTTCTCTCATATTACCTGCTTCCTACAACTTATTACCTACAATAACCCTGATACAGTATTGTGATGCTAAGGACAGGCAAGCATTTACAGAGACAGTCAGGTGCAGCATGGCATTAATGACATGAAGCCAACTTTCTGTCAGCCATGGTTCTCCTTGTGTCATTTTGAATTCCAAAACAGAGCAATCACACAGAACAGCTTTTTACATGAACTTGTCAACACTCATTTCACCAAACCACAAATTATATTTGTTTGAGTTTTTATAGCATAAGATTTATTGGCCTATGTCGGCACAGAAACTTTCTAGGAGCTATGAGGAAATTCTCTCACTCCCACAGCTGCCTCAGGCAGATCAATAATACTCTGTAGTCTAATATCTCAATGACTGTCCTTCATATTAATAATGACCACATCAAGTCAGAAAGCTATTATTAGGGTAGCTCATCTGCATGGCTTAAGGGGGACCCCAAGTACGTAGAGTCCTCTGCAGCGGCCACAGGTTTGGTTCTGACCCGACCCTTTGCTGCACGTCCACCCCGCACTCTCTCCCTTTCACTCTTAAATTCTGTCCTATCAATAAAAGGTCTAAAGTCATTAACATTTAACTTTCCCTCAACTCTTATGTTTGTCACAAAAGTTCTGCTCTGATGACAGATCTTTGGCAGCAATCCCTTTGATAGTGTTGCAGGTCTTCCAAGTACGACTGATATTGCTAAATTTGTTATGTTTTTTGTATTTCACTATATTCAAACCAGGTACAGTTACATCATTATGGTGTGACTTGTTACGGTTGGACACTGATACTCTGATGTCAGGTTTTTGTCGAGCTCTACCTGGCTGTCAACAAGTGTCACAGGAAGGCACACAACCAAAGCGAAAACTATCGGTGTTATGCAGAGTCAACACTGGCAAGACAACTCTGTCAGCAGCCTGGCAGGACACACTCTGTGCAATGTGGTAGGGTTTCATATCTGAGATAAGATCAACACACCAACTTTATGTCTATTTGGAAATAGAAACAATCAGTTGTCTGTAATTCTGCTCAACCACAAACATTCAAAGGCCGAATACCCAGTTTTTACCTGGTCTTGTTGTGAATGAAACAGAGAAGAACAGATAAACTCACATGGCTATAGTTGCGTTGTTGAATACAATTCAATAGTTGCAGTCCTACCACATAGTATAAGTGATCATGGAGAGACATAACTAGCAAAGCTATTTTCACAATTTGACTTAAGGCTATTGTGCAAATGGGTGCCTGCCTTTAGTTTGAGCATGAGCCTCAGTTCACACCCCCCACTCCGTCTCTGACAGCCACATCAACCAATTGTCAAGAGCAGCTGATGTGTCCTTTCCCAGTGCATCCATCAGCACACTCACATAATCACAGACACACACACACACACAATACACTGGTACTCTAAAGGATTTGTGCAAACACATGAGTGGACCCCGGCTAACGTCTCAATAATCTCTCAAACAGCTCTATAAAAAGACATAACTATTAGCAATATGCTTATGACTGCCTCTGATTGTATAAAGGAAGCTCGCTGTCATGTTACATATAGAGACCAGTGTCATACAGTGTTTAAAGCAACACTAGGAACGTGTTTTTTATCTTAAAATAGTAAATGCAGAATGAGTTTGATGGTTCAGTGACTGTGAATATGGAGAATGTTTCCTCTTTCAATCCCACTGTTACCCTGAATGTCTGTTCTTGCTCTATATGTAACTTTGGGGAGTGGGTACGATCTCCTGTGAGAAGAACTGACTGAGAGTCAAAGCTTCAGCTGTCAGAATCAGCTCCAGCAAGTTGAAGAGTTATGCTGAACTGTAAAAGACTTAGAAGTCATTAAAAACCAGCATTTAACAACAATATTCAGCAGGAAACTTTTAAAATATGAGGAATTCTTAACAGAGTTTGGTGGATTTGTTACAGCGGCAGCTCTTCTGGTTCAGGAGGCAGGGGATCATGGGGAATATCCACTTTAGTTATAGCTATGTTTGAGTCAGACTTCTACTCAACACATTGATGAGCTTAGTTTAATTATTTTCCTCCAAGAAAAGCACTCAATTGCTCAGATATGGTGCCCAACAGTCAACCACCGCATTTGGCTGCAGAGGGCTCTGTTGCTCAGCAAGTTACATTGTGTTGCTTTAACAAAAGCCAAATTAAATCAGAGAAACAGGTAATAATTCATTCCAAAATACTCAGTAATTGTCTATTGCTCAGTATGTACCTTTTTGTGGTCTTGAAAGTCTCAAGTTTCACAACCTGCACAATAAAAACCATTTAGCCCATCAGATGTAAATAACCTCAGCTGGGTCTAATGGTACAGAAACAACCATTTAGTGCATCATAACCTGTGACCTATCAGCCTATCGTCACAACTGCACAAACACATGTTCCCTATCAGCTCAACAACCTGGATGAGGAAACCATTTACCTAAACATGGCACAATCAGAGTAGAGTTATAAAAGCTGAACGGCCCAAGATACCATCACTAATAAGGAAGTGTGTCACTCTCTGTTCCCTCTCTCAGTTGCATGGTCACTGCGTTGACAGTCGGCCTCCTAGATATGGATGATGTCAACAAGGAAGAGGACTTGCAAAACAACCCTGTGCCCTTTGAACGAAAGGGCAGCCAAACTGAAGTAGGGCACTGAAACTCTTGATTATAGACAAAAGCTGCGCTTTGACCAAAATCACCAGGAACCTTTAGTCCCAGGAACTTTTTCCGAGGAACTTAATGGACCCGACCACAGACCACAAGGAAAGATTAGACAAATGAGCCTGCTGATGGGTAAACAACCGATAGCTACAAAAAGCTGTTCAACTCTCGTCCACCAGGTCATGTTGTAAACGGGCAGTACACATCATGTGTAGTCTGCAAAGAGGATTGAATTTGTTTAACTATGGATGCCAAAGCGAAGCAGTGGTGGTCTGACAAACTGTTGTTGGTTTGTTGTTGTCAGCTGAAGTGCACAACAAACCAGACAGAGGGAGCTTCAAGAGCAGAGCCTGTGCTGGGAAATCAGAGACTTGTACAGTGACGTAATGTCGTGGCTCTATCCTGTGTGAAGGCAAACCAGCGAACCAGCCCTATAGCACCAGGTATACACCTCGGTTGAAAAGGGGGAATCATCAGAGTTCCTGCAAAGGCTCCCGGCTCCTGTAGAAATTCCTGTGTTGAAAACGGAGCTATTATTCCCCCCCCCCCCCCCCCACAAAAAACAGATTGAAAGAAAAGCACAAACCATGGCTAAAATCTCTAAATATTTGATTCCCTTTAAATGAGAGCAGCTTGACGCCACTTATTCAGCAACACACCAAGGCGAGGGTCTAAATTCAGCAAAACAAATGTGTGTGAAATGAGTTCATCCACACTACATCTCTCTTCTCTGAGCCCCTGAGCAGAACAGAAAACAAACACACTCCGCTATATGAATCCATGTGAGTGACATGTCATCATAATGGGATTAAATCCTTGGTGAGATGCCTGAAACTGTGACCGGGGAGAAGAAGAAGACTCCTTAGAATGAAACCATCTTTACAAACAACAGTTTTTTATCAGAGAGAAGCAGGTCTGCTGCCGCTCACTCATGCGCTCTACGCTCAAGAGATGACATCATGTTGGGTCAGCTTGGGTTTTTTAGTGCTCGGCTCTCTCCACACCTGCCATTTCGAGCGCACGTCCACTTTCTACCTGCTGCTTGCTTAAACCGAGCATGTGCATGTGAACGAGCGCGTGCAGGTGAAGGACCTCCTGCAGCGATAAAGGACTTTGTAAATAAATAATGGAGGGTGAATGTTATGGATGCGAGTCGTTATTTGCACAGAAAAGAAAAAAGGAAGTGTCACGCGTGCAGACGGGCTAATGGCGTAGTAAAACGTGGGTAGAGACGAGGGTTCGGATCTCGGCTGAGAGCCATTGACACTGTGCGTTGATAGTAAAAACAATGCAGGGACGCGACGGAAGGTGCCACGGTGGGTTTGCATGTGACACACACTCACGCGCACGCTGACCCACATTTGATGACAACGGCGAAATAAAAACAGCGGGGACAAGTTTGCACAGCGTCCACACACACATACATAAAAACACCCCCCCACACACACACACACACACACACATCCATCCATCAAGTGCGCGCTTCACCTGTCAGCCGTCCTCCGCTGCTCGTACTCACCCGCCGAGGGGGGGGGGGGGGGGACGCGGCTCCACAACATCCACAATAAAAAGGTTTTCAGCAGGTGCACGGACCCAGCGAATCAAACCGTACTACGCACTTCAGCCCCCGGCGAGGAGGAGCTGCTGCCGCCGCCGCTGCTCCTGCTCCTGCCGCTGCCGCTCCGTGGACTCACCGCCTCTCCGGGGACTCACACAAACAAGCCACTGTGGTCACTCCACTCTCTCCCTCCCCCCCCTACTCCTCCTCCTCCTCCTCCACACGGCTCCAGGTGCCGGTGCCAGTGCCACCTACCACCCCCCTTCACATCCACTTTTACCGCGTAGCGACCTAGCTTAGCCGAGAGGAAGCGGTCGGTTCAGAGGTGTAAAAACCGTTAGCGACACGAACAGTGACAGCGCCGGGAGGAGGGGGAGAAAAGCCCGCTCACCTTTCAGGTCCAACGGGGGCAGAGACGGGGGGGGAGGGGATAAAAGTGCTCCTCTTCCAGGGTGGAGGAGTTCCACGCAGCCCGGGGTCTGTGGAAGACGTCGGTGACACTTTGCGGGGCGCTGCTGTCAGTTGGTGCGGACTTCCTGAATGACGGAACAGCGCGAGCTCAGCCCTCCTCGGCTTCTTTGACACACGGCCGGAAATAAAAAAGTTGTCGCGTGCGGCGGAGGATGAGCACTTTTCCTGTTTGTTTTGTTTTATTTATTTGTTCGTTCTTTTTTCCCGTTTCGTTTCGTCTCACCACCGCATTCCGGCACCGCAAAGTCGAATGCTTTTAACCCCCCCCACAAAAAAGATCAAACGCAAAAAACATCCAGCGTTGCGTTTGTCCTTTGATCCCAAAGATCACAGGTTGAAAGTTGTCGAGCAAACAAATCCCGCACCTTGTTTCCTTCGTTGAAGATGCGTGGACTGACCGACTGAGTCAACCCGGTTCTGTCGCAACTTCACGGACGGCGATCCAGCGCATGTCCTGAACGTAGCTCAGGGCAATGCTGCCACCTGCTGTCTGTACTTTGAAGTTTATCTGACGACATTATGTACATCGAAGAAACTGGGACAGAAGAGGTGGAGATAAAGAGGAAATAAAGAATAATAATTACGTATGATATTTATATATTTGAGCCTTTAAAAGAAACCTGGAAACACTTGCCTGCACATATTTTTTAATAATTTTCTTTCTTTTCTGTTCATGCACTTATGAACCCAAAATCCTTAATTCCTTAAAATCAGTTCTCTTCTTATTTTGAATTACATTTTAAGGTTCTGCACAACTACATGTATGAAAGATTATTATTAAATCGCACCTTTTAAAACATCAGTTACAAAGTGATTTACAAACATAATCAAAACGAGAAAACAAAACAGCACAGGCAAGGTGTAAAATAATACAATATCGTTTAAAATCAAGACAGAGAACATATATGAAAATAATATGATGCAAACTCTAAAAAGAAAGACAACAAATTAATGAACATATTGTGTCATAAAGAATGATGGAAGTATAGAACCTTATGTGAAGTATAACTTATTAAAAAGATAAAGATATTTTTTTGCACAGCTATGTTCAGGATCATTGTCTTTAATCCAAAATACATGCAGATTTAATACAGCTCCTGAGGAGCACAGACTTTGATTCTTATGCAAACTCAGTGAAATTGAGAATTAGATTCAATTTGTTTTATTTCTACTATTCTGTCTACAAGAACAAAAGGTGTGTGCTTTTTAAGTAAAATGTCCTCTCTTTATGTTCATATCTTCTGCCTTGATGATTATGAAACAGTTGAGTTGTGCTTCAGGCCGGGAACTTCTTCCCCTGTAGCTGATTTTATTTGCATAACTTGGGAGACAAAGGCAGAATATTTGGTTTAAGGCTGAGCTGTAAAATACAGTGTAATTTTGCATTAAAGTAACATTTATTGAATTGAATCACTGACAATTGCAACTGTACCTTTTGGTGTCTTGTAAAGCCATAAATATCATAAGATTAAAGCCATGAGGTTTGGGCACTCTATATATGCATGACACAAAAATAAATAAATATCTTAAGATTAAAGCCATGAGGATGAAACAGGAAAAATAGGTGAGATGTGTCCTTTGTACAAAATAAAACACTGAGAAGACACCTCTTCATTTATTCTTGTTTTTATTATTTTTAACACAATATAACAAAACAGAGATGCATCTCTCCTGACAGACTCTAAGAGAACACATACAGACAAACCTCTGCAAGTAGTGGCTCAGGAGGTAAAGTGGTCAGCTAATTATCTGAAGGATTCTGGTTTGAGCCCCTGCTCATCCAAAGCCAGTTGAAGTGCCTTTGAACAAGACCCTGAACAGCTCCCGATGCTTTGTGTGAAGATGAGTTTAAAGTTCTTTTGAATAACAGTATCTTCCAGATCTGTTCAAAACAGTTCAAACCCCCATGTTTCAGTAGTTGTATAGATGTGTCATTTAGTCTTGAAAGTCTTACCGTGTCTTTGACCACTGTTAAAGTCTGCTTCTCACACCAGACGGGACTCGAACCAGCATCCCTTTGTTTAGGAGGCCAGTGCCTTATCACTGTTTTCACCCCTTTCGTTCTGTTGTTTGTCAGCAGGCTTACACACAAACTACTGAATTGATTTCCACAAAACTGGGTGGAAGGATGGGACATTGGCAAGGGAACAACCCCTTTAAATCCACACAAAAGGGGCAGAGACCCTGCCTGTCATCTGTTACCCCAGTCCCAGCTGAGGACCATGCTGGGTGACCATGCCTTCTCTGTTCCAGCGGTGGAGATCCATCTAGGAAGAAAGTAAAAGGAAAGTTGTGGTTATGCTTGAGTTTATCTTCTTTTGATTTTAAGTGTTATAGTTGTATAGTTGTGTGTTCTAATGACTTGGTCTGAATTCAACTTGTACTTTTAGAACTTTTGATTTTAAGTTTCATCCTGGCTCTGCTCTTACTGACAGTTTTGATTTATTATTCTATCTGTAACATTTTCACTTTTATATTTCAGCCCTAAAGTTTGTGTGATCTTCAAATGATTTTAATCATTTCCCACTGTTTGCCTTCATTTCTTAATTTATTTAACTTGTAAATCACTTCTTGCCTGTATATTGAAATAAAGTTTATTATCATATGATTATTATTGTCTATTCTCGCTTCAGTGAAAGTGTAGTGAACCACACGGGTTCCAAAACAAAGAGACCCCACAGCCCAATCCGCATGTTCGTAAATATGCCTGTTTAAATATCTCAGCCATAATACTAAATGCGCATATAAAAATGTGTCAGTCCTTAACTTTTATACTTGATCTTGACTTCATCAGTTTGAAAATTTGAAAAATATAGTTTTTCCCCCACATCACACTTTAATAGTTCAGACATTGTGTACAGGCATAAGGTCGGACAGCTTGATGCTCGGGGGGGTCCTGCCAGTTGTAGGCGCTGTTCTCAAGCCGAGCTGCAAAAAAACACAAATCGATTGTTTATTTTGTGTTTGTTTACATTTTTTCCACGCGAACAAATGGCTTCGACGCTACTGTCGCCCATGGTGGACTATTACAACGACGAGGAGGAACTCGACAGCGTGGAGGACGACGACGATCGGAGCTTCAGGGGACGGGACTCAGAGGAAGGTAACGTTCAACGCGGCTGGGCTCTGTCTACTTGTTGGAGGAGAAACGGAAACGCGCCGTTGTTGCATTTACGAAGTTATTCATCGCGCCGTGTAGTTTTGGGGGCTCAGCGGGAAATGCATCATGCACATGCACGATTTGGCAAAGCAGTTCCCAAGTAGCGAACGAGTGCAACGCGAGGGGCAACTGCACACGGTTAGCCTGCTAGCTGCACATGTTAGCGACCCGCCAAACAAGCCCCTGCCTACACACACTCCAGGAGGAGGGGAGCTATCAACGGATGGACCGTTAACGCTAGGTGGGTGTTTCCAGGGCTGGTAGCGAACTTTATCTCAACGTTAACAAACGATTTTAATACCGCGTTTGGCGCTAGCTAACTCCGCTACGCTCACGAAACGCGAGGGGCGTCAACAAGCGTCCCCCCCCCACACACACACACACTCGCGTAATTGTGCAATAAGGTAACAAATACTTTTAATTTAATTCATATTAGACCCACCCTGCTGCAGCTGACCCGGGTGTGTGCACGGTTTTAATAATGGATGGTCGCTAAAAGAAAAGGGGGGGGGGGGGGTAGTAGCCACATAGCGTTAATTAGCCAGCTAGCTACGTGACGCTAGTTCCGAGCACTGACAGGTCGCCAGGCTGGTGAAACCCTGCGTGTTGTGTCCACCGCTCTGGCCTCTTCGCACTGTTCACCCGCACAGGACGCAGGATCGCCGGGGAAAGAGACACACGGGCAGAGGCGATGGCAGCACCACCAGGTTAGCTAGTTTCCCCCGAAGCGGACATTGTGCCTCCGTGTGTGTTTAACTCCTCCGGCTGTGGTTCTGTGTTTCGCCCGAACTACAGCGGCGAGAAGCGGGTTACTCTTTAAAACAGCAGGCTGCGCTAACTTGAGCTAGCACACTCATGCTAACCGAAAATGAAAGCTGCTGTGTCAGCTCAACACGACCGGGCCTTACCCTTCTCATGTGCCGGGCTGGTTCTCTGAAGGTAACGCTGACTGACAAGTAGGTTTCGCCGGTGCTTGTTAAACTTGGCTGCCGGAGTTCGCCGCTGGTCTCGGGTTAAACACGTTAGCATTTACCGGTGGAGTGACAGCGCGACCAAGTTAGCTTCTGATTTATCTCATCATGCGGCAAATCCTTCACACTCCGCTCGTCACGTTGATGACATTAGATAACGTGTAAAAGCCCTGCTCTCTGGATGCTGGATGATCTCACCTGAGCTTCGTCTAACCCCAACTTTGTTTCGTCTCCTGACGTCCGAGAAGATTCAAGATGTTTCGCGTCAAACACAGATCTTCCTCCTTATCCAACAAAACCACAGAGGGCATTCCCAGGCTGGGTGTTCACCATTACCCTCCCAGTGCCACGCACGTCCTTTCATCAGCTGTCTGTCTGTCTGTCTCTTCACTCAATTGCACCATCTTCTAAGTGTTGGGAAATATCATGTTAATGATAGTAATAATAATAAAACAGATGCACAGTTGTCTGGTGGCGCTGCTGCTGCAGGCTGTCATGCTCACGTGGAGAGAACCGGCTTTGTTTGAGAAGTTCCTTTTGTAATCTGAGCCCTGTCCTGTTCTTCTTCCTCCAGACACAGAGGATGCCAGTGAAACAGACCTGGCCAAGCATGACGAGGATGACTACGTGGAAATCAAAGAACAGTAAGTGGCTCTCAGCAGCTCTGCTCAGCTGTTATACACAATTTATAAAATAACATTTTTAAAGAGTTTTAAGCGTTAGCCTATGTCTGCCAGTAGTTTCCCTTTTTAATTTGCCTCATAGGGTCTAACAATGTGTACAAGGTGAGACATCCACTGTCCTTAACCCTGGACATGGGTGAGGGTTAAGGAAAACATGCTTAAACCACAGGGAGAGTCACAAGTGAGGGATTCATCTCCCAGGACGGACAGAAGTACAACACATGTCCTGACTTACAGAACACATCAACAAAACAACTACTGTATATGTACAACATTCATGAGAAAAGAGAGCGTCTAACATATATGGAGAGGTGTTTATACAAAAAGAAAATGTCTGACAGAGATGAAGGGAGCAGCAATGACGTTTGTAATTTTAGTGGTATAATAGTAGTATATGTAGACAGGCATATTGTATATCTAAGCAATCTAGTTGTAATCACAATCCAAGCTCAGCTAGATCCACGATGTGGATTTAACGATAGAGCTCAAGGACTCTGGGGAAGAAGTCAAGTCAGTAACAAGCACTGATGAGACAATGTGATGAAGAGGAGGAAAGAGAAGCACCGTGTGTCAAGGCCTATAGCAGCATAACTAAGAGCTGGACAGATTAGTGATGCCCCCCGAGGGCTGCAGACAATGTGGATATTTTTAAATGCAAACTCAAGACTATGAACATTTTTTGGGCCCTCTAATTTAATTTATGGTTTCCTGAATTCCTGTTAATGATGTTTTGCTCTGTGCATGAATGAACGTTATGATTCGTATTGCTTTTATTGGTTGTGATATTCCTTCTGCTTTCATTTAATTGCAGAATGTACCAAGACAAACTGGCCTCCTTGAAAAGACAGCTGCAGCAGCTGCAAGAAGGTAATCACCCCGATTTATTCTTGTGAATGTGGGAGGAGGAGTTTCATATATGAGTGACTGGTGCAATTTATTTTGTGGGATTTGTGAGAGGATGTGGATTCGTTGACTGGAGGTGTTTGAAGGACACAGTCAAATCCTCTCGTACTTGTTATGGTGGTGGTCAGGGATTACATCCTCAGGCTGTGACGCCAGTTCCAAAGGTGATTCAAACTTACGACACATTCTCTGAGAAACAACTGACAACCTGTCCGCTGACACCGACAGCTCATTTGAAATCATCCAGACTGTTTACTGATACAATTATTCAACGCTGGTGTTGAATGTAGACATGTTGTGAGTTTAAAAAAGAAAAAATCCAAATGTAGGAACAATGGCAGTTGAATTTAGTCGAGTGTGTGGTTGGATACTGAGAGTAGAGCGTCAACCATGTCAAAATATTTGAAGAATGGATTTTCAAAAAACATTAGTGACATATTTGTTTAAGTTTAA
Source organism: Verasper variegatus (assembly GCA_026259375.1). Lineage (NCBI taxonomy): Eukaryota > Metazoa > Chordata > Actinopteri > Pleuronectiformes > Pleuronectidae > Verasper > Verasper variegatus. Next base: position 3,488,646 of record CM048041.1, on the reverse strand, counting down.
ATCACTTAACTTGCTTTTACTCGACACATCTAAGTTATAATTTGCTAACACCATGAAGTTGTTACTCTTGCCAAGGAGGATATTAATTCGTACCTGTCCACAGCTGTTTGACAGCAGGATTACACACATTTTGATAAACTTGTTCAGCATAGGCAGTTCTCTGTCGACTTCATTTTAACAGTTGATTTACATGTTCTATTGGCAGGTACTCTGCAGGAGTATCAGAAGAGGATGAAGAAGCTCGACCAGCAGTACAAAGAGAGACTCCGAAATGCAGGTGAGTTGAGCAACATTCAGAAATAGACCACACTGCGTTGATTCTGATGCATCAGCACCAACTGTGCTTGGAGGAGAATATTAAAATTCTGGAGGGCTTCCTAATTTGAAAGTTATGTTTGTTTGGCGAGGGCAGAACATTGGCTGGTGCTGCAGAACAACACTTTGGATGTGAGAACTAGGAGGAAACCAGCCCAAAATTAGGGGGTGTTTTTGTGTTTGTATACTGGCTACTTCTTAGTTTTAAAACACATCAGTGTGGCTACATTTACATGTACTCCAGACTTTTCAAGTGCCTGAAACAGAGACGTTTGGAAACAGTGCTGGTAGTTTTTAGTCTAGATAGTCTGTCTTCACACAACATCCAATATTCTGTAAAAGTGTAGTGGATCCTTTCTGTGTGTCAAAATTCAACGTGCCCCATTTTTCTGATGATCAAAATGTTGTTAAATTTAGTTGCACTGCAAAAAAAAGCTCAGACCCTGGTAATCGACTTATATAATGATCAACTGAGAACTTGACTTAGAAAAGATAAAAGGCTTAAACACAGTATAAGATGCATCCCTAATGACTTGCTGCTTTGATTTCAAGTTCACAAATGTTTGCTTAAAGCTTGCTTAGCGTTCCCCTTTTCTAGTCTTGAAGGGTAATCAAAGTCGACTCAGATATAATGTACCAGTGGTGAAGTTCATGACATTCAACTGATGTTTGTTCTACGTGACCAGTTCTGTTTTCCCTTCCCTTTTACAGATCTGTTTCTCCAACTTGAGGTGAGTGATATTCATCTTCGGCCGGCGTCCGCATGACTGATTTCGCAAAACTCACTCTCGTATTTTCTCGTCATTATGAGGAAAACATGCTTCTTCTCTCTGTCATTTCTTCCTGTCAACCGTCTGCAGACAGAGCAGGTGGAGAGGAACTACATCAAGGAGAAGAAGGCAGCGGTGAAGGAGTTTGACGACAAAAAGGTGGAACTGAAAGAAAACCTAATTGCGGAGCTGGAGGAGAAAAAGAAGATGATTGAGAATGAAAAATTAACAATGGAGCTGACAGGTGGTAAGAGAGCCAGAGCAGGGATGATTAATCATGAACTCTCAGCAGAAGAGAGAGGGAGAGAAATGGGGGTAAAAGTGTGTGTGTGGTGGGTGGAAGTGAGTTGTTCTCTCGACACTTTAAATATTAAATAGTCTGATTTAAGACGGACTTTTCAGATACAGTAAATGTGTCCTTTTCAATGTGCTTTTTGATAAACAGAAGACGTTATTTTGACATTTCTTTTCATTCACAGATTCAATGGAGGTAAAGCCTATCATGACCAGGAAGCTGAGGAGACGACCTAATGATCCAGTCCCAATACCAGACAAACGGAGAAAACCTGCGCCAGATATCCTTCACAGACTTTACACACAGAAGAGTTTCAGGGCCAAGAAAAGTCTTCACTCTATTCTCGTCATTTCCACTTTATTCTCAAAATGCAAACGCAGAAAACTCCTTCCTCTTTTCTAATGCCTTGTCCTCTGAGAGGAGTAAAATATTTAGTGTAATTTACAGTCAGAATATTTCTTCTTTGTCCAGATACTTTATGAATTCCCCCTGAAGAGTTTGGTTTTCAGTGCACTCACAGTTTGTCGATGCTCCTTAATTCTTCAAACCTCAGCTCAATTATTTGTTAACAGACGAACAGATCATGGAAGATCTAAGAACACTTAATAAGGTTAGTGTGTCAGGATCAACTAATATTAGACATGTTCCTGCTAGATGTTATTTCTTTTGATTAGTTCTTTCATGCCTTCTCTTTTGCAGCTTAAATCGCCGAAACGGCCAGGTATGTCCATACTCAGTGAGTTACCGCATCGTCTTACAACATTTTATCTCCAGTTAAATAAATGATGTCATTTAGAGAAGTCTTTCATGGTGGAACTAACCAGACGTTTCTCCCTCTTCAGTATCGCCCTCATCCCCAGAACACGTCCCCTCGGCTCCCATTGAAAGCCCCACCCAGCGTTACTGAGGCTCGCATCGAGGAGGGGAAGCTTTACTACGACAAAAGATGGTACATTTAAAGTTTCACCCTCATAACCATTGTCTCATTGTTTGCGTTTCCCCCCCCCCCTGACAATACACAGCTCGAGTCACCACTAGATGGCCACGTTGCCATGGTTTTGACCCTGCTGGTCCTCAAATCACATTTTACAGGAACACTTTGATGGCTGCCTCTTTTTGTCTGGGCTACAGAAAGAGATATTACTTAACAGCCACGGAATAAGTGCTGGTGCTTGAAGCCACAATAGAAATGAATATGCAGAGGATGTGGGTGATGAATGCAAAGAAAATGAAAAATCCTTGACCAAACACAGCCTCCGACGACTTTCTGTTTGAGAGCAGACCTCCGCATCAGACGTGAAGAAATTTGAAGAGGGGTAAAACTAATAGAACAGTGTCTTATTAGTCACTGATGGAGACAGGAGAAGTTGAGACGCCAGCTGTGAGGTTTCGTGCACTGTTCTTTAAAGGCAATGTCTCATTTATTCATCGCTGAAGAAGACGCAGCCAACGCCACAAAAACCTCCTCAAAGAACCACAGAGAGACACGTGCGTCATTATTCTTCAGTGGCTTCTTAATGATCAAATGCTTTGACTGTCAGTCTCCTCCCCTGGGTTGGTTTTGTCCTCTGACAGTTTGGAGCCATTAAAAAGAGACTTTTTGTTTTGAATTTCCAGTCCAATTATCCGTTTAGAGCGATCTCAGGGGGCCTGTGGTTTATTCAGCTGGGTAAAATAAGGTATAATGCACCTCTCTCCTGTCGGCTCTCGTCCATCGATCGTTCCTCAGCGTGAAAACTCAAGCTGTTCTTTTTTGTTTTGTTTGTTATGTTGATAGGTACCACAAGAGTCAGGCCATCTACTTGGAATCAAAAGACAACACAAAGATCAGCTGTGTCATCAGCTCAGTCGGGACCAATGAGGTGAGTTGCAGCTCCTGCCACATGGAACAGGTTTATTCCATAAAGGAGACATGTGATGTTCTTTCCTCTAGTGTTTCTTACCTACACGTGCAGGAAGAGGTTGACCAATCACAACAGAGTGGGACCGCTGGCCAATCAGAACAGACTGGGCTTCATAATATTTGTGATTCCTTAATTCTCGCTGTGCTCATGATTTAATAACTTTTATTTTGCTGCCCTTGTAAAGCACTTTGTAATGTAGATTTTGAAAAGTGCTCTATAAATATAGTTATATAAACGTTATTGTTATCAAGCGGGGGGGGGGGCCTTAAAGAGACAGAAGCTAAAGAGTTTCAGACAGAGGCTGAAGAGAGGAGCTGTTGAGGAAAGTGTTTTGGATGTCTTCTCACTACCTGGCCTCTGGTAGGTGGTGGTGGTGTATTTTGATATGTTGCCTCAGCAACAGCAGCTGCTTTGGAATGTGCTTGTTTCTAAATGGTCTTTGTCTTTGTTCTCCAGATTTGGGTGAGGAAGACGAGCGACAGCACAAAGATGAGGATCTACCTGGGACAGCTGCAGAGGGGAGCGTTCGTCATCCGTCGACGGTCGGCTGCATGAAACATTCCCCCTCTCCTCCCCACACAGCCCCCCGTCTGTTCATTCATTCATTCATTCATCCCCCCGCTCGCTCATCCACCGTTTTCCCCATTGGTGCATCTCTGTTGAGTTTGACATGTGGCTTCTTCATCCTATACACTACCCATCTACACACACACACTCATACAGTCTTTCATGGCCAAGAATATGTCATAAGATTTGTTTTTCTCACATAAACCAACCTCTCGCACAGTAAAAGTCGTCATATAGACAAGTGGCTGATTCCCAGCACTATTTGTCACTATGTGGCACGTGTGTGAAGGTGGCTGTGGCTCATAAAGAAGGCGGCTTTGATGCTGTCGACACAAATCCTTTTCTCTTTCCCGCAGCCTCATTAACATTTATCATTAAGTTATTTTTCTTGAACAGCTTCATGTTGACCCAAACAAACAGTTTTAAAGCCTTTCAAGCTGTCGCCCCGCTGATGAGTAACAAAGCACGGACTGGAAGGAACCTTGTTGACGGGATTTGTATTGTTTTTTTACACAAAAACACACCGATCAGGCCTGGACGTGACGACGTGACCAGGAAGTGCTTCAGGTTTGAATATCATCAATCCCTCAAGTGAAGACGTTACAGGAGTCGAACCCTTTTCAAAACATTAGAACTTTTGCACTGTCATTAAGACGCGGAGCCCTGTTATGCTTATTCGAGAAAAAAAAATGTATTTTGAAGATTTCTGTGTTTAATATTTTTATGTCATTTCGTCGCCCTCTCCGTATGTGAACAATCTGGATGATTTCAACCATTTTTGCATGTGGAGCATCACGTGGACTGTTAATTTGTACTGTGTTCCATTTTATTAAAATGTTTTCTGCCTTTTATCATTGTGGTGAGTTCGACTGTTTGATGGTTTGCTGGCACAGTATTAGTTTTGTGATTTGTCCCTGGGGAAAAAACACAATGCACAAAGTACTTGTACAAAGCTGCACTTAATCCATTCAGCCAGTTGGATCAATCTGGAATCGTGTCGCCATCTTCTCCGTGACTGACGCGTGTTAGAAACTATGAGTATGAACTTCAGTGCATATTTGGAAGCAGCAACAGGTACCAGTCCCCTTTTAAAATGCTGAATCTTTACATCACCTGCAGAAAAACCAACCAACCAACAGACGGGTGAAAACATATCCTCCTCTGCGCAGGTCAGTTATGGGTCTTCAATACACTCAAGGGATAAATGAGAACATGTTTAGATAACACCTCTAGAACATACACACATTATAAATCTTTAGAATTAAATTACTAATAATATCCTTAAGTATTCAGAGTCACTGCAGAGTAAACACACGTGAGCTGCTGTGCATTTAATTATCTCAACGCTCCGTGTCCACTTCCTCTGCAGGGGGAGATTCTTCCCCCTCGGCAGCCTGACCTCACAGCTCCTCTGCACTCACACGGCTGCTCTCAAACATCCCTCCACTTTGTAAACAGCTGGATTGTTTGGCATTCAGCGCCGGTCTCCGCCGGGGCCGAGCTGCCTGCCCTCGCTCCCTCTTGTGTGTCCTATCGCTTTAACCGGATGGCGTGTTTCACTTTGCCTGACTTAATGACACACGCTGACAAGGAGGGCAATTACTGTTTTGCAATGCGGCACAAAACGCGAGGCTCATCTCAAAAGGCTTGTTGTCCAGAAGCCGTCAGGTGTGATTGCTCCGTCTCCTGCGAGGGCATGAAATGAGCTGATAGTGGATGTGATGCCTGTCTGCTCCCTTTACTGCAGCCTGTGTCTGGCTCTTGGTTAAGGCCAGAATAACACACACACGGAGACACTTAATATGAGATCCACAGGGTTTGTTTTTTTCATTATATGCGTCTCGTATGTAACCTTAGTGAGGCCATAGTGATTTATGTGAACTCACAGGTGAGGACAGTGGGGTGACCAGGGGTGGCAGGAACCCTCATCCACAGAAAGACCACAACATCTAATCATCCATTATCTTTAGTGCTTATCCTCCGAGGGGGAGCTGGAGCCAATCCCAGCTGACCATGTAAAGGTCACCAGTCTGTCACATATAGAGACAAACAACCATTCACTCTCACATTCACCCTGATGGTTGATTTAGAATCTCTCATTAATACCAGTCTGCACGTCTTTGGTCTGTGGGAGGAAGCCGGAGAAAACCCATGCAAACACAGGGGCGAACTAGGAATTAACTCAGGAATCGGTTTACTGTGCGGCAACAGGGCTAACCACAGCGCCACCGTGCCGCCCAAGATGAAGAATACAAATCTATGTACGATCATGAGTTCTATTAATTTATTAATTAACGCCATTGGACTATATTAAGATGGACGACATGACTGCTGCAGTGTAGGTCATAAACCCAGCCCCCTAGGTCAGCGGATGGGACCAAACTAATAACTCAAATTATACTCATCAGTAATTTTTTATGTTGCTGATAAGTTTGGTTTTAATTTGTTATTTGATGCAATAAAATTGTGGTCAAACATGACTGACAGCTGAGACTGACTCACGATTGAGTCCCAGCTACACACTTTTAGGTTTTCCTGACTGCATCTTTAAACGTGATGCTGCCGTAAATAAAAATGTTTAAAAGGCAGGACTGACACATAAACACCAAGCAAAACCACCTCTGTGCCACAGCAGCAGGCGTCTCCAGGATCCTATTTTTCCATGATGACACACGAAGGTGAAACAACACTCGCCACAAGCAGAATGACCACAGACTGACATGCAGCCTCCGAGATGAAAAAACACAACCTCAGTGAGGTGCTAGACGAACCACAGACACACAATGATGTGGCTTGGTTGTTTTCACGCTGGATGTCTTGCACCTATGTAGCAGAGGTGAGTGTCCTGGGGCCCAGTGTCTCTGCAGGGTCATTGGCTTCACTAATAGCTCTTATTCAATAGTATTTAATTTTGAATAGTGTTAATTGGACATTCGTTTGTTCACCTGGATATAACAATATTTTGTTTCTGGGCTTTAATCGTGAATTAACACATTTTACATGTATCCTCCTCCCTCACCTCCCACTGTTGCTCTATATTTACTGCTCAGACGACTCCCACTTAACATCATTGTCTTTTTTCACACACACTTGAATTGTGTTGATGACAACCCCCCCTCACATCCATGCCTTTCAAACGCTCTCGGGGAGTGTATCAGTCTCCAGCTTTCACTGCGGCTGCATGTTTACGCTGTCTTTAATCAATATGCTGAATAAGCAAGGGAGCAAGAAGGAGCACTTCAGCATGTAGACAGTCCTCTGGTGATGAATCAATTCTTCCTCATGCACGATGTGTTTCCACCAGAGTGAGTAAAACACCTGCTGACGCTCCAAACAAAAGGAAGCTCTCCATCCGACCATGAGCAGAAGTGATTACAGAGCTCTGGCTGCGGTCGGGGTTTGTTGGGGAGTCTTGCAGGAGCTGTAATACTTTTTGGTGGTTATTGCTTGTGTGCATAAAAAGTCACTCGGGGCATCAATAAAAAATAAATAAATCCCCCACCAGCCGCAATTCCAGCACTGAACTCCCTCTTTCATCCTCTTCCCCCTAAATTGAGCATTCGCTCCACTGCATGTTGGTGCTTCAGCTCATGGCTGCAGGGCGGAGAGCTGCATCTCTCTCCACGCTATCTGCCGGGAACCGAGCGGGGTCCAGGCAGAGTTGGATTTGCCTCTGGTGGTCTCCTTCACAACCCTGCTAGGCCCTGCGCGTGTGTGTGTGTGTGTGTGTGTGTGTGTGTGTGTGTGTGTGTGTGTGTGTGTGTGTGTGAGAGTGTTCCTGGAGTTTATCAGTCTCCAGCAGCTCCTCACTATAGGTGAGGAATTGGTTTACAGCAGCAGCTCCTCAGTTGACTCGTGATATTTGACCCCCGGGCTGCGGAGTCGAGTCGCAGCCTCGCTGGGCCGTTTGGAAATATTGATCATTTTAAACATTGATGTTGTTAAGCAGCAGCTGCTCATTAGGAAATCAGGTCATCGTATCAACTATTTACTCACTCGCAACTTTTCTGTTTAGTTTCTCTTTTGATGTTTTACGCACTGAGCGAGCCCAACGTGACATAAAGCAGAGCAGAGTTAAATAAATCATCCGTCTTGGAGGCCAGGCTGTGAGCTTCTGATGTGTGAACACTGTATTTCAAATAACAGCTTTTTTTATTTATTATTATTGATTCTTTTCTTTATCCAGAGAAGCATCTGTCCTCATATTCACTTCCTCCTCTGCTTCTCTAAGGTTCCACTTCAGATGTTTCCAAACAAAACCCGAAGCAAGCAGCACACGGACGCCCTCTTTCAAGAGCTATCTTTGAAAACGTTGTGTTTTCCTCACTTATGACTGCAGGAGAAGTTTAGCTTGTACAAATTAAACCTTGCTGTGTGTGTGTGTTTTTCTGCTAATTCAAAGAGAATAGCTGAATGAACACGGCCTCCTTTAAACACTGAGAGCATTTTGCACTTGAGACGCCTCCTGCAGCTGCTGCCACAGTTTAGAAAAAGGTGCAGCAGCATTATCACAGCTTGCTTTGACAATGGAAAATGAAAAGTTCACAAGATCCACAGTGTCAAACAAGGTAATTCCCTTAAAATGAATTTAATCACCAATGAACGTCACGAGAGCAGCACATTGGGACATTTACTTGGAAACAATTTATGGTTCTGCATCCTTATGGACTTTTAAAAAGACGTATGATTTATCCTTGTGGAACAAAGATACTATGTTAATGTTATCTTCATAGGGGCCAGTTTTCTATTATTTCTACATTTCACATGTTGTGATCTCATCCTATTCTTTACTGGATGTGTGTTGACGTATTTGTGGCATTGGGACTTCTACCTGAGGACAGAATCTGAATACTTACTCCAGCGCTCTGTGTGCTCACCACAGGCAAAGCCGTGCGAGTCCTTCATTCTTTTTCTGAAAAACCTCACCAGGACGTGGGCTGCCCCTCCTGAGCTGTTCTGCTTTAAGCTTTGTGCCCTCAGAAGTTTTTTTTATTCCGCCTTCCACACAGTACTCCGCACACTCATCCACCTCAGGATGACTACGGATGTTGTTTCCTGTCATGTCCTGCGTCCTTGTCGTCCCCCATGCATAGTCATTCACCCTCAGATGAGAACAGGACATGACAGTCGACAAGGCCAGTATGACGGTCCTCAACATACAGAGCAGGTGATTTATACGGGGAATGACAAAGGAATGGCAGCTCATTTCAAAGCATAAACCCCCAGGAGGCAGTTTTTCTCCGTCATTATTGGCACTCGTGGTGGAACTACCAGATACACGGTGAAGGCAAGTGCCAGAGTGGCAATAATCACTTTAAAGATCACCCTCCTGGGCGTTTTTATAGCTCAGGGAACAAGTCCTGTGTGTCGTAAGACGGTAAGAAAGATGGAGATGTAGCTTCCTGGATACCACGACATGTAGCATAGCAACCGATTCCAGCGTTCGCTTTGGTTTATGGGAATTAGCACGTGAGACTTATCAGCTGCAGTCGTACTCAGACGTGATAAAGGACAAGATGGCGTGTGACACGGAGCCACGCCGTCATTTTGATATGAATAATTTAACGGAGGGTAACGACGAGTTCAGCAATCAAAAGGACGGAGGCATCGAGAGAATTGACGCCACATGACGGGAAAATGTCAGTGTGATATAATATATATTATTCTGTTTGCATGAATACCAGCACTAATGCTGGTGTGGCTCTTTGTGTCTATTTAACCACACACTGCAGGACACAACATGCGTGAACAACCTTACGACCTTGGGCTTTTGTCGCTTCGAGGTCAATATGAATACACATTTGACACCATTATTTTCTTCTTGTCGCACAACAACGTCTGAATTCTGTGATTTTTTTCCTTTTCAACAAACGGCACGTGTCGAGTATCCTCTCAGCTCCGAGCAGTGACCTTCACACTGACTTTGGGATCCAGTTGGGAACGTGAGATCACTCATCCTCTGATAAGATTTGCTCTGATAAGAGGAAGTTATCTGGCGAGCCATCTCTGTCTCTCAGGAGGTGTATCCGCTCTCTGCTTGGTTTATGTTCAGAGAGGAAGAGCAGTCGTCTGTAAACAGCTGTTCACAATAGGTTTGTCATGCAATTTCTGTATTCATGGTGCTTCCTCCGGGTGCTCCATCACCTCCGGAGACGTCCCTACCTTGAACAGACGGAGTTCTGGGAGGCAGGGAGACGTATGGAAAATGCTGTCTACAAAATGAATCTCTCCTCCAATGTTGTATTTCAATGCTGCAACATAGTTTTAATACGTGTTTGCCGTGTTGGGGCCAACGCACATCAATGGTGACGCAAATAAATGGCACAAACTTGCAAAAAAATGCAAAATCGAATTTCAACATGGCCGATTATTAAGCATAATGCGATTTCGGATATGCCCAAAAATACGACTCGGAAAAAGAAAGGTGAGGGGAAAGGGAATCAACATAAAACCAGGTGTTGTTGGTAAAAGTCATTGTAATCTATTACAGGAGGATAGAAGAATACTCAAGTGACTTAAGTATCATGGGAAACAGGACAAGTGGGTGCTCTTTATATGAAAGACTTTATTTATACCTTGTAAAACTTGGATACTCCCTAAAAACCCAAAATAGCAGAGTGTCTCTAGACCGTGTTCTTTTCTTGGGAAAATTGTGGAAGCAGTTTTTAAACTAATGTCCCAGTTCCCAGGAAATGTTTTCTCGTGCTCTTCAAATCACCCCAAAGTTTCTCTCACAGCTTATAAACTCAAAAATAGTAGTGGGTAAAAACTGTCTCAGTTCAGGGGCTGCATCCTTCGGAGGACGGGGTCTGCCTGGCCCGCAAAGACCTGCTACTCATGGGCTGCGTAGACCGAACCGCAATGAGACGTTAAATAAAACTAATGAATCAGAAACAGTCCACATGTGTACATCAAAACCAACCAAGTTGCAGCTATGATGGCGAACTCTTCCATGTTAGTGGATGAGACATGGACTGAACTAAAAAGTACACGTTAAATTCATTTTGTCTCTAAAATGGTTCCTTTGGATTTAGGCTTTTCACACTGATGCATGTTTTCATGTTTCTGATAAGTTGGGTTTCAGGTAGTTATTTGATGATATAAAAAGAGGGAGAAATGTCACGGTTGCCAGTTAAGACTCACGATTGAAAAGCGAAATATAGCGGCGCCTAATTCTGTGGCTATAAGTGGAGATGCTTTCTTCATGCCAGAAAATGTGAATTCTACAGTCGTGTCTCAGAGCTGTGCAGACCTGCCAGGGACACTGGGACAGACACGTCCTCATCTCTGAACTGATAAATACTAATCAACTGCATCCTTGGCAACTGTGGAGAACAGATTAAAAAATGAATGAGATGACTGTGATTTAATGAATAACAGAATTGAGCTTTGCCTCAGCAGCACGCCAAGAGCATGATCGTGCTAACTTATAATTTAAGACTCGGGCAGATGGATGTTGTTGTGTAGGATCTGTTCCCTCTTCGTCTCTCCGGTTTCTCTCAGTGTTATTGTCACGAGGAGAGAGTGGGGATCACTGCGTCAGATCAATTCTCCCTCATATCGCCCCGGTGGAAGCCAGCGGTGGCCCCAGAGGCCCAAATCAAGGGATTTCCACACTCCATTACATATTCATGACTTTCAATCGATAAGTAGCCACTCAGTGGACAGCGAGAAGGCCTGTGGTCAACACACGAAAACAATACCTCTGACGTAAATGATACCAAACGGATGCAGTGTTTTTTTTAAACTCCACTTTTTAGCATTTTATCAGTAAACAGAATGAGGAAGGGTCACAAATCAAACCCTGCAGTTCTAGGGTTAGCTTTTTTTTTTCTGCCTCTTTAAGCTCATTGTTGTGTTTTATGGTACATATCTGCTGATACTGTTTGCCAATGTCAGATATATACATATACATCGGTGTATGTCAGCATACAAGGAAGCAGACGGTGCAGAACAGAAAGACTTTGAAGCCTCGAACATTGTTTATCAACCAGAGAGCACAATGACTCACTCAGCAGCCTTCATCAGCAGCTACTTAACAGAACAGATGTTAGAAATGAGACCGTTTGCTTTTCTGAGAGTATCATGAACCGGCAGATACGACTCTTATGTACGTTTTGTGGACAGAAATGTTGTTTTAGATTAGTGTAAGAGGGAAGTGGCGAATCAGGTGTTGTTGTTGCTTGTTGATGGTTTCTATCTCTTGTAGGAGGAAGTAGAGATGTGTCATCCAGCTTCACACATTACCAGCTAGTTTACAGGCTAATTTGCAACTTGCGAAGAAAGTCCAGTGCAAGAAATAAATCGATTTTTGTTGCTGCATTCATACTTGTACTTGTTACAGCTAACATGTTAACATGTGTCGATGAGAAAAGTCAAACATCTATCAGCTAAAAACCCAGAATTTCTTCTCACGAATTGGTGGCGATCACAACGGATCTAATAAGAAAGTATATAAATCTAGTATAGCTAATGTGCAAGCCACAAGGCAACGATATGTTAGTGCTGTTTGGGTCTATCGGATATTTGTGGGGATTTTCTGCCCCCAAGTGGCCAAAAATCTATAATCTTCAATTAAAGTCGGTAGCTAAAGCCTTCCATGTGTGCAGGGCAGATAATTGCCGTGCGATGAACTTACGACCCTTTACTTCTTTCACTGTTTGCCAATGCCGCCTTCCCACCCTCACGAAGAGCTCGCTCCCTTCCAACGTTATTAGCCTCAATTGGGCTTGAGACATTTTCTCCTCTTTATTGGGGGGGGGAAGGAGGGAAAATGGACGTGATTAAAGCCCATTGATTGTGAGACGTCTTCACAAGCCATTGAGGAGCTCTGAGTGGCTGCCGATGCCTCATTTGGAGCAGAGAGGAGGGGATAATGGATTCCATCTCACCATCCCTGCCTTCTTTATAGTTTGTGACAGAGTCGGGATGTCATCAGTTTTATGATACCGCTGTCGGTCAGTTGTTACTCTCTCCTCCATCATGCACTGATGCATCTACAGGGCTGAATATTTACTGACGGCACAGCCAGTGTGAATTTGGTAATGACGACACCCTGCTTCCACAGATTCAAGCTAATAAAAGGAGAAATGGGCCAGACCATGATATGATACCTCTGCTTGCATTAGCTTTATTAGGACAGAGTGCAAAATTACTTCCAATTAGAGTTTCCTAGACAACATACCGGCTATGCATAATAATAGTCTTTATCTCTCCACCCCCGCTTTGGCACCCACTGTTTTTGCAGTCAGGAAATTGTCTTGCCTCTCCTCTGGCCTTTCAGAGGTAATTTTGTGTGTGCAGCTATGTCTGCACGGTTGAGAGAGGTGATGTTCCTTTCGTTCTGTGTGTTCTTGCATGTGAAGAGCAGAGAAACAGAAAAAAATGTACATGGAATCAACTGCATCCTTTCTCGTCGTGGACTTCACCTCGGTTAGTGAGTGAGGATGTTATTTACGACATTGTTCCCGAAAAGATTGAGATGAGAAGCGGCGCGATGTCTCTGGTGAGCCGAGTGCGTGGCAGCCAGCACGCTGTGCTAGAGATGCCATGTCCCATGGAACACAACATCTGTTTCCATTAGGTCCGATTATAGCAACACTTCGCCTCAGAATACATAAACCAAGCACCGGCGTTGCAGGCGTCGCATGCTGATGACTTCACTTTCCATCTGCCACAGTTTGAGTAATGGCAAAGAAAAAAGTCCAATTCATTGGAGAGTGAAATGCAATCCCGGAACCTCTCACAGTGGAAGAACATCAAGCTGCACAGCTTAATCTGAGATTTTCCCCAGGTTCGTAATGCAGGGACTCAAACAGCCGCCGGTCCTCTGAGGAGTTTGCAGTTGTCTAGATAAGCTCTACACAACGTATCAGTGAGTATTTAAAGGGGCTGAGAGTTGCTCACAGAATAAACACTCAAACAAGCAATGTCATGCGTAAGGAAAAGAACAACTTGATTTATTTTCACTCATTTGGAGCGAAACTCACCGTGTAAAGATCTTGGATGCTGGTGGTTTTTTTTTAAAGCCAGTTCAAAACCAAAGTCTAAGGAATGAAATGTAGAATCTACTCTAGAAGCTGTAGCTGTCAACATGTGGATAACACATTGCTCTGAAAGTCAACATGCAGATCATATAAACTAACAAACTAACCTACATTAGCTCGTGGGGTCACAGGTTTGGTTTATTGGGTTCATGTTTTAGAACGATTCTGCTGCTGGCTGCTGCAGACGGCAAATTCATCCACCCTGCAACTAACATTAAATATTTAGCACATTGTTAAAAAAGACAAAAACACATTGAGTGAGTGTGTGTGTGTGTGTGTTGTTGTAATGTATTGTGGTAATTACTTGGTCTTAAATTACTTGTTTTATTTATAATACTCCACTTTCTTCCCCCAATCAGTTAATGGTGCTGTATACAAATAAAAGTGAACTCGGTACACCAGCCGAAACAACCAACATAGACTGGAAACCAGCACAAATACCAGTTTAAACCACAGTCTCGTCATACGTGAAGCCAAATCACTGTGATCCCCCTCTAGTGGCTGGCTGCAGCGTAGGTCATAAAACTCATCCATGTTCGTGGATGGGAAAATAAAATCAAAGTCCACGTCAAATAAATTCATATTGATGGTTTGTCATTTTAGTCAGTTCTTAGCTCACAAGTTCAGCTTCATGATTGACAGCTGAGATTCACTCGTAATAGGTCGAAGGTATCGGCAGGACGTCGATAGATCATAAAATCTGCTAAATTAACGACACTGGCTAGAAAGGCTAATGTAATTCTTCTCCTCTTCATCCATAGTCTGATATCAGTGACCTGTTGTTTCCAAAGGTCTCACAATACCCTGTATGTTTATCCTCACATCACTTTGTTTCAGTATAACACGACAACATGTGTCGAGAGATAAAACTAGAAGTGTGTTATCGTCTCGTATGCTGCATCCCCCCTCGTAAACACAAATAAGCTGTGGTTACAACGTTTGCACACGATGCTGCCGTTCAAGTTCTTTTGTAGGACAAAATAAACATTGTCCAGTTGTTTGTTCAATATCTATAAAACGACATTATGGCCAGACAAGGATGCAGGGATGGACCACTAGAGCCCAGACAGCTGCAGGCTGCAGAGAATAACTGCTGTGGCATTACAGACCCTGACCGGAGGCTCTCTGCGGAGGTCTGATTGACTGAGCAATGTTTAATGATGCTGGTGTGTAATGACGGTTGGCATGAAATGATGCTATTTATATGCAGCAGAGGCACTTACCTTGTGTTTACCGCATGGAATGTCAGGGGTGTTTCTCTCCTCGACATCTTGTCTGCTGCAATGGGACACAACAAAGATGTGCAGAGTGTTCAAAAGTTGGAGTCCTATCTGCTCTGATTAAAAACAGCTACTGGAAATTGCTTTTTACACAACAGGCCATGTTGTGTGAAGTGGTTCTGAGGTACCGTGATTGCATGTGAAGTTATGTTCATGTTGCAAACGTGGGTACGGGTGTTTACATTCTCACATACGGCCCCTTCGGAAAATGTCAGAACATCAATTTTCATCTCATCTTTGAGGACTGGAGGACGACTGCTGAATCGACTCGTGAGGATCCTGTCACGAGTCGTATCACAAGCAGCGACTGAGTGCAGCATCAGGGCTGTGACATCACCTTTCAAACTTGCGTTGAATTTGACTTTCATGACTTGTGGAAAATAAAAAACGTTACTTTGAAATAGGGTTAATTATGTGGGAAGGAAGAATCAAGGCCTGCGCTTCTTCAGAGGAAGCCGAACACTTGCTTGTTCAAAGCAACCTGGCAAGTAGCCAGTGGAGCTTTTAATTATGTGGAGCAAACAGCCTCCAACTGTGTCTTACTTTCAGGAGAAATTAGATCGTGGTGACGTCGAGACATCTGGAACCGAGGGAGTAGTGTCAAAGTTCCTGCGAAAACTTTCATGGAAATGTTTCAGCTCCACCTCGTCAGTCCTTCAGAATAAAACATTCCCTTGACCTCTTTGCAGTCGTGCAGATGCTTTGACATTAGAAATAAAACTTCTCTGCCCTGACTGAAATATCTCGATTATTGGATGGATTCCCATGAAATTTGTGTCAAGAGGAGCCATTGCAGAAGAAGCTTGTCCGGTTGTGTTGCATTTGATTGACGCTCGACTGAAAAATACTTCAGCATCATATCAACACATTGACTTTTCATCACGCTGCCTCTTTGGGGCCCAAACACAGTCACAGTTTAAAGACGTCGCAAGAAATTCAAGGTCTAATTCTGAAAATGTTACATTTCTTGTAAACTCGCGAAAAAGAAAGACCTTGAGTGTCTGGAGTGTTTTCACATAGTGAAGGTCACACGTCTCCAGAAACCTTCATAACAAGGTGACCGTCAGAGAGTTAGATGTTATCAGACAGCAACTCCAATCTTGGTAAACAAGTTGACAACACACACACACACACACACACACACACACACACACACACACACACACACAGAACAGGTCTTTGTCTTGGCTCCAGCAGAACTGATGGCGTCACTGACAGTCGACAAAGGTCTTGCTAATCGCAGCTGCTGCCTTATTGGAACATTTCTCACCTTTCAGAGAAAAGAAAAGTCTGCGTCAGCACCATTAGCCTTTTTGTTCCATTTGCCCCGGCTTCCAGATCAAGACGCTTCGGAGCCCGAAGATTCTTCTTTCTTTCAAAGACCACATTTAGCTGTCAAGCAGGATTATTACTGAGGATTCTAGTGGAAAAAGATTAGGTGACGTTACTTTCAGAATAATTAGTTTTATTCTCCAGTATTCCTCTGGTGTCGATGGTCACAGCACTTACACAGTGTGTGTGTGTGTGTGTGTATATATATATTTATATAAGTAAAGTAGACCAGTGATTTCCAACCATTGATAGGCTTATTATACAACTGTGTAGTTGTGATAAAGGTAACATCCACATAATTAGCTGCAAGTGTTTTGTAATTGAGCGACTGACGAAAGGCAATCGTGAAAACCAGTTTGTGTAGGAGATCCAACAAAAAGGTTGAAAGCTGAAATACAGAACAGAACATCGGTGTGATGAGCAGATATTTAAAACACATGAATTCATAATGACCGCCAGGAATATTGTTATCCATGTTTTAAAAAAGCGACAGCTATCTCCAAGCCAATCATAACATTCACTGCACATGTTAATTCTGGTGGAATTATGCCATTACGAGTTGCGTGCACATAACGTTTGGTGTTTGATAACGACAATTAGCCCCCCCCCCCCAAGCCCGGAGGGAACGACTACTCCACGAATACATGATGTGATAAATGACTTTAATCCTCGCTTGTCTCTGTGAGTGCTGACACTGATCTTTGTTGGAAAATCTGCAGGCTTGACATTTCACTGAGAGAAATGTGACCTGATCTTTTTCTCGTTCCACTTATAAACGGAGCAGCCGCCTTGTTCTTTAATACTTCTTTGAATTGTTGAATACAGTAGTCGAGGGCGTCTGGGACCATTTGCCTCCCACTCTGGTTGTGTTGTAGACCAGTGTTGATGAGCCTCACTGCAGTAGATCATGTTCAGGCTTATATTCTAATGGAAATAAATCTGAAATGACCCTGCTAACCTGACGTTCTCTGTACAGTAGCTCGGATAGTATATAATATTTGGGCCACGTTTGACTCCCACATTTGGCCGTATGAGTCACACTCTGTGCAATTTCTCTCTTATCTTTATTCAACAGTGTCATTTTTCATTTTCAGAGCAATATGCCTTCATTTCATTTTTTTTTTATGTCAGCCCCTCTCCCCTGAAAACTCTATCCTCTCTTTCAAATAGCTCCTGTTCAAATTGGTTCTGCTCCCGTTCAGAACTTTCTTTCTGCTCTCAGGTTTTTCTGTTGCTGCACAGATGTTCTTCAGTTTGAGTCCTTTGCCTCGAGCTGCAATACTTAACTCATAGATTTCCAGGTTTGATGTTGACGGATGAAATCCTCACTGCCTCGTTAGTGGCCTCATTCCACTAATTAAAGTCGTCCTGTCCACTTGGTGAAGAGGACGTCGATGGGAACACGAAGCTGCAGACCTGGACCCGTTGTTCTTCTCTTCGTTCATGTTTGAAAACAACGGCTTAAGAGTCAGGAAGGTAGGAGAGTGTCGTTGTAAAGGCGAACCTCAGATAAACACTTTAAAGAATAATTTGGTTGCATTGTTCTGTGAAACGTCTCATCTGCTTTTTCCAGGCGACAAACAGCCCTGTGAAGTTCGTGCTGCACATTTCTTGAAAGCTTCTCTCCCTCTCTCTCTCTCTCTCCGAAGCTCTCACAGTAATTGCGGCACCTTGGACAGTGACAAGGGTTTTTCTCTCAGGAGACGCTGGCGTGATGCATTTGTGCCGTTGTGTTTTCACCCTGTGTTCGTAAGTGCTCGGCTGCCTCCATTTCGCCAGCGGATCAATCAGATCGGCTTCACAGCAGCTGCAGCCAGATGTTGTGCCGAAGCCTTGCGACATGTTTGAGGTGCAAATCAGCGCTCATCAATCGCAACTCTTTTTAAAAAACTTTATTAAAAAGATCACTGAGTATAAAAGGTTTCGTCAGTGACGTCTAATAAACCTTTTTATTATAGTTTTTACCTTCACATTTAAATATATTGTCTCGGAGGTGAAGGTTCTTTTCTGTTGTATTACCTGGTTTGACTTTTATACTTAAACACAACAGTCTTATTAATCGACATGTCGACAGTGATTCATTCCACACTTATATTTTGAACCTCGTAATGCGAATCTGTTAAACACATGAGTCAGAGCTCCACTGTGCAGATACGTTGCTCCATTAGAATTTCATCATCAGCCGCTGCTTTGGGCTAATTCCATTATCTTCGTTATCCTCAGGTTATCTGTCACATGATTTGTATTCATAATGAGTTTGGAGTAAATTAATATTACATGCGACATGAGGAGCACAGAGCCAGCCCTGAAATGCAAAGACGTTTTAACAAACAGAGTCTCCCCAGTAGGACGTGATGAGCTTTTCACACGTTTTAAGATGAATGAAAACGGGCAGATTATGGATTAATATTTCAATCGAGTGGAAACTAAGATGTTTTCTGCCACAAAATAAATTGTTATTCAACTCCATGATTCTGAAAGGAAACATGAAACAACAAATCCTGTTCAACCTTCAACGACCACACGTTGTTTGACCCTGACTTCCGACCCCGAGCAGCGGCAGGTTCACTGGACCTTTGTCGTCATGGAAAAAAACTATCCGATTGTTTCGGTTCAGGCACGTGATGTGCGGTAGAGGCGGAGTCAAACAACATGTTCGGAGCTCAGAGACGCCAGTGCTGTGTTTGAATCTGTCGATTATGACACAGCAGGAGCTGAGAGAGGAAGCTTTTTTTATTTTTTTATTAAAGTGGGGAACTTGGACAAGATTAAGTCAGTAAAATATCCACCTGAAGCTTCATTATGTGAGAGGCTGTCTGAAGGGATCATTGATTTGCCCATGCAGCAGCCTGACACTCACCTGAAGCCTCTGATCACCGACAGCAGGGCTCATCATTTATCCTGGGGAGAACTTGCTTGCACCGCACCCGCTGCATTTCTCCTTCCCTCCTCCTGAACTCGTGAACGCTCCACTTTTTCTCAGCGACTTTACCGAGGCAGGACGGACGCTCTCCTCCACGAATGCTGCAGGTTTAATGTTAAAACACTTACTGTGAGATCTAAGCTTCTTAAATGTTTTTAATCTTGAGGGCGGGAGTGCATGAGTCTGGTTAGAGTAACCACCCGTATGGGACTCTGACAGAAGTAAAGCTAACGCACCCACAACCAGGGCTGGGGACACTTCACCTGTGTTGACTATTGTTTTGGGAATTTTACCAAAGTTGTCGTACAACCACAGAGGAGAAATCCGAGATGATTCACGCGTGAGTACGAGGAGAAGAGCTGTAGCTGGAGTGCAGGAAATCTGACCAAGCAACAAAATATCTGAGCGCAAGCACATTGTCTGAGTACAAGCAGGGACTATTTGAGTGCGAGCGGAGGGGTTTGAGTGAAAACACCACGGCCCACCATGTGTGAGTTGGGTAAAAATAAAGCTATTTTCAGTTTTTTGGACTCTGCTCCTTCGCAGGTATTAACAGCTGCTGGCCTCACCGAAAACTGTCCCCTGATAAAGTCCTAAGACGTGACGTTGTCAAGCCCCAGAGCAGAAATCCTGTTACCCCTCTGCTGAGCCGTCTGGTTTCCAAGTTCAGTCTAAAGCTTGTCACGTTCCAAACAGGTGGAAAGATCCAGAGCGGATAAAGCTCAGTCTTCTCTCACTGAGTCTGTTGGGTTTTTCTCACTAATATAGACGACAACATCCAGACGGGATCACTGTTTCCATCGGGGGGGGGGGGACATCCATCCACAGATTGTGATTGAGCCATTTGAAGGTTCTCCTCTGCAATGGCAGCTCAGCGCATGTTTGAGTGCATCCTGAAGTGACTTCTCATCAGCCAGTGATTTAAAAACAGAAGGAATAACTTGATGAGGCATCAGCTTCTTCCTGCGATTTGATTTGTGTCCTCATTTCAAATTAAAAAAGCTTTTAATGTCATTGCCTCGGCAACAATCAGAAACCACTTAACATTAAAACAGTTAACACCATGGGGGGGGGGGGGGGTCATAATAATAGCAGATTATCTTGTTGTTATGAAACAATCTTTCTCTCTTTCTCCACTTTTAATGACGCGAATAGTCGACTGGTGAGTGAAATCCAACAGAATGACCATCACTCTGCTCCCTCGCACCTCTAATGGCTGGTGACGCTGGGAGCAGGTGACGAACGGCAGTGGGTGTGAATGGAGCTTTAATGTGGCGAAGGGAATTAGTCACTGGGTTCGATTTAAAACACGTCACTTACTTTTGAGAGCGACGAGGAGCAGGAGACCTGTTTCCCTTCGGAAGCTGTGCACAGCTTTTATTTCATTCTGTCACTTCCCCATTCGTGGATGGATAATGCAGTTGCTGCTGTTGATAATAACCACAATGACAAATGTCTGGTGAAACATGACGTCAAACAAAGATAGGCACAGACAGAAAAAATAATCGAATGGATTTTATTACTCCATAAATGTTATAATTTGGGGCGACAGCTTCACAGGCCCTGTTGATTCTGGACAACCATAAGAATACTAATGGCATAGAGCGCCCCCTACACAACTCGGAAGTATTGAGAATGGAAGTTCTCCCCATTTTAGAAATTCTCTGCTACGTCTCTTCAGGGGAGCAGCTTCAATTCCAACAAGGAAGTTTGATTAAAAGTTGATGATAGTTAACTTTACCCCCAATGAACAATCCACTAATTGCATTTTGAGCAACATTAAAGCTGCTGCTTTGACCTTATCTGTCAACTTATTTTCTTTGTTTCATCAAAGTTCTGCCTCCTTTAAAACCTTTCAAATTATTGGTTTAATTATTGGATTTTTGAAGTCTTGTCCCACTTGGGCTTTTCAAAATATAGTTTATCCATACGTTACATAAATTAAGTGTATAATGAGACATTTTTAAGGAGACTTTATTGAACCAGGTTTCTGAGACGGGGAGAGATTCTCCTTTCGCGGACATTTCTGCTCGTTTGCCGCACTGTGCTGCGCCGGACACGTGTCTGTCCGACAGAGCAAAGTTCTGCAGGTTAAAGTCGTATACTCAGTGTTCAGACTGCAGTGTTACCTTGAGCGATCTTTCCAACCACGTAGGATTGTTAAGATGTGACACAGCAGGATTTGATTGCTGCAAAATCGCTTATTACTGATCATTTAACTGCATCAAATTAGAAATGAAGGTTGATGTGTTCTTTATTTTCCTTTATGTAAAAACCATCATTAGTGAGCCAGGTTTTTTATTTTCAATCAATTCAAACCATCCTGCTGCCAAAATGATTATTGATTCACATCTAATATAAGAAAATATCAAGCATCAACTATATTTCTTTGTCATGATGGTTTGATATAACTTTACCTTCTTAGGAATCATTTACCTTTTTTTACTATATATATATATATATCGTCCAATATGTCTGTAAATTAAATTTTTTATTACCTCTACATCGCTGTTGGTATCTGCCCCCTTAAAACTCAAAAATTCAAAGAAATAACCCGGACTGGTTCAGTGTCTTGCTTTAAAATGTTTAATCTGCTCCAGATGCACAATCTAAAAATCGATTGATTCTATCAAACTGCTTTTTATTATTCAGCAAACGCGCCAGAACCCTCACGAGCAACTGACATGGTTTAATAAAACAATCTGTCGCCTGCTAAATTGATCACTGGAACCTCCTTCCTTCTGTTTTTTTTGCACGTTATTCAATCAAACTGCTGGAATCAAAAACGGCAATTTCACCTGAAAATTAAACTCACGCTGCCCTGAAAAAACATAGTCATTTAAAAAGAAAACTGTAAAGCTGCCAGAGAATAAAACAGGATCAACGTCTGTGTTTATGTTTTTCAACTGTGAGGAAAAGAAAAGATACGAGCTCCGTTTCCCGCCCGTCACTCAGAGACTCAGAAAACATTTCAGCTGTGATGGAAATTAAATGACCAACAAATGATGTTTTGAGTTATGACTTTCTGCCTTTTTATATATCTGGTATATATTTTTTGTACATTTTCCTCTAAAAAGCAGCACATTTCATCTCTTTCAACGCAGAAGAGTCTTTTTTTACTCCAGGGTTAGTTTTTATCGCAGCCATCAGCATATTTCCTTCAAGATTTCCCTTTTCTCATAATTATAAATATCTTAAAGACAAAATCGTTAAATACAGCCAATCGGTGGATTTCCCTCAGCGCACAGTTTAAATACCCTGGGGAGCACTTGCCTGGGTCGGTGTGTGATTGAGCCTTTGCCCTTAAGTTCACCCCTGAGGGAATGAAACATCTTTTCATACTCCCACTGCTTTCATTTACACACAAAATCCCCTTTTTCCTGTGTATTCCTGCGCCGGCGTGTCTCTGTCAGGCCTCTGAAGGCGAGCGAGGGATGGGATCTCTTCACATATTGAACCAGACAGTTGGAAATTTCAGCCGAGGTCACAAGCGGCACTGGAGACGAAAGATCATCGATTGAGTTGAGGAAAATATCCTCCTGCGGAAAAACAATTCTCAGCGGTTGTCGGACGCGACTTTGCCGCCGTGCATCACGCCAATAAACTGGAAGTAGCTGTTACTCAACACAGTTTCTGAGGCGCAGGAGGGAAGCGAACGTGTCGGCGCAGGTTGGATCGTAATCACAACCAGCGGCAGCCGAGGGCAACATGCTCCCCATATAAAGACATGAGAATCACAAAGGAGGAAAGAAAAGAGCCTCACTTGTTCTCACTTGAAAAGAGCCTCACTTGTTCTCTCAATGAGAGAACAAGTGAGGCAAGAAGACGACTTCAGATGTGGGTCACATTACGCTCATGAATACCTGAGTCATCGTGCAGGGAGACGTGCAGCAAACCAATCAAATCAGCTACAGGACAAAAAACGTGAAAGGGTGACTGAGAGAGGACGACTTTGATCTCATCGATTTATGTGGAGTGAAGAAAGAAGAGAACGATATTCTGCTCATTTCTTCCTCTGTATGATTTCATCGAGGTGGTTACACGTGTGCTGGAGTTGATATCGACGCATCTACATGTCCTCCCACTGTCACAGAAGCCAAAACATCCCAGAATGAACGTTCTTATCTTAGCACCAATGATGTCACTGTTTTTATAACATCATATAACTAATTGGAAGAGATTTTTTAATGTTTTTTAACGTTTATGTTCATGTCCCATCCACTAACATGGAGGAGGAAGGTTTTATGTATTTATAAGCATCGGCCCTGCAAGGTCCTAGAGGGTTTGAAACACCAGGGGGCGTTTTGAGCCGTGTTCATATATGTTTTTATAAATGGTGATAAACGTGATATTAAAACCATCATTAATGTGTTTTTCAGAAAAGAACAGTCATATAATTTAGTTTACAGTAAAAAAAACACACATTTAAGTGCAGTAGCTCTTTAATAAGAGCAACAACGAGTCTCTTACGGCTCCCGTTGGGTTAAATAAGGAGAGGTCGGGTTTGTGTGTGTTTGTTTAACGGCCAGATTCTAGTTTCACTGTTGTGAACTAACAGTTTCTACCCACTCACCTGTTTGGAACCACATGCGTCAAAGAAAAACATGTGGCTTCTCTAAATCCTGTTATTTCATTGGCGGCCGCGATCACCGGAGCGGCGAACACCGAACCAGGTCGAGGCCTCGAGTTAGACTCTGACTCCGACGCCTCCGACAAAGTGAAGTATTTATGGGATCCCTGTTTTTCTCTCAGTCTCCGCTGGTCACACAGTTTGAGCTGAAATGAGGAATTAGCTGAGCGCCTGTATCACAGGTTCACAGCTGGACAGCTCATGTCTCCTCCCTAACAAGGTTCTCAGCAGGGCTGGAGCCTCGGGTCCAGGGGGGGGGGGGGGGTTTGTTTGTGAAGGATGTTCGGGAATCCTTTTTTGCGCTCCACTTTCAAACCTCCGCTTTGCCTCTGTGACTCCGAGTGTGACCAAAGAAATGTGTTTACTGCGGGTGGAGTGAAGTGCCGCCTCGGTCTCTGCGCCGCGGTTTGAAGGATAAAAGAAAATCTCTAATCTACATTCAGAAGTTTTAACTTGCAGAATGTATTAACATGTAAATCGGGGCGTGAAGCTCGTGGCCTCGTGCACCGCAGTCACAGGAACACATGAAAGCAGAATCATAACTAAATCATCACACGCTCGGATGTTTGTGTAAATGTTCTTTATGCAAACAACTCCACGCTGTAATTAGACACGCTGAATGAAAGGAAGTCCCGATATTATTTTTGAAATCAATGTCATTCAATGCCGAGTGTCTTAAAGATTGGATATTGATAAAAAATATAATTATGATGTGATTTCACTGCGCTGCATTCCGATGTGAGAACACAGCAGAACGGAGAACCTTTGAAACTAACTCTGTGTGCGCTCAACAGGTTTTCGGTTTCGAGCTGAGCATCAGTCACGTCGTCCATCTTAATACACGGATCGTAAACTACCGTCACAGAATGAGTCAATATATCAAATCAAGCAGGACAGATTCTTCTGTTTTTCCGTCACCATCCATCTTTCAAACACAAACGGAAACGGCCCAAAGCCACGTTTTGATCACGTCTCACTTCTCTGCCCCCTCTGAAATTTTCATTCGGCTGGATGAATAAACATTAGAAAGTGATGGACAGGCGATACTTTCTGGAGGAGAAATCGTCCACTTTCCCTGTCACGTCTTTCTGGGCGTCTGCTGGCAAAGAAAAAGAAGGAAAGAAACGCTGGTGGAAATAATGACTGCAAGTTTGAAAAGTTGATAATGGTGATTTGAGAGGATGTCAAACCATTAAAGGGGCTGAGAGCCACGAGCGGCCTTGATGGGCTAAGTGCCACGTGCTCTTTGTTGGTTTCACAAGTGACGGTTCAACATGGAGGCTTTTAAGATTCTTCTCGTAAGTAAAAGCTTTGTCAAAAACAAATCGCAGGGCAAAACTCCATCCATCCAACTATATCTATCCATCCATCCATCCATCCAACTATATCTATCCATCCATCCATCCATCCATACAACTATCTATCCATCCATCCGTCCATCATTTATTTTGTTGCACTTATGCTTTATAAAGAGCTGAGTGGCAGAGCTTTTATTTTGAAAAGTTGTGAAAGTGTGTCTGAAGATTGTGTTGCCTGCTTAACAGACCTCTGACAAAACCGAAATGCGTTGTATTCTAATAATTGCAGAAATATCTGTCTCAAAATAGTCAGTTTTATCCTTTGTTCAACATTTCCAGGATTCATGGCCAAGTCGCACCGCTCAGATAATTTGTCGTCCATTTGTCGAATCACACAGAGCATCTGCTTTTTACAGATGAAACAGAGCGAGTGAGCATTTAAATGAGCTGCTTCAAACACGCTTGTGTGTAGCTGTGTGCACCCGAACGCCGTACAGACCTGATTCAGAAAACGTACGGTAAACTCGAACGCTAACGGGGGGGGGTGCAATTTCCCTTCGGAAGAAGAACCCAGCATGCATGTTTGTGCGATCCAGAAAAAAAATCGATCTCACAGGAGGAAAAAGTTGATTGTGTGCCAGTTGGTTTTGTTTGTCTGGGTAATTGGGTTGAAAAAAAAAAAAAAAATCAATGGTCTCACTTTCATTTACCAGAAGAAGGTTCAAACAACATTAATCCCAGAATGCGGACAACGACCCCGACACGTTTGTTTGTCCTTTTGGTTCGGACGAGTTTGTGAGACATGATTCAGAGATTGTTTATTAGGATTTTTTTAGCAATTCAAATAGTGTCTCTTTGGACAAACATCGATCAGAACTTTGTCAGTAGAATCAAGGATGAGGAAATCATCATGGTCATGGACTGCAAATAAAGATGGACAACGAGTCTCCACTTCCTTCCGCTGGACAAAATAAAGCCAAAATATCCAGAATACAGCTCCCACCATCTTGTACCGATGACGTCGTTTGGAGTAGTTGTCGTGGAATGAAGCTGTGACAGTTTAAGTTCCCATCCATCAGCTTTATTGTCTATTTGACTCTAAATGGGACCACAACTATCATGGTTGCCAGCTGAGACTGATTCGTGACTTGGTCGAGTGCCTGTATCGGCGAGACCTCGATACTACGCTTCCATCATCCCTTGGTTGCTACTGTGCAGACTCTGGCTCCAAATGATATCTTCGACACAAGATGGCACCGTTTCTGGATCATCTGGTCCTGCCAAGTTCATTGTAATCATCAGATCAGAAACACGAAGAGATCCTCCGTCTTTATGACGAGGAGGGATCTCATTGGTCGTGAACCATATGGGGTCAATTGGGTTGACATGATGAGTCTGTGAAGACTGACATCAAACACACTCATCAAACCCTTCACCCCTGATGCCCTGAAGGGAAACATCTACATTTGTTATATTATTCACGTCTTCTCTGTTGTGTGTCACCCGTCTTGTACATGGAGATGAATCACATCACTGCCGCATTAAGCATCAATACGAGGGGAAGAAATACTCGTCTAAGCTTCCTCTGCCTCCGCTAAGCTGTGGTTTCACTGCTTGTAGTCGTGAAACATCGCATCAATCATTTTGATTTAAAATTTCAGAATCATTGTTTTTTTTGAGCCGTTTTCTCTGCCTCTGGTTTTTTATTTTATTTTTCGCATTTCAAAGAGGTCCTGTGGAGGAGCTAATCCCATCATACAATCGAAAGTACCAAACACTTCCACCGTGTGCACTTGGTCGTTCGCAGCTCCTGCTCAGGGTTCCTCTGCCAAAGCATGTTTTGCACGTCCGTGTCTTAAAACCGCATTGGCAACATATAAAGAGCTTATGAAAGGCGCCCCGTGGAGGCTTCAATACTAAATCAGGACTCAGAACACACATCTGCAGAGAACACAGCAACCTAATCAAGCATGAACGTGTCATAGCAAAGCACATTCCCCCTCAGAACGGCTGCCAAACGCAAGAGGAGCCGTCCTCTCGCCCTCGACTGACAGTGCACATCCTCTAAATGCTGCGAGTGGAGCTTTGAGGCCACAAACTGGATAAATCCTGTCGCTCGTGGCCAGTGGAGGGATTTTTGTTGGGGGAGCTTTTTCGGGGCTCGGTCACAATGCATTGTGGGGGTGCCGATGAGTCACGGCTGTGCGGATGCAGTGATAGAGATGGAGAACAGCATTCTTAATGTCAGCCCGTAATACCCAGGCAGACACGTAGGGCCTAATCGAGTATGGCACATCCCAAAGCACCAAATCATCATTATACATTTGTTCGGTGATGTGCCCACAGTCAGGGATTCACAGCCGGGAGCTGCCCCCCCCCACCCCCCCCCCACCTTTTGTCATGTTTTGTTTTATTTGACTGTGACAAATAATTCCATATTTTCTTTTTCAAGGACGAAAAACAAAAAGTTTGGAAGATAAAGACGAGACCGCGCTGAGGCAGAAAGACCCTTCCAACGTGATTTAAAGCCTGCGGGTATAACCTTCTGCCCTACTGAGTACGAGAGTGAAAACCTAACCAAGCATGACGAGGCTGTCTTGTCCACTCACACACTGACACATTGCTGATTCATAGACAGCCGTGTTTTTTCTCTTTATCTCCAGGTCTGAATGCTTGACACACCAACAAGCGGTGAGAAGACAGAAAGGGTTGGGATTTGTATTTTTTTTTTTTCATTTCACGACACGAAGGAGAAAGTGAAGCAATAAAACAAAGTGTGAATTTCTCAAAGTGCTGGCCGAGATTCTCTTTCACGGTTTGTCTCTTTGTCCGTTGCAGAAGAAAAAAAACACATTTATACAGAGATAAACAGCAAATTGGATTCCTGAGGTAAAGCTAGCGCTGTATGTTTCTGATAGTGACATAAGCAAACATTCGAAAATGTACGAGCAAATATAAATGACCAACGCTGTCAAAACATCGGCCCTCCTCTGGAAAATGTCTTGATAAATGTGACTTTTAGCCGCGCCATCGTCTGCAGTATTCCAGGGAACTGTTGGAAAGTTGGAATTACTTTTACTAGAACAAAAGTCAGAGATTCACTCGAGTCAGTAGGATTCATCCTCTGAGAAACACAAATGTCAAAACTTGTTTTTACAGCTCGTCCTGAGGGGCAACATGAATGTGGGATCCAGATTTCATGGAAAATCGTTTTAACGGTAAAATTTCACTCAAACGATTCACGCAAGTCGTAGGGATTCATCCTCTGGGAACCACGAATGTCCAGATAACATAAAAGTGATGAATGCAGGACTCGCATATGCGTTGGAGTCTTCAACAGAAAGGCGAAAGTCTTGTGTTGCCAAACTGCATTTTGATTATCAGTTTTTATCTCCCTCTGTGAAGAGCGACAGATTAATAGAATAGATTTTCAGTTATTTGACCAACCGGGTTTCAATGCTGACACCCCGGCCTTGACTTCTAAGATCACTATTATTCACATGTGAGAAATGATCCAGATTAAATAAAATGTGTAATCATAATCTGCCTCTAAATCTTTGTATTTAATCCTTTGCAAACATAACTACAGTCCTGAAAGCCTCGTGGGCCACGTTGTATTTTAATAAAAGGGAAGTGAAGCAAACAATCAGAGCTGAAGTTTTTTCAATTCCCATCTGTTCCTGTTTTAACAAAATATAATTGTTTTAAAATAACATGTAGGTGTGTATGAAATCCCAGAATTACTCAATCACTTATTACTTATTATTTCCTCAGCGCACATCTTTGGGATTGTGCCCCTTACTGGCTAATTGCTCCGCAGACTGACTTTAATGGAAACGCAAACAAATGAATGGAAACATTTAGCAGCGGAGAACCTTTGCTCTGTCGGCTCCCCTTGTTTTTTGTCTCACAGCCTCAGGACTGAGCATGAAAATTACAATTTATTTGCATCTGAATATTACAACATTAGCTCAGTATAATAGATGTCAGACAGACCGAATTCATGAATTGTTGCACAAAGGAAACATGATGGGAGACGACGCATTACAACTGCTGCGGATGTTTTTGTTTTTTACATGTTTACTGATTATCACGGGTGAGTGGTGCGTGTTCATCCTGCTGGATTCACATCCTTCATGTAGACATAGAACTTTAACACACGTGCAACAGTTGTATTTCAAGCTTCTTTGTTTTAATTCTAATTAAAACCACAAACAAAATCACATATACAAGTTAAACCAACCATTTTGTGTTGATCTCTCCACTCTGGAATTCGCTCTGTGTGCGCCTCCAGCGTCTGTCACACATCCCTCACCGTTAAGTGCCAATCAGCATTTAAAATGACTGTTTGTTTTCCGTGTCCTCTCTCCTACGTGAAAACAGTGGATCCTCCTAATCAGGTTCTCTCACCACTGTGGTTTTAACACGGTAATTCATTTGTCCCTTCCTTCAAAAGATGACCCATCGGCCCACTCCTCTGCAGTCAATCATCCAGATGTTCTCCTCAGAGGATTTACAGTAGAGTGGGAGGGATTTAAGAGATGTGGTTCAATCTTTATCAAGGTGGCCTCCTCAGCCGGGGATTCTCCTCCAGGAAAGGAGGAATCGATGAGGGAAGCGTTTCTGATGGACTGAGCTGCTTGAGACGGTGAACATGAACGAGAAGAAGAACATTTCTGTCAGAAAGAAGAGGAACAAGCTGCTTTAAGACACGAACCTGAACTCTGGATAGTCTCCGCATGTTCTCTGGAGGGGCTGGATGCATACATGTCTGAGTGGAGAATCTTCTGCTGCGTCGCTCATGTGTGAAACTCAGGGAAAAGTCTGGAGACATGTGGTCGACTTTATCTTGAAATGGCTTGATTGTTGCAGGAGTTAACAGGTGTGAACTGAAAAAGAAGGAGCGCAGGAGGAAGAGCAGGTTGCACGATAACCGGAGGGTCAGTGGTTCTAACCTAACCAAGTTGTTTTTGGGACTAAACCTCCCCAAACCTTTGCCATAGTCTTCTATCACATAAAAGTTTTTAGTTATTCAGTGTAGTTTATATTTCACCAGTGATTAGTAACAGCTTATCTGTGGTATGCCTCCTCACACTAATACAGGAAATGCCCCTATGGGTCATATCATAGCGACGTATGACCCATAAGTAAATGAGGTCATTCACACAATTACTTCCAGAGCAGCACAACCCGGGAGAAATGTTTGCACGCCTGAAACTCTATTTGCACACATTACTGGCATCTGATGCTTGATCTCCTCTCAGACAAAATGATGCTGCCAGGACGCCCTGACCAGTCGGACAAACGCCTGTGCAACACGCCATCTCAAACATATTATCCTGGCTACCATGAGATGTTTGGTCAGACATCAATCTCTCTTTTCCCCTTAATGCAGAAATAGAGGTCGCGGCTTGTGACGTAATATGAAACCTGTCTGTGCCTGTAAAATGGAAGTCTAGCCCAATTTCAAGGTAGAGTGCCTGGCTAAATTTAGGAGCTGTAATTCATTCATCACCCAGTTAGTGAATGCACCAGAGATGCCCATTCTTCTTCCTAGGTGTTAAATCTGTCCTTCAGGGTCTCTGCCCGTGACTTTGAAACAGTCTGCTGAACAAGGTTTCCTCCACAAATCTGCACCCGTGTTGTAGCGCTCCGTCATCACGTCTGCTCTGCCCTGACGAAAAGTTTGCGACGAGCAGAAAAAGTAGCCTGGTCATGTTCTTTTATCTCTCTCTCTCTCTCTCTCTCTCTCTCTCTCTCTCTCTCTCTCTCTCTGTGTCTGTGTCTCTCTCTCTCTCTCTCTCTCTCTCTCTCTGTGGTGTGTACATGTGTTACGATGCCAATCTGTAAAGACCGAACTCTGCATTCAGGGTCAATGTCGCTCATCGATCAGAGATGGGGGGGGGGGGGTTGTAAACCTACAACGGGAGCCAGAGGAAATCAAGGCTCGTTACATTGACCTTTCACCTTGTAAATCGCTGTCATGTCGGAAACACCGGTCGGAGTCAAACAAAAGTACGGTGACGAAACACATCAGAGGGAACGTGGGCCATGAGAGTGGGGGGGGGGGGGGGAAACGGCGGCCGGGGGTCACACAGGCAGGAGCCGACTCTGCCAGTAGGAAATCATTACAGGTCGACTATCTGTCATAAATTCTCTCTCCACTCGTGGGCTTCGTCCGTTCATCAAGGCTCAGAGGAGAAGTGACGCTATTGGACAACGAAGGAATTGTTCTGTTTCTCATTCAGCTTGAGGAACGGACCCTCGAGAGTTTTACCTTTTCAACAAATTGACTCATGCGCGCAGAGAAAACGCCAAGGCCGTTTGAGAACGTTATAGACTTGATGATGAATGGAACCCTCGGCTCTCCAGGAGTTGCACCGCAACAATGGGAGCGCGCTCTCGTCGACGAGTCCAAGACATTTGTTCTGGACAATTTATCGATTATGAAAAAACGTTGCTGCAGACTGTGGAGTTCACGTCCTGTACAGTTTCGCATTCAAGGCCAATTTTCAATTGCAGACACAAATGACAAAGTGTGTGTTGTGTTACACAGCTTTCATTGGACGGCCCCTCACAAGAGAGCAGATGATGACATGATGATGTCAGTGGATGACGGCTTTCTGATGCAAGTTTAAAGTTTCAGTTGATGCAAGTTGATGTCAAAACTTACCCTTAAGACTTTTACTACATTTAAAAAAAATGTGATCACAGGGTTATTGCTTTGAAATAAGCCGATAGCTGGTAGAATTGTTGACCAACTCACACAGCGAACTTTAATGAGCTAATTAAAGCTGATAAATCCTTCGTCAAATTACCAGGAGGTTCACAGTTTGATCCCCTTCTCCCCCATTCTGCCTGCCGAAGTGTCCTTGGGCAAGATACTGAAGCCCAAGATACCCCTGATGGCTGAGTCGGCAGCGTATGATGGAGACAGTGCTGCACATGGATGCACTATATGATTGGGTGTGAATGGTCACCTGGTCTAAAGTGCAGTTTTGTCCTTTTTTCCGCTGGAGCCTAATCTTGTTTTCATTCTCTATTTTCAACAAGCAGAATTAAAGGTGTATAAATACATATAGGAGCTAATTTTCCATTTAGCAATGCAAAGGATCCCTGATTAAAATTTATGATGAGATCCACACTCACAAGCCCTTAATTGCACTGAAAGTGAAAACAACATGAGCGGATTGTTAGTGTGGCAGCAATCAATTATTGGGTTCTCCCTGAATAGCATTAATTGATGTGAAATTAGCGTCCACGCCTCCAGCTTCTGAGCCCATTATGCGACAATTACGTTGCAGAAATAAAAAATGAGAGTCAGTTCATTTGAGCGATTTTTTTACACTCCGAAAAAATACACACCCACAAATTTGGAGGGGGGGAAACAATGATTAACTATGGCGCTGAGTAATGATAAACTTCTCAAGTATTCTGTTAATGAGACAGAAGTTAGTCAGCGGGTGACGCTCGGGAAAACATTTCGTGTGAGCCACTGAAATGGGGATACGGAGGCTTAGCATGACACCATTTAAATTAATTGGGTTTTATGTAATCAAATTAAACTGGACTGTGAGGAAGATGAAACCAATCCAGAAGCCGGCCTTAATACACTCAACGCCACGTAAGAGTGAACTACCTCTTGGCAAGGGGAGCGCCGGTGGCACTTCCTCTTCCCTCTGTCCACTGGGCAGGACGGGGCCAACGAGGGGGTCAGTGGCAGTGATGGAGGAGACGGGCAGCGCCGGCCCCTGGGGGACGCATTACTCACCGCTTTAATCATTGCAATGATAATCATCTGTGGCAAGAACTGCAGGGAAGCAGTTAGGGCCTATTTGCAGCTCAGTCAAAAGTGCACCCGCTCAGATTAATGATCTTTTGCACCAACTGAAGGAGACGAAGGAGGGAGGAGGAGGAGGAGGAGGTAAAGGGGCGGAGAGATCGTAAACACCATCTCGTCCTTGATGGTGACCACATTGACGAGTTTGATGGCCTGGACAGAATCATTACACTCCATTTAAATTATAAGTCATGTTAGGAGAGTCGGGTCTGACCTCAAGTTGAGAGGCGACTGTGTTCATTTTTCACATTTATCTCTTTTTAAACCAATGATTTATCTACTTGTGCTGCATTTCTTTGCAAAACAACAGAAATCTATCTACTAGTTGTGGAATAAATGTCTTATCCTGTCTTTAGTCTGTGGCCCTTGTGAACTGTGTGACTCACTGATGACAAGGAATAATTCTGCAGTCGCTCCAGAGCAAGTTAAGAATGGCCGCTGCACAAATCTAATAATTAATCCAAAACAATAAAACAGTTTGCAGAAAAATAAATATTAATTTTCCGTCATTGCTTTTCACAGCTTCTCATTCAGTTCCTCACCAAAGCGTCACTTAAGACTTTTCTTGCCCGTACGAGGCCATAATCCTTCAGTGGAAATTTATTGCTGTCCACTTCTGGGAAATAGCCTCCTTGTTCTTTCCAAGCAATTACTCTGATAGGGCCATCCATGAAATTTACTGCTGTTACTAATCACTACCATGCTGCTTATTAAATGTACCTCAAGCAATTTTGCAGACAGGAGCTCGGAAATTGTGGTGGAATTTTGATTTATTCAAGGACTGTGGCTTTGAAATACTTTGTGTTTCCATTTTTGTCGTCCAACAAGGGAAATGTTGAACATGAGGGTCGGGACTCTTTAATTCTCTGGGGTCACAAACTGATCACTTAGCTCTTTAATTCCTAATCATTTAATCATTATACAAGCGGATTTCTTTCTCTAATTTATTGCTTTCTGGATACATTGACGGTCGCAGGTTTGTAAAAATCATTCTTTCTTTCTTTCTTTCGGTACACAGGCTACATCCATGCAACTACTGCTGTGTTTACACCTGGTGTCCACACTCCTTCCAAAGTTTTCAAGTACCAAACTGAGAACTTGGAAACGCTACTGGCCCCGTCTTAGTTTGAAAAGTCTGCGGTTGAGTTTGAGTCTAGTAGAGACTGAGACATTCTTAAACGACAACGCAGTCACTCACATTCACTTCCTGATTTGATTCTTATCATTTACAGCTCAACAAACAGCCGTGAAGGTCAAAGCCTTGCTAACACTGACTGTCAGATAAACTGTGATACGTGTTGTATCTGTGTGAGTACGGACGCAGATTACTAAAGACACTGAAGTACACTTTCACACCTACATCGTCTGGTTGGGTCCTTCAGACTTTTCAGTTTAGACTGAGTTTTAAATCTAAAACTATTAATATGGATGTAGCCTCAGGTTTGTACAGAGCAGGTTTCCAAGCATTAGCCATGTCCAACACCTCCACACAGTGTTAGATGAGTAAACAGGGAGACGACGTGTGATACTGCAGCTCAAACAACACTTAAACCTGTTTTCAGCAGCATCTCAGCAGAGAGATTCACCTTGAACTTCAAACTTTAACTAAGTGAAGAAGCGGGTAAATGCACAATTCTACTGACGTGTGCATCGCCGCAAATTGCCTGGTGAAGTGAAACAGGAGTGAGTGTTTGCTGGAGGCTGAGCTCCTCTGCTTTCTTCATATTCATTCCAAACACCACTACAACTAATGCAACGTAATAATAATGCAGTGTCTCCCTTGACGAGTCAAACTGTGAAGTATACGAGCGATTACCATGATGAGATGTCTGAGAGCCTCGGAGGCAGTTCACCGAGTTAGCAGCTGATGGTTTCTACCGTCGCCATCAGCCACTCCGGACCAGCGCTGAAGATAAATCAGCTTCAGTTTGTCATCGCTGTAAAGATATGAGCTTTATTAAAGTGGGGTTTTTTTCTAAGCAGTGCAGTTTGTGAGCTTTGCTTTGGCTCCGCGCGCCGACACACCGGAGTTAAAATGAAACAATAACTACAGGTTAAAGTGCTGACTCGCAGCTTTTACGATAAGTGTGTGTGAGAGTACACATCTGTATTAGAGGGAGCAAAGAGCAGGACTCGTAAGACTTTAATATCGTCGCAGCGTTTCAGCACAATGCAGCAGGACAATGGTGATAAACCATCAGACGCAGGAATCAAAGGGTTTAATGGTTTTAAAATCTCTCTTTTTACATTTTCTCTACACGGCAGCTGCAGTTGATGTTTGGTGAAAACTGGTTTAGGAACAGTTCAGTTATCATTAGTCGACTAAAACCTCTGAGTTAAGCCTAAAGACAGATTGTGGATAGGGCACATTCACCGTGACTTTACCAACCTCAAAATATACTTGTTAAAATCGTATGATACACAAACTAATATGATGCACAAACTTTGATTCTCTGACGTTACATTTATTCAATTAACGAAACTTATTGTGTAAACCTGAAAACCTTAAACACAGCAGAGGACCCTGGTCTGTCCATATATATATATAAAATCTCAACCTTACAGTTTACAGAGATGATATCTCGATCGTCTTTCCTTCTAAAGCAAACACTTTATTGTGTTTCCACAGTAGAAGGATGGTTTTAACTAACACGCAGCATCCAATATCCTGAACTCTGGAAATATTGACTGTTGTGTGGGGAACAGTTTGGATGCGATGACAAATGCGACACGTCAAAATGCACGGGGATCGGCTGCATCGCGCCTCGGCCGACTCAGTCTGGCGATATTAAATCTGTCAAGCGTAATTGGTTTCCTACCAGATTAAAACATAAAACTGCAGGGAAGACACTGTTCCCAGCTCACCACCATCTGTGCTCTGCGATGGATGTGACGCCGCAGCAAGGCTTAATGAATTATTAGCTCATTAAACTCAATGCTTTTTACAGTGGAAGCTCAGAAAACCCAACTCTTGGTGGCGTTGGTTTCTTCTACACTTTCTGAATTTAGCTGTTGTTCGTGCTGGCTCCCCCCCCCCCCCCCCCCCCCCGCCGCCTGCAGCAGCTCCCCCTGCAGATTACAGAGATGAACGATCATCCGGTGGCTGCTGTTTTCATCTGGAGCTGCAGGACAGTCGTGTTTCCCAGTTACAGACGTCGCCCCAGAGCACGCTTCAAGCGCTGGTCGCTTGTAGAGACACAGCTCCCCATGCAGCCTGCACTTGTTCTCCTGATCCGAGCTTGAAGCCGGGTTTCACCTCTGCTGGTGACATTGGATGGAGCTGCTGTTTTTTTTACTCATATTCGCAGCACTTTTCAAAGTTGCAGTCGTGTTTTTGTCGGGAAAATCGAACAAACGGTGTTGAAGACATGAAGTTTGAAGCTTTGAAGCAGTTTGGAGAAATCCATTTTTTTTTGCTGCTGGTTTGTGGCAGGATTGTTTGGCTGACTGAAACTTTCAGTCACATGGTCTCTTGTGCATGACATGAGGTATTTTCTTGAAATGTGAGAACACAAATGTGCTCCGGACATTTTCTGGAAGTCTTCCTGCGAATCCAGTTAACCGAGGAGCCCGCACCAAATCCACATTTAAACATTTGCATTAAATCACCAATTACTTGACTCAAAGCGTCTGTAACTAAACTACCTTCAAAAACAATCTAAACGTCAACACCTGAGACTCTTTAAAAAGGATTCGTCTCACTTGTCTTTATTCACCTCAGGGAGGAAAGACAACAGCTAAAACAACACTGTGATTCTAGTGTGAAAAGACAAAGTCAGCAGAAAGTCCCGACCCTCTTCATTCGTCCCTCACTTCTCATTTCCACTTGATCGCAGGCAGCCTGTTGTTCTGCGGTGGCAGAGGTGTGACTCACAAACAGCTCGGTGACAACAGCATTCTCCAAACACAAGTCCCCAGTAAGTGGACACGTGTTTTCAGTGTCACAGAGAGAAAGAACATCCTGCCTGAGGCTCCTTGTTTTGTTTTTCAGAATTGATGGTTGGCAGAAGAGAAGCAACGCCAGCGAGGGAAAAGCCAAAAATGACCATGTGCTGGTTCCATTTTCTGGAGCCCTGTCTGGTGGAGTCTTTATTTGTTTTCGACTCGTCCACCAGTTTGGCTCGTGTTGTGTTGCGATGCTGTTGGCGCCGCGAAGGAGCAGATGCCTCTGATTAGCTGCCATTACTCCTGTGTGGCGTCACACAGACATATTCCTGCTTCCTCCCAGGGGCGATCGCAGGGCCAACGCCATCGTCTGCCAGCGATGTGTGTGTGTTTGTGTGCGTGTGTGTGTGTGTCAGTGAGTGATAAACAGGGAGATTAAAGACAAAATGGGACAATGAGATTGAGGATGCATGACAGAGAAAGAGAGAAAGGAGTGTGTGAGTGAGGAGAGAGCGGAGAGGAGAGGCGTCCAACCACAAATCTTACACTTCCTCTCCCTCCCTCCCCCCCGAGACAACAAATACAGGCTGGATGACAGCGTCAGGCCGCTCGCTCAGACAGGAGCCTCGTCCAGGAGATTAAAGCCGGACATCTGGCTGTGATGCTGCCTCTGCTCTGTGGCGACCGGGGGTGGAGCGGGGACGGAGAGCTGGATTGTTGTTCTGCCCGGTACTCGAGCTTCTCTCCCCCCCGGCTGCAGGGAGAAGCTCTTTCATGGTTTGAACTCGGAACCGCTCACGCTCCTCGTAAGAGAGTCTGGTAGCAGAGATTAGGCCAAACAAAGCCAACTGTCAGATGAAGTCCCTCTCCAGATAGAAACACCTCACTGAGACTGAGCTATTTGAAATATCTTTTCTACTGCTCATCCTGAAGTGATGCTCGTGTGATGATACTGGGGGGAAATGCTTCAATCTATTGAAATAACAGTTAAAAAATGGTATTAAACTTGATAAAAAGCCCGTAGCTCGAGTTGGAGAGCAATGTTTATCAATTTATACCGGAAATACCTATTTTTGTATGTTCAGCTACCTCTGCCAACGAGGTTATGTTTTCACCCCCAATTGTTTGTCTGTTCATCAGCAAGATTTTTCTTTAACAACAACAAAACTGGTTTCCAGGAAACTCTCCCCTTGTTTGCTATTTGTTAAATGCGTAATGAGCTTGTCACGATGACTGAATGCTTCATGTGTCGTCTAAAATATCAGTCCCTGATGAATGAAGA
Organism: Verasper variegatus; assembly: GCA_026259375.1. NCBI lineage: Eukaryota > Metazoa > Chordata > Actinopteri > Pleuronectiformes > Pleuronectidae > Verasper > Verasper variegatus. The sequence continues at coordinate 3,450,279 of CM048041.1, read as the reverse complement.
CTGTGTCTCTGCTGAAGTGCGAGTCACCTCCAGTTATCTGCGTTAGTGTCATTAATGAACGATGCTTTGAGGAGTAAATCACAGTGAAACGTGTCGTGATCTCATCGTGCTTGAATGACTTAAATACGTATCTTTTACCTCTTTCACATAACAATTACCTGGTATACGCACGTTTTTTAAAAGCAGGTAAACCCACAAACATAAAAGTGATTGATTCCTTTATTCCGTTGCCAGTTGAGAAGTTTGCGTCACTTTCGATGTCACAAATGTCCTGGAAACCAAGAATCATTTCGCACCAATGTCCACGAGTTCAATGCTAAAATAAAAATAAAGAAGAATTTGGATTGTGTCATGTCTCCATCATTGGAGCAGTAGCCGATTAAAAACCTGTTTCTACTGAGAGTCGCTTGACCCAGGAGTGAATATTGATTTATATCCAGTTCGGACAAAACCCAGATGAAAGTGAGTGTTAGTGGGTTTTGGGCTTTTAGTAAAATGTACAAACTCAGCCGAGTGGAAGCGGAGAAGACGCACAGCGAAGGTCATGAACTGGATCTCATGGCATCAGACTGATTCATCAGGACATTAACAAACAGAATTAATCACGCGCTCTTTGTTCGCAGTGTTTATTTGTGCGCTCCGTCTCCACACTGTTGATGATCTTGCGGGGCATTCAAGTCTGAGAAAATTAAGGCCATCAGCGCATGTGTCACGTCGAGAGGCTGATTGCAGAGTTCCCACATCGGGGAGCAGTGTCCATCATCGTTAGTTTTTCACAGATACGTGCTGCTGAAAGTGGAGGATGATGGAGCGAGGGGACGGCGAGGAGGAAGGAGACGGAGGAAAGTCAGGGGCGAAGGGACAGTTGGGGGGGGAGGGGTAGCAAGTGAGAACAAGAGAGGGCTATTGATTTTCGCCTCTGCACCTGCCACGGTGAAAGAAAAAGTGCCAGACGAAATCAAATGTCATTATTTTGGGAGGAGACTGCCGGGTTCATTGTTGGTGGAACAATGGCTTCTCGTATAGAAACAAAGAAGCTGACGGAGGCTACACTCATGTTCTCATTTACGTTCGGTATCCGCAATATTCTGGAGTTTTCAAGCACCTTGCACAGGGACGTGATAAATGATAAAGATAGATGATGGATATTAGTCCCTCTACATATGTTTGCTTTTGTTCATCAAGATCCCTGCGGTTAGCAAGAACAGCTAGAAGGTTCTGGGTTCGAATCCCGGTTTGTTCGGGTCTTCTTCCTTCAGGTTTTCTCCAGGTACTTTAACTTTCCTCTCACAGTCTGAAAACATGCAGATTGGGTTTAGGTTAATTGGAGATATTCTAAATTGATCCATGATGATCAACAGTGGATGGTTCAGTGTAATATTTCTGAAATGGGACCTGAGAACACCGACATATTTAATATCTGTGAACATAAATCAGACTTTCACTGAAAACGTTGCTTATTCTGCCCTTTGAGTCCAGAAAAGCAATAATTAATCTCAGTTGAGTCTTTCATTTTTAGTTCATTAAGACTTAGAAAACTAAATTAAAAGCTTTAATCAGATTCTGTGAATTTAAACAGGCTTGATTGGCAAGATTATAGCAGAATTCAATACTGGACTCAGATGAGATCAAATTCAATTGAACACCAACACCGGAGGCCATGATATAAATATATATAATATATATATATATATATATATATATATGAAGTCATCTCTTTGCAGTTTATACATAATGGTCTATTCATCACTTCTGTGCTCCTGATATTCTCCAAATGAAAAGGCTCTTTGGTTGGATCGCAAACTTTTCCACCTGTTACTTTCAAGGACCTCTCGTCAGTGATGCTGAAAAGGAAACTACGACACTTCGCTGTCAGAACCGATGCAAACGTCTCCCTTTAATCTCTGTTTCATCCAGATTCTCGATCCCTTAAACGCCTGCTCGGCCCAGCCCCACGTTTAAGGGAGTTTTTCGTTTCCGTCTCAGCTTCGCTCTGACAATGTCGCACTGGAGCAGAGAGATAAGCAGTGGGAAGGTTGAGGGTGTGTAAGACAAATCAAACATCACTTCAATTTGGGATCCTTTGGAAACGCTGATAATGGCCCGTGCTCTCGGTTGATATCTTTAACAAGAGGAAGGTGCTGCGCTCTTCGTCAGCTCTGACTCACCCTCAGCTGCAAAGACCATGGGATTTTAATTCAAGTCTTTTATCAACATGAATAATGACTAAAACTTTTAAATCTTTAAACTGGATCTGCTCTGTTTTTTAAAGTGTAGGCAAACACTCCCTCAGTGACCCGACCGCTGTGCTGCTGCGGCGGCGCTATAGGCCGCGGCTCGCCGGCCAATTAAGCTAATGTTGGTAACATGAGCTGGAAGATGCTTTTCCCCCTGCAGACTTTTTTCCTGAAGTTTCCAGCCGACTCGTTTTAACTTGAGAGCTTTTAAAAAGGGGTCGCAAAGTGAAACCTTTGAGGGCTGCGTGCAGGACTGAGGCTAAAGCTGCACGTCCCTCACAGAAAGTCCCCATCTCCTGTTAAGATCCTGCACGTTTAATCAATCAATCAATTAATGAAACTTAATTTATACCAGTGCACGGCCCGTTCTGTTCACTGTGTTGAAGCTACTTCAGAATTATTCCTCAACAATACAAATGTGTTAAGTGTGAAGCTGATAGGATTTCTGGAATTAGTAGATAGACACTGGACATGAGCCTTGAAATTGACATTTGAGTCAAACCTTATTCCTGAATGCTGTTCTCTCCTTTTGCTTTTGTATAGAGCTAATCAGGTTTGTGTCGTTTTACTGTATATACTATGGTTGCATGTCTTTTCGCAGTCTGCATATAGTACAGTGCATTAGTGTGTATCTGACAGATGTGAGCTGTCAGTCAGAGAACCGGGGGCGAACGAGGGATCAAGAGGTCTGAGCCAGAGGTGACGGACGAGGCTGACACATGCCGTTTTTCCATGCTGAAATACAAATAGACATGTCCACACTGCTGCACGCTCCCTGAACTCTAATGCAACTGTACATCTTCATGTGCATACACAAATAATGACCTGCACACACACACACACACACACACACACACACACACACACACACACACACACACTCACACACACACACACTCACACAGGGTTCTGCTGCTGCTTCTCATTTCCTTCCTTCGCTCTTACTCTCAAACCTTCTGCCTGATTATACGGTTATGTGATTCAAACCTTGCTCTTTTCTTTCAAATGCAGATTTTCATTGCCACACCGAGCGATGAATGGTTCCACATAACATCTTATGAGCAGGTTTCAAAGAAAATGTGCAGTAGAACATTAATCTTGATGCCATCGGTGCATTCGCTTCATAAAATGTATATTTCTTTTCCCCTCAGTGTCACGTATAAGTCAAACTAGACGGCACAGACCTTAAACATATTCTGCTACTTTCCTGTCACGGAAACTTCTCCAGTGTCGACTGATTAGTGTCGAATACATTTTAGACTTTTTCCTCTGGTGCTAGGAGCTGATCCAACACGGTGCAGGTTGGCAAAAAAAACAAATTGAGGCTGAAAAATGGGGCACAGGTGCACACTTCACTGGAATATCACTCAGTAGAGCCGAGTCCCCTTAGGAACCCACATTTAAATCCACTAGACACAAATTTCTAAACTTCCACCAAATTTCACTCACTTTTTTTCATCAAGAGCCGTGAATGATTGGGATTGGCACCAAAGTCCAACAGGTTCTTCCCTGAAGCAAAAACACATCGTTCTTTTTAAAACATCACCTCCGTGGCAGAGGAAGGTATTATAAAGTAATATAGATATCATTATACAGATGGTAAATATCAAACATGTTTAGGGGAAGGGTTGAGCTGAGAACTGTGATGAAAAAACATTATACGACCAGATCCTCCCAGCACCTAATTTCAACCCTGAGCCGCTCGGAAGAATAAAAACATGGACGTCGACTGCATCCATGTTTGTGTGTGTGTGTGTGAATCCTGTACGAGGGGAGTGCAAATGTGTAAATCATCCACTGCACTTGCTCCCGGGGCGATGGGGGGGGTTGGTGCTCTGGACAGCCATTGATAAGAAAACGCAGCAACAAGAACCTTTTGCCACTTGTAGATAACATTTTTAAAAAGAGACGGGGGGGAAATACAGAGAGAGCTAAAAAAAGAACAGGGGTTTTTGTAACCGGGCCGACTGCGTCTGAGTGGAATCAAGGTTACAGTGTGCGAGCGCAGACACGTTTCCAGACACTGTAACAGGATTAGTTTCACCATAGAGTCTAATGCAGCTTTGTGTGTGTGTGTGTGTGTGTGTGTGTGTGTGTGTGTGTGTGTGTGTGTGTGTGTGTGTGTGAGTGTTGCAGTGTGTTGCAGTGGGTGTGTGTGTCTGTGTGTGTGTGATTGTTTGTTACTCAGGACACAACCACCCCCATGAGCCCAAACACATTGTTACACAATCTCACACACTCGGTGCGAAGGCAGGCAGCTTTCAATTTTGTGTTATTAAGAAAGTCAACAGTTTCACACGGACACTTGTTTAGCAGAAAACACTGTTTTAGACTCACTGGGTTAAAAGCTTATGTGAATATTATTTATGGAGCTTTATTTAACCAGGTGAATCCAGTTGAAATTACAAGATTTGCATTTTTCACGGAGCCCTGGCCAAGAAGCAGCAATACAGCGATCAAAGCAACCTACTCGTGTTTAATATTAAAAAATACATCAAATAAAACTAAGTCAAATATAACATAACATGACGAAAATGATCGGTCTGGATCAAACTGAAACATGCTTCATTTCTTTGAAGAAAACGAAGAGGAGGCAGCTGCAGTCTTCACCTCCACAGATGATCTGTTTGTACGACGAGGACGTTAACTAGTGATGAAGGCTGCGCCTGAAGCTGGTGATGCTGCTAGTAAAACCATAATGATATCACCATGGCAACGAAATAAACTGCTTTTGCTCCTCTGCACTTTATTCCCAAAAGTAAGGAAATACGTTGCATGTCAATTATTTCAGAGGTTTGTTGAGCAAGATCGACACAATCTTCACACCCAGGTTCACAGAACGCTCTGCCTTTACTTTGAAAACAATAAGCTGATAATATGGTTCTGGATATACATTCCACAGACAGACAGACAGAAATCTGTAATTGGTAGATAGACACTGGACATGAGCCTTGAAATTCAAATTTGAGTCAAACCTTATTCCTGAATGCTGTTCTCTCCTTTTGCTTTTGTATAGAGCTAATCAGGTTTGTGTCGTTTTACTGTATATACTATGGTTGCATGTCTTTTCACAGTCTGCATATAGTACAGTGCATTAGTGTGTATCTGACAGATGTGAGCTGTCAGTCAGAGAACCGGGGGGGGAGGGGAACGAGGGATCAAGAGGTCTGAGCCAGAGGTGACGGACGAGGCTGACACATGTCGTTTTTCCATGCTGAAATACAAATAGACATGTCCACACTGCTGCACGCTCCCTGAACTCTAATGCAACTGTACATCTTCATGTGCATACACAAATAATGACCTGCACACACACAAGTACAAGAGCCGAATTCACAGCAAACACACCCCTGGATGGTGTTTTGTAACATCTGTGTTCTCGTTCAGCAGCAGCAACAGAGGAAATGCTCCCCCACTTCTGCAGCTCTGGTGCTTGTGAAGCAAAAGCTGACTGACGGAGATGTGATGCTCAACTTTTGAGGTCATTGATCTATACTTATGTCCATTTAAAGACCATGAAACACAGCGGAGACCAACGCTGCAACTTTGAGGAAACTTTCTTTGTGTTTCAGCATAAATCCAAGCGACAACATCCAACGTGGAGACACCAGAGGGCGGCTCCCTCGCCACATTAAGACTCTGAAACATATTTTGAAGTTAATGAGAAGAGATAGAGATCAAATGAGAAACCTTGAAGGTGCACAGGGACCGGGGCCAGGTAATTATTTTTCTTTCTCTTCCCAGGTTTCTGCAGTCAGCCGGCTGCTCCGATTGAGATTTGACTCCAGCGATAGGGACGTCCTCTAGGAGACGATGCGGTGGGACGTCTTATCTCCTCCTGATGAACTCCCGCCGAACATGCAACTAACTCCAGAGTCCACTTCAAGAATAATCTCGGGCTTATTCCGCTCCCAGGGTGCTTCTTGTGCTAGGAAATAAATATCAGTGGCATTTGTGATGTTTGCAGTATCTTTTTAGGAGCCGCAGACATCACACAGCCCTGTCGAGCTCACAGCGGCCGGGAGAAGAACATGGAGAAACTAATCTGTGTCTGGGGGTAGAAACTGGAGTAAATCATTAGAAGCAGTGGGAACAGACACTCACATGTCAGTTAGTTCTCCGCAGTGTCCCTGAGTCAAAGCTTGAGTTTTATTTCATGTGCAGTTTGGATATTGACTGTGGCAGCTGGTGTTCTGTGTGCAAATTAAATTAATTAGACAAGCTGAGGACAAACACCTCTGATGAACAGGAAGTGATGCACACACCCACCTCCTAATAAGAAGTCAGTGTGGGAGGGAGGGAGGGGCAGCATAGACTGTGAATAAAGATGGACAATGTGTCTCCACTTCCTTTCACTCTGCAGAAATGAAGCCAAAATGTCCCGGATACGAGTCTGAGTCTGAGTTGGCGCTGTAGCTATTGTGGATTAGTTGTAGTAAAGCGATAGCAGCTTTCAATCATGTCGTTTCATCCTGTTTTTATAGCATCACGAAAAATGTCCCATCCGTTAACATGGAGGAGACAGGGTTTACGACCTGTGCTGCATCCTAAAAATTAAAATGAAAGTAAACAAATGTAGTGTATATACTGTCCTCATGTAATAATGCATGTATGGAATAATAGAATATCTAATCGAAACACTTTTATTTATTATGTCAGCTCTATTGTATTTTTCTTTTATTCATGACTATGATTTCCCCCGAATGTTGATTCTGTCATTTTTGTATCTAAACCTCAGCGAAGCTTAATCCCACGAGAAGCAGAAGCAGAGACTCCGAAACAAATCTTCCAGTCACATCTTCATACTGTTAAATGAAGTCATGTCAAGTCGATTAAATGAATGTAGATACTAGATAATATACTGTGATGTATATCTTTTGTTTACATCATCACTGTGCATGTGTGTTTATATCACTTCATGAGCTTCATCAGTGAAACTGCAAAACAAGAAAAATGAGCAGAGGAGCAGAATCAAGTCGATACTTATTAGGGTGGAAATGGAAGAAAGTCGGTCGCCATCTGGCTGCGCTCGTGACAAATGCACTGTCCTCGTGCTTTCACTGATTACAGTGGGTAAGGAAGACAGAAAGAGGAGACCACAAATCCCACTGACGACAGCGGATCCATACTCCTGTATGAGTTAGTGTGTGTGTGGAGGAGGGAGGGGCCCGGGATCGATCAGCCGCTGTCCTGTGATTGATCTTGATGTTGACCCCGCCTCGCCAACTTTGCCCTTCGCTTGAGCAAAGTGAGTGTGAGTGTTTGCTGCTGGTGATCCGGCCGAGTGATCCATTATCAGAGTGTGAGTGTCGTCAGAGTCTGAAACTCACCAGCACCCTGACACCGTCCAGTGGAGCTGCAGCAATACAAGAAAACGTCTAGTAGCAGACACTACTCTATCCACCAACAGAGATCCTCCCACATAAATAACATGTTTTGGCCCAGATTTGGCCAATATCCCACATGGACTGGTGGCACTTTGACGGTCTGCTCCTGTTTGCCAGATCTGGGTCACACGTAAGCCACATCAATACCACATGTCAACCAAAGGTGACCCGAGTTTGTTTTGTGCTATTTGGACCATAGTCAGGATTTACCACATGGGCCACTTTACGTTCACATCCAGATGACATCTTGCACAGAGCAGTGAATGTTTGAAGTGTGTTCCATTGAGCTGGAGCCCAAACTTCAAATGCAACATCCTCTTTCCTTATTAATGGAGTGCGAGGGACGACCAGTTGTCCCTCAGACAATCTTATACAAGCTAGAAGCAGGTCAGAGATGCAGTCAGCGCTCCGTGTGTTAGAACCAGAGTATAAAGCATTGTCAGTCAATGCTCTTCAGTTGTTACTCGTCACAAAGCTTTTCAACTTGAGCCCCATGGATTTTACAGCATAGCTGCTTCCAGACATGCGCTAAACTCTGGTTAATCTCCTGAAATCATCCGGTGAGGTGAGACCACACACGTCTGGCATTTCACACACACAGAGACATATAGAGACAAACAACTATTCACACTCACACATATGGACAATTTGGTTTCCAATTAACTAAACCTGCACGTCCCCAACTGTGTCGTTAACACAACAGGATTCAAGAAAACAATTAATCATTTTATCCTTGAGTAAAAACATTGCTGCAAAATGAAATGTGCAGTCCACCTACGTATATAAAGAACATTTTGTATTCCCTGCAGGTTCTCATCATCACCACTGCTCAGTATAATTAAGATTCAATAATAATGACTGATACCTCAACAATGATTTCCTCCTCAGTGACAATCATATGACCTTTCAGGGAGGAAGATGAATCTTCCCCCACTGATTGCAACAGGAATGTCTCCCTCCTCCTCTTCTCACAGATGCAAGCAGTAAATACTGCACCTAATATACACAGGATATCGTACAGCCCCTCGTATCAGCCCATCTTCTAATTTTCGGAGGAATACTTCACCATTGCCAAGAAATAATAGGGCTGGCCCCTGTGTTAATTGCATTTCTAGACTCAGAATTATACACCGGTTGGAGTCCATATTGAGTTATTTCCAAGCAGCAACTGTGAGGATTCCTTGTGAATATTAAAAGGTAGAATTGTATAATGTGGGACACAAATGTGATGCATACCGCTGGCAAAGGTAGCAGTGGGGGAGGGGGATTGTGGGTATTGTGGATGCAAGTATTTGCCTAATCTGTGTCTGACTTTTAAAAAGTGGATGTTTTTTCGGTTGTAATTCCAGCTCAGAGTCAGTGAAATGCTTCAGGGTTTAGGGTTAGCTGCCTGAACGTGCTCACACGTCATCGGCTTCTCACTGAATAAAGCTGGGGAGGATTCTTTTACCTGCGTGGGGACGAAAAATCTCTATTTTTCTATCTACTTTGTTGTTGTATACATATAGCTGCCAGATATTTGTTTATGTGAAAATATAAGAAAAGGATTAAGGAAACTGAAATATGAAAAAGACAAAGATGATTGAATGAACTACAAAACCTTTGGTGCTGGTCAGCGTGCAGGATTTTAAATTAAAGTCGAAACCAGCATCAACACAGTTCATAAACTGTTGTCAGGCTCCAGAGTCTCTTTCCACCTGCTGCCGCTGCTTCGTCAGACACGTGAGCGAGCGGGAGAATCTCAAAGCAAACTAGGAAATGTTTATTTTCCATTATCGGGGATTTAGAGTGGAACAACAATGAACTGCCAATTCAACAGGCTCCAAGCCAAGGAAACATCTCTGTGGTAATTCAAGGGACAAATAAACAAGAGGATTCCCAAACATAAAAACCCTCAGAGGGGCTGAGATGAACAGGAGAGGTTTGGCAGGAATTAAATACATTCAACTCTATCTATCTCTCTATCTATCCATCCATCTATCCATCCATCTATCTTTCTATCTTTCTATCTTTCTATCTTTCTATCTTTCTATCTATCTATCTATAAGCAAACAACAGATGAAGTTTGTTGGGGTAAAGACACTACTTTCATTTAAACTAAATTAAACTGGCATTGACATTCACAAGTTGTAATTTACCTGATGTTAGTTGGAACCCATATTGAATTGTTTTTGCTTCGTATGAAATGTAAAATAAATCATATAATAATGGAAGGATACCAATATATAAATGTCCTTTCTAGCATTAACACCATTAACAGGCGACAGACTGAACCTGCCCCGGACCAGTCTGCTGGAGGACGTCTAATTAAGAAAATAAAAGCCCCAGTGTGGGTGGACGGTGCAATTTTTGTTAATAATTTGTGTGTATTTGCCTTATTTGTAAACAGTGGATTCCTGATCCAACAATGAATAAATCATAAACTTTGTCTGAGCCAAGGTGAAGTTTGTTAAAACAGGATTAATTTACATGTCGGGTTGATGGAGCGAATCCTTTTTGCTTCAAAATGAAAACACGCACCAATTAAGCTCCGTGGGCGGAATGAGAACGTAACAAGGCTCACTGGACGTTTTCTATCTGCGTATAATTCAAACTCTGGCATAAATATTGATACTCAAAATTTGAAACTCTCCTCTGTTGGAACAGCGCCTCCCCTGAATTCTAACGTTTTTTACAGTGCAACGTTGTGTGGTCAAAGATGGTACTGCACTCTCATGTACGTCGTCCGCAGGTTGCGTCCACTCGAGTCAGTGGTGACGTCAAGCGGTGAACGGCGAGCCCGGGTCTGACTGACAGGTGAAAACATCATGGAGCCAATTAAAGAGTTAATGAAGGAGTTAATGAAGCTAGCTGCTCTAATGGCGTCAAAACCAACTGAATGTGATGCTAGCAGGTTAGCATCGTCCTCAAACAACATGGGGGGGGTCTAGGACATTTAACATTTCAAACAAGGTGAGTTAATTAACCTTTATCTGTCTTTGTGTGTTCATCTCTCTGTGATGCTGTTAGTTAGTTAGCTAGTTAGTAAGTTATAGTTTCCTTCACTCTGATATTTAAAACTGCCTGAATTTAGTTTAAATTTAACATTTAGCTGCACTCCGGATAATCTCCTGACATTCAAACCAATGCTGCGTTGTATTATTTCCCTAAAGTAGAAGAAATATTGCTTGTTTAAGAAAGAAACAACTCATTATGCAAAATCAATTTAACGACATAAAGGTTGGGTATTTTAGTCAATAATAATAATACGTAATATTTTGTATCGATAACATGAATCTACAAAGCTGTCGAATAAACAAGAAGGTGTAAAAAGTTTAGTTTAGTCAGTTGCCCCTGCATGAATTAAAAAGGATAGAGGAGTGAAGCTGCACTTGAGCACAGGGCTTGAGCACATGTACTTAGTTCCACCAGTGTTGTCTGTGCAGAAGATCTGCTAATTGCTTGTTGTTTTTATCCTTCTGTTTTTTTAAGCTGCTGTAATGAGCCCTAATAACTTGTTTTTTATCTGCCAAGTAGAGACGGGTGCAGTTGATTTATGAATTGATGCAGTTTGATGTAAAGCTCAGTCTGAGACAGTTTCTTTATATTTTCAAAGGTACAGCGTTTAAGTCATCAATCTATAATTAGGAGCGTTTCAAAGGTTCCCTGCATCAACGCGAACCTATATATAAAAAGTTTGAATGAAGTTTTTAGCTCGTACCTTAACCGATGATGACACTTAAGGTCCAAATGGATCCCAGTGCTGAAGTAGGTTCACAGCAAACATCAAACCCCCCCCCCCCCCCCCATGACCCACACCAGCAACATAATTATCCTCCTCTCTGAACCGGGCGCTATTATTATTTCATGAAACACAGAACACAAAAGGTTCAGATGTTGTAGACAGAGATGTAAGGCACGCATGGAATGATAATGGTGAAGCTGCAACCTCTAGAGTGAAGTTTGACTCTTTCACCTCATCCACGCTGCCAGTTCACATTCTCCGACACGTCAAAGACACAATGGCCACATTTGTATTCGCGTCCTGGAGGGAGAGTTTGATCTTGGCAGGGTCGGGAGAGAAATTGTTTGACTGAGATTTCGGGTGATTTGCATTGTGTTGCTTTTGTAAAAGACTTTTGCTGAAGTTGTTTGACGACTCTTGAACTTGCTGGGCCTGGTTCTGGCAATTCAATCTGCGACCGTCAGTCAAGTGCACTTGTCAATAAAGTACACGGAGCAGGAACGAGTGGTTCCGTTCTCTCTATTCCAAGTCAGTGAACCGTCAAACGATTTTAATGAAGCTGCTATTTTAAGGTGAAAAAGTTGCTTTGGATTCTTGACGACGACGGTTGTTGTGTGTGTGAGTGTTTGTGTTATGAGTCTTAAATGAAATGAACTTGTGTCTAAAATCTCGTGAAATGCAGAAAGAGCTGTTTCTGTAACAATCTAATTGAAATAAACCCAAACTTTATGAACCTGTGGGAAAAGTTATAGAGAATAGTTCCATTTGATTTCAGTTGCATTTGTTCGGTGCAGAGATAAACCCGACTGGAGTATTGACTAACAGCAGTGATAGAATTAAATGATGAACAAGAAAAATGAAAATAAGAAAGTTAATGTAGAAAAGTGAAATCCCAAAAAGGAACAACAAATAAATCAGGATGATTTAGTGGATAGATTTCGATTAGATTTGTCCTAAGATAAATTATGCTACTGGTGTAGTTTGGGGTAGAAAAAATGTTCTATGTGAACAGAAAGTAAAAAAAAAAGTGAAATTCAAAAGTTTCCACACACCACAACTGAATGTTGTTGTACTGGTCGAAAATGAAATGAAAAATCGTCATGAATCTGTTACCACTGTTAAGATTAATAGTCCATAATGTTCATAATGCTGAATTCCCTTAAAGGTGAATTATTAGCGTTGCTGACCATTTATGTCTCAAACACTCAGGAACAACTCGTTGTGCACAAAATACTTTGGAATTATGTTTTTGGCAAATATCATCTCATTAGTTTATTTCAGTTAAAACACAAACTTCTTGTGAGTTGGTGGTTTTTGTGAATTTCATGCGAGCTCAGTAATATTCCTGCGGAGTTGTCTTTTTAATGCGGCACGTCTCTGGGAAGATAAGGGTCCAGAAAGTAAAAGGACTGACTCATTAATTTCTGCCTCGCTGTGTGAGGACAAACGGGGCCAGAAAATCTTGTCATAAACAAGTCGTCTGATGAATAGTAGATTATCCGGCGGGAGCTCCGGTGCGTCTGCACACTTTCCGGGGGTTGATTCATGTGCGGCTGGCATCAACCTCAAGGCCACGCGATCCAGGATCATTCCTATATTTTCCGGATCTTAAGAAGCATGGGATGTGAAGAGACGACAGCCCAGAGACACCTTCCGGGGGGGGGACAAATCTTTTGTCTTACAAATGTGTGCTTTGCTTCTCAGTGTGAAGCGGGAACAATTACTCCAGACACTTCAAAGCCAGTTTGTTCACCACAGTTGGGGGCTCGCTTCGGGGAGGCACTATATAGCTCTACCTGTACTACATATAATACAGAGGCCATTAAGGCTTCCGATAAAGACGCTACGCAGTCTTTCACATCACTGGGTCTGTGGCCAAATTGAAGAAGGGTGGAGTGGGGGGGGGGGAGGACAGGAACAGCCAGCTGCTCTTGTAGCTGCAGTCAAATGTTTGCATTTGTTGGGAAGTCTGCAGCATCGTTATGTCTCCACACAGAAGATCTATTTAAACTGTAAACTAAACAACAAGGACAACAGAGTATTTAAAATATATAAATGATATGAAGTATTTAAGATAAATATTGAAACGTTAAATGAATAACATTAACAGAATAGAAATTATATAATATATATTTTGATTGAAAGAAAATATTCTCTATGAGAAAATAACTACTTCTCACTTGATTTATGACGATTTATAAGGACGTTCATTCTGTAAATTATGGTCCTAGAGTCCAATAGATGGATACCATGCGACTGACAGCTGGTCCTGTCTGATGGCCGCAGCGTCCTCAAGCTCCCAGTTAGGCTCCAAGATGGTGTTGGTCTCTCAAGCCTTCACAAATCAGTAGGTGGTGGTTTGTCACTTGGTGGAGGAGCCACTGTTCTTCAAGTTTCTCTCTGCTCTGTATTCCCATTTCATTCTTTTTTCTGTAATGATATCCGTAAAGTTGCATCGCACAGAAACACAGGACTCTACTGGATGTGAGTCATCCGTGATAATGTTACGTCCAATTTGAATACTTTCTGCTTAAAGATCACCTCTGAGAGTGTTAACATGAGCCGCAGGCAGCGTTGCTATGGAGAAGAAATTCAAATTGAAACTGTCGGGAATTCAAACCACTTTGTTGTCACAGTTTTTTCATAGAACACGGCACCGTGGCTAATAAATGTTTCTCTCCGTCTGAAATGAAGTATTTGTCAGTTATGAAGTGTTTATTGGACACAACTTTGTGCTCCCTTATCTTCTGATGGGGACTTTTCTCCACATTCCATCGACCAAAGTATGGAATTAAAAAACACGAGTGTCAGATTTATCGATAATAAAAGTAATTGGTGGTCACTGCAAACGAGGCTGAGCAGCAGAGGGGGACAAGTTTCCAGATGTGACGCCGCTGTTGGGAGTTTCAACAAGTTGCCGATAAATAGGTTAGGGGGTATAGATCACTTGATGCCTTAATGCATCCCAGAACAAATTACTCCATAGATTTTCTTTTCCTCGGTTGTGCACAGTCGTATCCAACACAATTTACAACAACAAACATCGTCTTTTTGTTGTGTGTGTTTTTGCTCCCAGCCCAGTCTCTGTGAAACGTGATGAATGCCTGGGATAACAATATTTATATGCACACAGTTAACCACGAGAAGAATAGGCTCCCTGCTAGCCTTCATATCTGTATTTAGACGTCAAGTAGCGCAATTTTCCATGTAGATTAGAATAAACAGAGCAGGCAGGCGGGTTATCAGTATTTTTGTATAAAAAGCTCAGAAGGCACCGGCGGTTATTTCTGTGCATTGGAGTTATTTGAAAGTTGCTGGTAGATAAATGGCTCTCCATGGTTTGCCGGTAATGACCAATCAATGCCATATAGCCAGTGACAATAACTATCCCCTTTAAAACCTGAAGTACCTGTTCACATGGTGCTTTAGAAAATGTTGCTGGTTTTTCCTTCATGCTTCTATTTTACACTTTCCAGAACCTTTCACGCTCTTTAAAACTGAACCTAATGACAGTTGTATCAGTGGTTTTGGATAACAAGGGCGAGGGGATGGGAGAAGAGATCACCTTCCCTGCTTATAGTGCAGTCATAGCTGTGATATGTTTTTTACAGCACTGCAGGTTCAGCGGCTCTGACAGGGCAGCATATCACGTACCGTTGTCTTCGAGGAGCCGACTGCGTTTATTAATAATTTGTGTTATTACTTTGCTGGGAAGAAAGTGGCTTCCGTGTCATAATGAGTCACCGTCACAATATATTTGTGGCAATAAACGCCCGGTTTATTGTGTGTTTGTTGCGACACTTTGCCATACATTTTTTAAGAGTCGCTGCTTTGACATCCACTGACATGAAAAGCCGTTAAGAACAAAGCTATCCGTCAGTGAAGGAAAACTCAGAGGCAGCTCAGAAACACTCCAGCTCGTTTCTGCCCTCGGAGAATAAGGAGGCAATCTAAAGCTAATTATAATGAACAGCATGCAACAATAGCATTAGAGGTTTTCTTTCCCAAATTTTTTTCTCTTCCGAGCGACAGCGTATCATTAATCCCATGGCAACCGATTCAGTGTCAATGTAAGGCACAGCAGGGCCCCACTTGCGTCTTTCGAACCAATCACCGCGAACGTGAATCAATCCGTGGCACAACCAGCGAGTGAAGTTAAGTCTCTCTCGCCTGGATACAGTAGAGCTCTTCCTGCATCTCTTCAAAACGATTAAAACACTGGGCCTAATGGAATGTACGATGAACCGGTCACATTCACCAAATTTGTCTTAGTCGGAAAATTTAATTCACGGGTTGTTCATTTGTTCATTTCTGTCTTTGTTCGCTCGAGAAATATCTGACTTAAGGATTAGTGGTTTGAAATAGAAGTTGTTTGGTATTCTTAATAAAGTATTAAACAAAGCAAAGGCTCAGAAGTGAAAGGGCTTAAGTGACATTGCACTAACTTTATAGAAGTTTGGGAAAAAATTACCTTAATTTGACCAACCAACGCATACTTATATTGCAATCTTTAATATTAGCATTCATACACTGATGGACGACATTTTACTTAATATTTAATCATTTATTTTAAATCAACATGTTATACTCAATGCCGATTAAGCCTATCAGTGCCAGGTAAATCCCTTTTAACGTACTTGAGTTTGAAATCGAATGTGTACGCCAAACATTCCCTCGCTGACAAACCAGTAGTGATGTGGTTTTTTATCCTCCAGCAATGACTGGTTTGCAATCAGAGTTGTAGAAGGACCAGGCTGAAGCAACTGGAGGAGCATGGCGGAAAAGCCCCTGAAGCACCCGAGAAAAGTTTCCGATACTCGAGATGAAATACGAAACTTGGCATTTAGAGGAAGGATTACGATCTAAAGAAATAGCAATAGACAGCCACGACAAACACAGATTTCTATCGGTGTGGCTTTTCCCAGCTAGAATGGTGATACAAGGTCATCAATGATGTTTATGTATTTACTCTCTTTGCCAGAAGGGGGAGACAAAAGCTAGATAGCAAGACAGAGACTTTCTATGCAGAGGTAACTGATCTGCTTGTGTGTAAAGAGAAAAGCGCTCGAACAGACCACTTGTGTGTGTGTGTGTGTGTGTGTGTGTGTGTTTGTTGACCTGTTTATGTAAGAGGCTCGTTACGTAACTTATAATCACCGAACTTTATATATGTTGTTTTAAAAAGAGACTCTTTGAAAAGCAAAGCAAAACTCTCAATCATCACAGTCCAGGAACAGCAGCCTGTGATTCTGGAGGGACTCATGAATTACATAAACATTAAACCACGTTTAATGTTGCAACCTTTAATCTAACTTAACCTCAATGCTTCAAGTAGCAGTGAGGAGAAAAACTATAAAAACTCCATCATGATTGAATGCGATTGTTTGTCTCTCCCAGTTGGCAAAGGCCTGGAGTGTGTGAGTGAATCATAACACCAGAGAGCTGCTGATTCCACTACACTGTAATTTTTGAAGCCGCAGTTCGTGATGGTGTGTTTTGAATTTTATTATTGTGACATGTGTGCGAGACCTAAAAAAAACAACAACCACTCACACAAAATTACAATGTTTCCGATGACAGGAGTCAAGCCTTCAGTTTACTGTATGTTGCTTTACACGGTACATCTGAATTAGCTTCAGTGTAAAAGACATTCACTGTTTTGTGCTTTTAATATGACTAAATAGCAATTTTGTATTATACCAATCATACTTAATGTGTCAATGAGAGGGTACTAATCAAAAAATTTAATTATAATTATGTAGCGTGACAGTGTGAGTTACCATTACGATAATGTGATGGAACCACAGTTACATGCAATTTCTAATAGTTTACGTGGAATTAAACACTATTGGTCTTGTCATCCTGTAAACTACATATTTGTGGAGGCTCTTTCAGCAACATGTACATCAATATCAGATTATATCGGTATATCACCGACATTATTTGTTTCCTGATTCAGTTTTTACTATAATTTGCCTTTTACGCTCAATATATATGTATTTTTTCTGATGTAGCCTTCAATACTTTCATCCCTCTGTGTTGCTTGTGTAAGGTAATGAAATCAAATACCATTATAAGCAGAGGACCAGTTTGACTCTGCTGGAGAACACCAGTGAGCTCCTAGATCCGATCTCTCACCGCACACTGCAGCCATAGACGTAAGGAACTCTCTGTCAAGCTGTCCATTAGTGATGTCTAGCAGCTAAAGGCCATCTGAGCAGAGAGGGAATACCCCATTGTCAGTGATGCATCTTGAACAGAAACCACATATAAAAGCAATTTGCCTGTGAAATAATTTTTCTTACGGGGCCATCTTCTCCGAGTGTCCTCTCCCATTGAGTTCTTCTGGCGTAAGAGCTCCATTACAATGATTTAGACTCCACAGGATGGGCACGCACTTGAATGAAAGCCCGAGCGCACACACAGAAGCACACACAGTCATGCCTCAGGGCCAAGGGACCCATCAATTAGAGTGGATTCAGTCAAGTCATCATTGTCTGCCTCCTTTCTCTTCTCCTCCCTCGGTGCACAGAACTGGCACAATGGTCACTCGAGCCCTCTGAGCGCTTCCAATGTGGAGCACTTGCATAAGAGTCCGTTTTTTTTACAGGCACATAAGCAGAAATAAACCCCAGATTCCATCGGATGTATTGGGAGTGGATCTATGTCAGAGGGGGACGGTGTGAGAGTCAGAAGGGATATTTTGGGGATCACAGATTGGCAGAATGGAGCTGAGGCCATCAAACTGTTTGTCTGCTGGGCTTTTTTCCCGTTTTGCTTCGTGCTGTATCTCTGCTGTTCACTGTCCTGGAGACGAAGGCTGTTGTGCTCGACTGCTCGTCGGGGGCCACGTTTACCTTGTGCTGTCAGATGTCATCTCAGGAAGGTGTTGGACATAACACACACACACACACACACACACACACAGTACGGTTCGCACAGCTATCCCTATTAGGACTTCCATTCAGTGTAGACACCTTATTCTTAACCTTAACCATGACCAATCCATGCCTAACACTTACCTTAACCTAACCACAATTCACATCTCACCTCCAACCTTAACCAGGACCTCAGTAATTAGGTTTTGCCTCATCAAGGCCAGGATATGGCCCCATGAGGTCCCCTCTTTATACCATTTTCTGCTTTTGTTGTATTTCTCCGGCTGCTCTAATGCATCAGTCAGAGAAAACTGTTTATGTTTCGTTACCTTCATGATACAGATGAGTGAGGTTGAACCAACCTGAGTGCAGCACTCTCCACAAGTTTCTTCGGATGCTTCTTCTTTCAGGTGGTTACATAGATTTGTCGTAAAGTGACGAGGTTTTGTCAAACCACTCCTACATGATTGCTGTCAACTCCTTTTTCAGCTCCTCAGCCTCCGTGATGCAAACTCACGTTAAACAAGTGAATGTGACCCTATGATAGAGACATGTGATATAATCTGACCAATCAGAATTTTGTTGCTTTGAGAACTGAGTCTAAATCCAGATCAGACTGTTGAGGAGTGAGTTTCAGTCTCTGTCTGCACAATCTAATGCAACTCACTCCAACAGTTAATCTATCCCATCTGAAAACTTTTTGTGTTGCTCCGCCGCTCGTGCCCTTCCTGAGCAGCGAATCCACTGATGGCCATATTGATTTCGCCTTTTATAAAGACAGTGGCGAACAAAACAGTCTGAATGCCAACATGAATGAGTTGAAAAAGGTGTAGCCTGGAGGTATCTGTCCCCCCACCCCCTCCCTGTCTCTGTCTGCCGCTCTGAATGCATCGCTCTGCCTCTGTTCTCACCATCACTGTCACCCGGTCTCCGTCTTCATCTTCATCTTCATCCACACATTCTCCTCTGTGTGGATGGCAATTTTTAAACGAGATAAACAAAGAGACGTTATGAAACCGAGCTCCACAGAAGACGGTGTTTGTTGTGTGAAATTCTTTGCCGTGCAGCTCTGGATTTCTCTGACAAGTTTAGGAGTAATGCACTTAAATGGGCTGCTTGCTGCAGTACAGGGATTATTTACCCGTGCCTAAAGCTCATTAAATTTGTTCTTTTTATGCAGAGTGTGTTTCATTTTATCTCGTTTATGTGAATCACTGGGGGTGATAGGCAGTGTATGAATTACTGCATGTGTTGTATGCTGGATGTGTCAGCCTGAGAAGCTGGGTTAGCACAGATACGATGCTTAGTGGCACAAGACAATTGGGCGGCTGTGTGTGTCTCTGCCTGTCTGATGATCTTGATAAACAGTCCATTAATAGATGTAAAAACAAAATGGATACAAACGTTACTCTGGGATATAAAGCTTTCTTTAAAATTAAACCAGTTACTTCCTCAAACATAATTAGAAAAAGTTAATTTTGAAATAGTGAACAAGAAACTCCCCGATCTCCCAAATGAATACAGTCAGGTCATGTGTTGATTAACTTCTCTTTCAATCCCTGAGAACTAAAATTTTGCTGCAGTCTGGGTTTTGTTGACATTAGATAATGGGTCAGGGTTTTCCCTCTGAGTTTTATTTACTGTTGATGGGCTCATGCAACCACAATGATCTGTCAATTAATTTGTTATTCATCAACTGTTAGTTGACCTGTGATTGGTTGACTGAACCCATGTTGTTCAGTCAATTAACCAAAGCTGCAGGAGTGAACATAATAATTTAAAAACCTTGTTAAAGCTTAAAAATAATGAATAAAATAACTTTTATATTCAAAGCCTTCCTCTTCCCCACGGTAGCCGACCGTCAGCTTGTCTTTAGGGGCTCGGTGTAGCGTTGTGTAGCTCAGCATGACAATCATCATGGATGAGCGTTATCCTGTGTCCTTGGGACCCAGGGGAAAAAAGTCTGCTACACACAGTCGTCCCTTGTACCCTGTGGTTTACTCTCCCTGATGTGGACTCGTGATTTAATGTTGAAAGACGGGAGTGTCCTCGTCCCCATGCCTCGTTCAGCGGATCTCCCCTTCACGCGGTCCTCCCTCGTCTTCACCTACCTGGGCTTCTTACACTGTGCCAAGGCACAAATTAAAATATTTTAGTTATGGCTGCTTTGGTCTAAAGTTGTAAATTGAGCTGCGCTGTTGCACGAGTTCATCATGATCGTGGTGCCTCTGTGCACAATTACTTGGTATAAAATTGTTGTTTTACTCAAACCTCTGAGCCACTATAACAGTTTTGTTTAATACATGTAAATCAGAACATTTTTTTTTTTTATCTGCCACAATAAACAAAACAACAATGTTCAGCTCCCAGCTCAGCAGGCGGGTGAAGATGCGAGCTGAGTGTTATTTTGGCCCAATCTGTGTGTGAGTGAGAAAAATCTACTCCACGCATTGATGGATTTTCATCAAACATGGAGGGAATATTACGTTAAAGGTTATCTGGTAATCGTCTGATCAATATATTGAGTTATAATGATTAAATCATTAAATCATGTTACGATAATGTCATGAAATATTAAGGTAGATAAAGAAGAAAGTTAGCATTGCCTGATTGTGTGTATAAAGTGCATCCAGGATATTTATCACCACTCTGAGGCTTTGACCTTGTTCTTCAGGTTAACAAACATTAGATTCAGGCTGGTTGTGAGGAATCACCTATGTTGTATCTCTGCAACTCGATGGAGGAAGAGGAGTTATGAGCTGCAGGATGATGGGTAATTACACAGAGAGACTGACTGCAGAGACACTTTTCTACACGGGTCCAGCCCCCTCTCTGTGACAGCGCTGATAGGGAGATGGGAATCCATTTATACCCTGAATGATATGCTAATAGAAATATTCAGTAAAGCAACATCTCACTACATCTCGAATCAATCTGCTCTGCTCCTCCATGAAGACAAATTCATCATTGTGATAGCGCCGCTGTTATTTGTGCGTGTCTGGATGATGCAGGGTTCAGTTTAACAAACACACCGGCATCATCCCTGAGCGGCTGCTGCTGTGTTCATGGTGCAGAGGTTGGTTTGAAACACTCTCCTGTTTGTTCTGACTTTTGTCAGTTTAACCGGGTGTATTTACTTTCAGGTACAACAGAGGATGATCAAAATGCTGTTTGACCTGAAGTCAATCTGAGACTGAAAATAGTCTGAAAATCAAGACGTATAAAGATGGAGGACATGACAGCTCTCCAAAAAGTGAAACCAAATAATCTAGATCAACCCCTGGTGGCTGGCTTCGGTATAGGTCATAGAACTTGCCCCCACCATGTTATCATTGTGATTAGAACTACCTAAAATGACCACCAGGGGCAATCATGATGCTTCGGCCTCATTTTTGGAAGGTCAAAAATGTTGTTCAAGGTCGTTCATGTCGTATTTGATATATTTTTCTAGTTTGGTCAATGCCCCATCTGCAAACATGGAGCTGAAGTATATGTGTACAACATGTACTACAACCAGCCACCAGGGGGGCGATCCAGATGTTTTGGCTTCACTTTTGGTAGCTGCCCATCTTTATATACAGTCTATGTTGTAGACACCGAAACATCTCTGAGAGATTTTCAAATTAAATGCGTATTAGTTCTCTTCTCTTCTCTTTTCTTTTTGCGATAAACCTGCATCATTTCAACCTAATTCTTCTTTTCCCCACTTATCACCTCTGACATTTAGTCAGTAAACATCTGCTGTTGGATATTGATCCTCACAAAAATTTATACTTGTCAAAACAGTCTGCAAACACCAATTCAATGTCCCCCCTTTCTTTCACATTTCTACATCTCATAAATCTCTCTCTTGCTCTCCTCCTGATCTGGAGGCTGTAATTGTTGCAGCATGTGAACGGACGATTGAGTCTTATCTGATATTACCCCTCCAGGCACGATCTATTCTGAGGAAGCAAGCACTGCAGCTTGTGACAAACGTTGACGATCTGTTACCTTTTCACGAGAGAGAGAGAGAGAGAAAAAACATTATTTCTATTATGAAAACTTAAAAAAGTAAGCTTGGCTGCTCTGAACACTGCAGTGACAGCTCATCCCCAGATAATACCAGTGGTTGACTTCTATTGAAGTTATGTGGAGGTGTGCGTGCTGAATGTGAAAATGAAAAAGAAATGAACAATGCGATGAAAAGAAAATACTTCTCTGTTTTTCTCTCTTTCTGAAATAAAGGATGACGTATAACTTCATCCTTTCAGTCAGTTCACCAGAGAGCAAGAATAACTTTTATTATGCATCAGTGGGCAGAAGCAGCACAAAAAGAAACTTATCGACTTTAACTCTCATTGGTAAAAAAGAAATGAACATTACGTTTCTGAACAATTTGCCTTTTTCCCTTTCTTGAGATTGTGACTTTAAAAAAAAATCCATAAAGATGAATCCAACTCGTCTAACAAATGCAATTACTGTCAGGTGGAGATCTGACGGTGCAAATCCATCAGGCCTCGCCAATAACTTTTCATATATTCCCCCTGCTGATTAAAATCAATCCACTCATTTGTGATTTAGTTTGAAAGGATGCATTTCACGCTCATTACCAACTCCGAGGAGGTTTTGTTTTCATTGCTCTTTGTCAGTTTGTTTATTTTACGCAATCACTACTGCTTTTACTGAAACTTGTTTGAAGGTAGGGATATATATATATATATATATAGATAGATAGATAAATATATATATAGGTCTGTAACTATTTGTCTTAAATGTGAACATTCATTAGGACGTTGGAAAGAGGGTTCATATTTGAACTGTAATGACTAATTCAAATCCTTTCAACCAAGAAGAACATCAGAGCGTCTGAAGTAGTTTTCTTCATCATCAGTAGAGTAACTCGGTAATGTTTCGTTGATTTGCTGAGAAAATGGAGGACGCTACCGTGTGTGGGATCATTTGTCCGAACTTCTTTGAGAACTCGAGTCGGTTACGGGCCAAAGAGGAACCTGCTCACTCCTGGAGTGATTTCAATCAAGGGGGCGGATCCAGGACTTCCTTTAACGATGGATGATGCGGTCTGTTCGACATTTTTTTAATCTTGAGGAATAATATCAGGCCTATTAAGGGGACTTATGTTTATGAGTGTGTCACATTAGGTGCAGTTGATTGAATTTAAAGGGACTGTTGGGCCTTGGAGCTCTGCCGAGTCTGAGCCATTCTAGTCTGCAGCTAATATGTATCAGCTAACCCAGAGGATAGTTTAGTTAATGATGCTGTGTTTCAACCTGGTATTCATTGGTGCTGTGTTATGAATTTAAAAGTGCACCCCGTGTCAGTAGGGGGTGCTGCAGCCCCCTCAGAACCTCTTCTTCCAGCTTTCTTCAGAAGTCAGTTCCTTTTCTTTTTGAACGAGTTGATCATTTGTTGTGGAGCGAGATGCAAAGTAGCTCAATCAGAGATCATGTTATGTGTTGATGTTGTATTGATGTGTTGTCTTTACCATGACCGCATAAATTATGATGAACAGCGTTAAGTCTCCTATACTACATGTAGCTGTGTATCACTTCAAAACTAATTACTGTCCCTAAGTGCAATTCTCTCCATGAAAATACCAAGGCCAAAACATGAAATGGTTGTCACTCTGCCGTTTAATTACTTTTTCCATGCCAGCGTTGTGTCCTTCAGCTCAACTTTCCATATAAAACCACTGCCGGCAAAAGCACTTCATAAAACCACTCAGCAGGAGGAAGTCCACCCCGTCGCCCCCGGCGCAGCCCTCCAATATAACCTCCACTGCGTCTCACAGCAGAAGCGTCTGTTTGACATTCACCGCCAGAAATGAAACATATTCCGTGTTTTGCCAGGGCTGCGTCGTCTCTGCCCCGTGGTTTGATTCGAGAGTGCCTCTGCTACATCTTTATGCAAAGCACACTGATGAAGCAGCCACTTATCATTAAGTGGCTGGCATTGTCATACATCAAGGTTTCGTGTCATCAGCTAATATATGCATTATCAATCCAGACGAGGTACCGCGCTAGGTCTCCATGCATATCTATTAGCAGGCAGAGATATTAATTCCCACCCATGCCTACAACTCCTCATCAGGGGGAAACGAGAGAAGTTCACATTACAGTGTTGTCAGTACAGTGTGTGAAAACTTTTGTTTACCGCACCTTCACAGCGAGGGAATACCGTGCGATTATCCAGGTTCATGCTGGATGCAAATAGAATCCTGCACAGATCTCATTTATAGAAATATCTCCCGTTAATGTGATCCGAGGAGAATTTATTTATAATCTGCATGAGGGATGTCACAAAACCAGACGTTTGAGCACCAATACCACTGAAATTCCACGAACATGGTGGCAATAGTATAGGGTGAATATTGGAAACTTGAATGTTATATTTCGACTCAATGCTATCTTACTAAAGTTGTGATTTTTGTCCTTGCGCCCACAACTGCCTCTATTCCACGAGTTGTCGTCTACTGTGTTGGTCTTTCTTATTCTTCTTTATGTCAGGCTGGTGTTATCATGTGGCCCCATCAGAAGAATCACATCTCCAGGACATAACACAGCTCCAGTTTTCTCCAGCACCTACAAAACTAAAAATAACTGTCACATTTTCACAATTTTGCCATCGATTTGGTAACAGAGGTTCATTTCCCATAACTATTCACACAGGATATACAAGTGTCATTGTGTGAAAACTTACAGATCAAAATAGTTAAGTAAGTAATAGAAGATCTAGTAATAGCTATAAATTAGTCATATGCAGTAATAGACTAAATGTTTAACAAAAATCTAAAAAATTCCAAAAGTAAAATAAGAATACTCAGATCTAAAAATACAGTACATATGTTATAATAATAGTGAAGGTTGGTAACTTGTGTGTGTGTTTGTTGTTTATGTTTGATTATACAAGTTGTTTAATTACAAGAGTCTCATGACGTGCGGGGGGGGGGGGGGGGGGGGGGGTCAGGGGCGTCCTCTGAACAGGCTGCTGTGGGGACGTATTGTCTCCTTTAGAAAGCTCACCGCTGGGTGGACAGCCCCTGCAGGCCGGGCAGGTGCAGTTGCTGTAGCAGGTGTTGAAGCAGCCTGTGAGAGGAGTGGAACAAATAACATATACTTATTAAAACAAGTTTCAAATCAACAAGGAGAAGGACTGCTGCTAAAATTGCCATAATCTTGAAGCAGCAAATGTGTGCAAACTGAAAATGTACAACCCTTTGTTGAAATAAGTCATAAAGAGCCAAAAAACATATGAAAATAACACATGAATTAGTGTTTTGCAAAGCATGAATGAATTCAGAAAGTCCTTGAAATTAGTTTAGCAGCACTCCTCTGCCTCTGCAGAAAAGATGCTAGTGTCACAAAAGTAAGGTTGTTCTACACGGTGTCTTTCTAACATCCAGTATCTGAGTCAGCTGCTTCACGTGACAGCTTAGAAGCAACGCCGGGAGTCTATATATAGCATTTTATTCTTTAAAGTATCACACAGACTTTTCTGATGTAGCCTAAACAGTCTAGTAGCTTTACCCACGTCAATAATCCCTCACGAGATTTCTAAGCGCGGTCCCACACGTTAGAGCATCGGATGATATGGAGCATTAGAGATGGCGAGAAGAAGAGCAGAGAGAAAGAGGAGGTAGTGCTGGGGAGGGGGCCGTCGAGATGTTGCTCTGTGTTATGTGGAGTGTAGAAGCAGAGCAAGAAAAGTGTCTGAAGACAGGAGAAAAACTGAAAACCCCCGGGGGAGGGTTGTGTCAGCCACATGCTCCGGTAGGTCCTTACAGAGCCGGGCCTTTTGTTATGCTGATTTACTCAGCCTTTTGTCCAGCACACTGATGGAGTGTGTGTGTGTGTGTGTGTGTGTGTGTGTGTGTGTGTGAGTGCAAAGGGAGAGAACAAGAGTGCAAGAAAGACTTTACAACATCCTGCAAGCTACATGTAGAGGAGACATATCAGTGTATTCAGGAGATAGAAAAAGCTAAAGAATAAACAAACACCAAACAAATATCTTAATTTCCTTTCAGCTGTTGTGCCGCTACAGGTGTAAAGAGATGTGATGTCATCATACACAGTGATTGTGACAAAAACGTTTATTGGTCCTAGCAGAAAATCTGATTGGTTCACCATCAACAGTAGTGATGTGGTCGTGGAAGAAGGTTCAGTATAACAGACAGAAAAGGGGCAACATGTGACAAAGCTCTTATAAAAAGCTACGTTTACAGGGAGTTATAGAACTTTTCAGAACCATCATCCAACCATCGGGATCTAAAGATGTTCAGTTTAAAATGATGTAAAACAGAGAAAAGCAGCAAATGGAAGAAAGAGAAGGCAGAAATAAAGGGGGGGGGGGGGGGAGCGAGAAAGAAAACATTGTAAATGTAAAAAGAAGAAAGGAAGAAAGATTTAAAAATGAAAGAAACAGAGAAGAGGGGAAAAAAGAAGTAATAGAAAAAACCTGAAAGAGGAAGAAAGAAACAGCTGGATGGACGAAAGAAAAAGTAAGATAGAAAGACGGAAGCATAAACAGAAATAAAGTGCAAGGGGAAAGTAAGGGGGGAGGGAGAGAGAAAGAAGAAAGACAAAAGAAAGATTAAAATCTAAAAAAATCATGAAAGGAAGAAACATGGATGGATGACAGAAAATACAATACAAGAGAAAGAAAGATAAACTAGTGCTGCCACAGGAGGAGAAGTGAACCTTGAGTCAACAGTCGAGTGTAACAGAGAGACACGAAGAGAAAGAGCGAGGATGACAGGAGGTGTCCCTCTCCCCAGCGTCCAGCCCCCGACTTTGACGTCAGAGGCTCAGAGACACAAAACAAGCCGCTCTCAGCTGAGCTCCTCACTCGATTCCCACCCTCACACACTCGCACACCCTCCGACGCACGTTCCTCCTCAGACACACGCCACCATACGTCCCTCAGCACCTGCTCAGTGCTCGGCCGCCGCGCCGTGGACGTGCAATCATCTCCACACACACACACACAACACTGCACTTCGACCACCAGGACACCACTTGGTCTCCCACTGTCCGGGACTGAACCATGCTTCGTCTCCCCCCGGGTGATGCCTGATTCTGTGTGAAGCTGCCGACGGAGAGCGCACAGGCTGGGGGGGGGGGGAGGAGGAGGAGGAGGAGGAGGTGGAGGAGGAGAAGGAGCACTCAGACCCCCGGCGCCCCAACCCAGACCCCATCCCAAAGAGCAGCAGATGTGTAAGAAGAGGAGAGGCGGAGAGAGAGAGAGGAACACAATCTCCCCTTACCCCTCCTTCCCTCATCTGTGAGAACAATACCCAGCCTCCAGTGGCAGAGGGTCAGCTTTTGTCCCTCGCCCCACGCTCCCGCTCAAGAGTGAAGAGCAGACAGACGCGCTGACACATTGACCCGCTGCTGCGATCACAACGCACAAAGAGACGCTGCTCGCCACACGGCTTCATTCAGTACTTGGACAGCTCCTGCGCAACAACCACTGGGACTGTGTGCTGGGTTTTTTCTTTTTTGTCCATGAGTGAGTAGAGACTCTATTTGAAGCCGGTTTGGTTTGGAGAACTACAAATGGAGCCCCCGTGTTCGCTGCCGCTCGGCCCCTGTGGCCCCGCTCCGTCCCTGGGATCGCAGGGCAGCACGGCCGGCCTCCACCAGCTGGAGGAGAAGCAGCTCTTTGAGAAGTTTTGGAGGGGCACTTTCAAGGCGGTGGCCACCCCGAGACCGGAGAGCGTCATCGTGGCCAGCATCACCGCACGGACCAGGGTGGCCAAGTGAGTTCTCTAGCTTCTAACTACAATCACATCTTGTGTTTTTACCTGACTTGAATATCCAGCTGTGTTGTCGAGGGTTGACAAGCTTTTGCTTTTGAGCTCGAAACTCAACTGACGACGAGAGGTTGTGGAGGGACTGATGAGAATGAGGCTGTTTTTATAGAATCAGTGGTGACATGAGCATTTTTCTTCAGGGGGGAGCTAGACCAAAATGTGCATATGCAACAAAATCAAGAAAAGGAGTATTAAGATATTACAACAGTGACATTAATGAGAGAAAAAGTCTTGGTTTGCTGAGCTGAATGAACATTTGTGTTTGTGATAAGTCTTTAAAGTGTAACAGTTGAAATGGTCACGATATCCAACTGATCAGGATCAAAATCCTTGACTCTGACCGTCTCTTGCAATGTTCTTCTCGAACATCAGATTTTTATTCCTGCGTTTTTGTCAATTTACGCTCTCGGCAACTCCGGTCTCCATCTTCGATCAAGTTCAGGAACTCATTCTGAAGCCATTTACTAAGAATGTGTCTCTAAATGTATTGTGACCTTTCTGCTGCGTACGTCTCAATTCGTGGGACGAGTCCCCTTTACTGCCACCTGTTGGGTGGTAGCATTCAATGCTGTTGGGGCGCAGGAAAAAAGCTCTCAGGTGGGAAATGGACAACCTTCCAGTAACTGTAGACAAGGTAGAACATTTGTAACTAGATTTTTATTGTAGATTATAAACTGTACTATATATTTAAAATGAATATATGCTGTAAATCCTTTTAAGGCTTACTCAGTGAAGATTGACGTAGAGGGTGGTGGGGCGGCACCCGAGTGCCCTCTGTTGTCCAGCTGTGATTGGCCAGAACCTACAAAGCTTCCTTTTGCATCATGTAAATTGTTGTATCTGCTTCAACATTGTTGTCACTGCACAAAGGTTCTTGAAGTCAACAGTAATCATTCTTTGAGAAGTCCAGATTTGGTCTTTTAATAAGAGCAAGTTGATGATATTTACTAAAAGGTCAGTCTAGCAAGTCCAAGCACATTCACATTTACTTTCTACATGTAGGAAATAATTGCTTCTACAGCACTTCAGTGTCTGTTTTTCATATCTACAATGAATTGTTCATTTCCAGCTTTAGTCCAGTTTTGGCCCAGATGCATGAACGTTTCTACACATTCACATGTTCCCTTTACGTTTGTGTGTGCAGCCGGACACGTGACATGTAGCCAAACACAGCCAGCGTGAGGAGCGTGACGTTCAGTTAATTGTCCCCTTTAAAGGTCACGTGGCAGCGTCTTCATGCCTCTAATGTCAGACTTGTTCCCTCTCCTCCCTGTGACATGGCTTTGTGCCGCTGTCCATGATGAAGGAGCAACGCATCACGTGTTTGTGCCTCTCACCTTCACCTGCCCCGTCCAAAGGTTAGCTATAGCAGCCCCCGAACGGGAGGACGGGGACGGATGAACATTTGTTGCCCTTTCCACTCCTCATCCCTCTTCCCCTCCTCTTCGCTCCCGTCCAAATGATCAACCATCGTTTGCTGCCTTTGACGACTTGATCTGTTTCTGGATCACGCCCCGGCTCTGTTTGTCTTCACATCACCATCAGTGACACCGCTTCTTATTTGAGTAAATCTTTCAGTA
Organism: Verasper variegatus; assembly: GCA_026259375.1. Classification (NCBI taxonomy): domain Eukaryota; kingdom Metazoa; phylum Chordata; class Actinopteri; order Pleuronectiformes; family Pleuronectidae; genus Verasper; species Verasper variegatus. The sequence goes on along the minus strand of CM048041.1, from coordinate 3,420,662 downwards.
ATTACTGCTCAGACTGGTGGAAGATTTACTTGACCACACTCGCAGACACGCACATTTGTACTCGGCATACTTACATATCGAATGCCGTAGCTTGCTTGGGTGACCTTTGAATGGTTTTGACACCCACTATCAACTTTCTCTTATGTGAAATTAGCTATGTTAATGAGGATTAGAATGGTCCATTTCATCCGACATCAGCACAGGCAGCAGAAAGACACGCTGAAGCAGATAATGTGTCTTTAATGGCTTCTCTTACAGCTGGGCCGTAATGCTGCAAATGGCCTGGTTATAATGGTTATAATGTTTTTTATTAGCTGGTGGGATATGATGAAAAACAATGTGTCTTTGTTTCATCTAACCCAGTAACTACAGCCCCAATTTTCCTGTCGGCCAACCATTCAAATCAGTTTGGGGGAAAGTGGCTAAAAATTGAAACGCAGCAAATTAACCCATTTAAAAAAAAAAAAGACAAAATTAAATAAAATGTAATGTGGCCGGCTTGCCGTGAACTGAGCAGCCTTTTTTAAAAATAACTGGATACTCTGGAGCGGGGCCCAGCTGTCTCTTCAGCTTTAGCTTCTGTGAGAAGGAAGCTATCCTCAAGTGGCTCGGCCCGTCCACGGGGGACTGTCCGGGTGACAGTGACGGCGATGATGGCGCCGTGGCAGAAGCTGGCAAGAGCGAACGTCCCCAGAGAGCAGACATAATGTTGCTAATTCGCCCGGGTCCGTTTGTGAAAGACAACAGCAGCCCCCCCCCCCCCCCCCCCCCCCCTCGCCGCCGTCTATTATTCTCCTCTCTCTCTGCCTCTGTGTGTATTTGCAGGAGGGAGAGAGACACACCGGGACTTTTGGGTGATACAGATTGTAAATAATGAGTAAAACACAACAAACAAACACAACACCCAGAGAATACGGATGCAGGAGAAGGCTCAGCCATTCCTCCCTCCCTCCCTCCCCTCCCCTCCTCACTGCACTGTTGATTTTGCCGGAGCAGAAAGTGACTGGGGAATGCTTAGACCATCAGAATGCATGGCCTTAGGCTCGGTCCTTTGCTTCTCTCTCTCTCTCTCTGCAAGAGGAAACATTATTATTCACTGTGGATAACTGAGGGGTGATGAACAATTGCAGTGAAAGCGAGGGGGGGGGGCATTATGTCCAACGAGCAGAGAGGCAGAGAAGAGAGGAGACAGACGGAGAGCCACAGGGAGATGTTTCATGTTCAATCAGCACAAGTCTTTTTTCCATTTGTACCGGCGTCGCCTCTCCTTTCCGCTCTCCTCCTTCTCCTTCTCCCTCACTCCTGCTCCTGAATTGAAAGTGCTGGAGGGGCCCGTGAGCCACAGAGGAGTAATTAGAGTTTGTTGTTCTCCCTCTGTCCTCCCTGTCTCCTCCTCTTCAGGCCAGTCACTCAGAGGAGGGGAGGAGTTCACTGGCTCGGTGCAGTGGGGTGGGGCCTCTCGCTTGAAGCCATTATAACCCTGCAAGCTGTTTTGTTCATGGGGGGGCTCCTCATTAAATATGCAGCGGTGTGTGTAGATTTGTGTGTGTGTGTGTGTGTGTGTGTGTGTGTGTGTGTGTGTGTGTGTGTGTGTGTGTTTTGCTGCCATGTTAGTGGGGTCTTGTCCAACTCTGTGGCAGATGGCAGGCTGCAGAAAGTGCACTGCAAGGGAGGAGGCAAAGTGTGTGTGTGTGTGTGTGTGTGTGTGTGTGTGTGTGTGTGTGTGTGTGTGTGTGTGTGTGTGTGTGTGTGTGTGTGTGTGTGTGAGGAGGCAGATGCAGTTCTGTGGATGAAGTTTGGAGGCTTGTACACTGACATCACTAGTGGGAATATACAAGCTTGTGTGCATTAGTGTGCATTAAAACAGAGAGTGTTGAGTATGTTATGATCTTAAAACGTCCAGTCACACAACTTGACCGATTTTGAGTTCCACAAATGGTGGATGAGATTAAAGGGTTAATTTGTGCTGCCTTTACTTACGAAAAGAGAACGTGCAACAACAAAGATTGCGACAGTGGAGGAGGTTGTGATAATGTCGCTCTTAAGAAAGAGGCAAAAGCGTCTGTTTGTCCCTGTTTCCGGGCAAAGTAGCTTCCACTACTTGTCTTTTGGTCTCTTACCAATTTGTAAAGTCCGTGTACATATATTTAGAGTAACTGTCAATTCAATGTATGATTGTTCGTGTATTTGTGTACAAATGCAACAAACCTTTTAAACCTGCTGCTGCTTGGATTTGTGCATTTCATCGGCCTCCTCTCCACAGTCATGGTGGCCCAGGCTCACGTGTATTTCCTATAAAACCTTTCATATCCTCATCCTTTACGAAGATGTTTTTGTTTTCCTGTCAACATTCTGTCTTGGGTTTAACTTTCTGTTGTGGTCACCTTGGCCTGTAACGCACGATAGCACACATCAGTCCCTCACACACACAGGAGAGTGGGGATGAATGAATGGAGGATATATACTCTCGTCTCAAAGACATCATGGAGTCGCAGTCAGAGCTCCCACTGGGACAATGCATCTCCCTCTCCTCCCTCCTCCGAAAGAATGACAAACATCATTTAGTGATGGACGAGGGGTTTGTCAGCTGTTATACATCTCTCTGTCTGCACGTCTGCTCTGTTCATCGCTGAGTTATCTGTACCCAACTTCTCTCCCTCTCCTTACATCAGTATCTCTCCCCGTCCTCGGTATCTTTTCAGTGTGCGTTGAATCGACGCTCGCCGTGTCTGTGTCATATTACTGCGTGCAGCTGCTGAGGCATGATGACAGGAGAGTACGGAGACGATGGGGACTCTCCATGCAGGAATCGGCCTTATCCCCCAAACAGATTCACATTTGATATTGATTCCCACACTTGCCGGTCCGTTTGAATCCAACTAGACTGTGGCTAAACACCCATAGGGCTTATAGCAGGATGCAGGGGTTTGCATGACACAAGAGCTGAAGCTGAAGCGTAGATGTTAATTAGTGGACTGGATTTATATTTGATATGGATTTCTGCACGGCAAATCCATCGCGTCGAAACCAGATTAAAACCTGCAACTGATACACTCTGGAAGATTTAAGTCCTGGACGATGGGACGACATTTGTAGCTACTGGTGGTAACATCATATGTGGTTAATGATAATTGCAATAACCTGGGAGGCTACTGGTCATACCAGGCGACGTGAGGCTGAAGCAGTGTTTTAAATTGAGCAGTGGATTGTTTTGATGAATAATTTGTGAGAGGAAAATGTGTTATTCCGAAAAATTGACTCTAGTCTAGCTGTGCTGCATTGTGTTAGTGGAAATTAAGCTGTCACGTAGTCACCATGATGGCAACCTGCAGTGGCTGCTTTCTCTGTTCCAGTGAGCAACACTGAAGGTTCATATAACTTTCTACCTGCAAGATACTAGAGAACCAACTTTAATTCGTTTTTTCCTTCCGCTCTCTTGTACTGGTCACTCGTAATGGGTCGTGATCATTTCCATCATTTTGCTGTGTAACGTGAACAAAAGTAGATTTTCATCCCCCATGATCCCAGGCTGCTTCCCCACGTCATCAAACCAGGTCTCTTGTTATTGGTTTGATTGAGAAACCCCCTAGATGCAGAAGTTGCATAATGTACTTTTAAAAATGCAATTATTAATAATAAAAAAGACATTAACTGGACTATAGCACAAAGTATAATATATATAATATGTCAGACAGGGGTGAGGTTTAAAGTGTTATTGATTAATTCCAACCACTCAACAATCAAATGGTGATATCTCCTGCTTTTAAATGTCACAAGCTGGCACTGTGAGACATAGTTCAGCTGTAATGACACATCCATAGATTTCTGGGAGACATGATGCTGCACTTGATTGTTAACATGTGATAAATTCCTAATGTAGCCTGAGCACGATGGGAAACCGTGACTGTGCCTGAAAGCAGCAAGTCCCTGTGGGAGCTCAAAAGACTCTTTGATATTTGAATCCAAACCAATCTCTCTTCATACACATAAAAAGATGTTAGGTTTGTTTGTGGTTATGAATCAGACGATGGAAGCGCTCTGGATCCTGTTTACACCCACGTATACACACACACACACACACACACACACACATACTCTGTGTTGTTACGGGATTCCATGCATCAAAACCCCTCAAGGCTTCAAATTCCAGCCACATAGAGAAACATGCCTAAATAGAATCAACTTACACAAATCTGTGTGCAGTTTCATGCCATTCATCATTCATCATGCCAGGCAGCATGAATGATAATATGAGGCTGCAGCCGGGAAAAAAACATAAATAGAAATAAATGAGATAAACTCAGAAGAACACGAAACAGAATGTGGCGACTGAGTGACAAAGATAGCTCTGGTACATGTGGCAGATTAAAAGCAGTTGGACGTGATCGTAAGAGACCAAGACAACATTTCATTTTTCAGCAAGACATTCTGAAGAGTTGATTATGAGCTGTCGGCAGCGAAACAAGTAAAATGTAAAAGGAGAAACTGGAGCACAAAAAAGGACGTTTCATGTTTACGCTGTAAAATCTTAAGAGACACTTGTAAAGACACTTTTTTTCCACCAAGCTTGTTCTCTATATGCCGGCCAATATTACTATATCTTACTTATAATAACCATAATGATAACTAAAACAGGGAGTCAGTAGAGCGCTACATTCACCAAGGCCCAATAGTTCCCTTAAATTCAATCAAGTTGCACCAAATTGCACCAACTCATAGAGATCAGTCCCCTATAGATATGTTTTAATATTAAAATCAGGATGCATTATTTATTCCCTCGGAAAGTCAAAATGTGCGTATATTGCTGGCATGTGGAGGTGTCCACCTATACTCGTATAAGTGCAAACACATGGACATACTGTATATGGGCATGCACATACATTCCATATGGAGATGGACACACGTAAAGCCATATGGGGGGGGGGGGGGGGGGGGGGGGGGTTTCAACATGATAAGTCCTCCAGAGCCGAACAGCAGCAGCAGCATTTTGGAGGATGAGAGCGAGGAGCTGAGCGTTAACCCTTTCCATCAAAGCTGCTGTGAAATCTCCCCTCAGGGATCACAGTCTCCAGCCTGTGGTCGTTCCACCTCCGGGAGGAAAACACCACACACTGCCTTCCTCCTGCCGCCGCTGGCCCCTCTCCCGTTCGGAGTATCGCACATTTTTCATGTGGAGCATTTCATGCAGGCTAGAAATTGTAGTTTCTGGCTAAAAAACTTGATAAGGGGAATCTGAAGGTCGAGTGTGATGACAGTCAGAGGAGCAGACCCATTTCTGGCTATGTTGCAGCCCTAGGATTGACGTGAACTGCTGCTCTAGTTCTGTTCTCATGGATTTATTTCTGCATTTTTATTTAAATAGAATTTCATCTCAGTATTTCATGTTCTAACTCAGATATTGCACCTAATTTTTAATCCTACATTATTTACCTGTATATACAGAGTCTTGACGTTCACACTTATTTAGTGTTTGCCACTACAAAGCTCTGCAATATGTAATAAAACGTAAAATAGACGATAAAAAAAAAGCCTCCTGCATTACAGCCTCCTTTTATGTTCCTAACGATTAACGTCTCCATCTATTAAACAGAAATGTAAATTTAGAACGAGAGACGGAGGCTCGGAGGGTGAGCAAGGCGACAGTGGGAAAATTCTACATCTGAGATTTTTTGTTTATTCTGAAAAATATTTCCAGTCCCTTGTGTGGCGAGACCGTCACCATTACTGTTTTGATAGCGTCCTCTTTCATGCTCATTCAAAGTCTGTCTGCACCTGCTGTCGTGGAACTCATCTGTGTGCTGTTGTAAAAAAGTACAATGCGATTGGTTTGTTTCCTGGTTCGAGGGGCGGGACATTGTTATATAACTGCTGTTTGTGGAATTATGGACAATTATTCTCCTCTGGATTGTGTAGATTGTTTTCTTCCCGTTTCTGAACCGACATTGTACGTTAATGAAATAAGAATGAATAGCATAACCAACTGATATCTCTGATGCCTGGTGAATGAAGTGTGATTTATTCATCATATATATTTTATTTAATATAGCTACTTTATAAAATATCTACATTAATCTTTAGTCCTTCATTCAGACAGTAAAAGCTCGGTGAAGAACTAAATGTACTAATTTATTCAGCGTGAAGAGCACTTCTCCACAGTGTCGTGTTGAACACAAGTATTTCAAAGCATAAAAAATGAAGTCATTAAAACAAGCATTCCAGTTCACACACAAAAAAAATACTTTGATTTACTGTATAATTCATTGCTTTGGTAAATGTTATTCTAATTTGTGCTAACGACTAAATATTCAGATCATATGGCTCAGGACTAAATTGAAAAAAGAATCCCAAACATTACCGTCACTAAGACATTTAATTATGCGTCGTGTTTTCTAAGCTTTCTGATGCACTGACACTGGATGTAAATCTAAAGTGTCACTGCAGTGAAATCCAAAGGGACATGATTCTGCAGAACACACTTAGTATCAAAGAATCCCTGCGTCTCAGTTATTCTAAAGTACATCCACTGTCCAACGCTGAACATTGACAATGACACCAAGACAACAGGGGAACATGTTTTTATTAAAGCCGCGTTCAACGCAAACATGTTCTTACTTATGCTGATTGAACATTTACATGAGGGGGAAGAATGTAATCTGTCATACTAGAAGAAACACGTTGTGCTCCCATGGCAGAGAAAAGGGAAATGACTTTGTCTGAGCCGGAGTTTTTACGCCTGAATCAACCTAATTCCAGTGTCACAACAGAAAAATAGCTCGATTTGAAAGTTACTGTCTGATTCATTTGAATCTGTTGTTTTCTTCTTGTTCACAGTATTTGTCCGTTGCAGTTACTTTATGTAAAATTCGAGCGCGCTGACATTTAAAAAGCACTCTTGGCATTTAAGTCCATTAACATAGTAAATTGTGTTACTTGTTCACGCAGGGTGTGTGTGTGTGTGTGTGCGTGCGTGTGCTTGTCATTCTGCCAAATTCACACTCTGCGAGAACAAATATAACAGATGGAAACACAAAGGGCGTGAGTCATTATCAGTGCTTAAAAACCATCTCTGAAATGGAAAGACTTATATTTGTTTCCAGTGCTTTGGATGATGCAGACTTTTTTTCTTTACAGAAACTGCCAAAGCCCCACGAGCTGTAATCTTTCATACGCCATTAGGGGGTTTCTTATCTTTATGAGCTCTGGCCCTTAGACTTTATTTGGGTTTGTGAGTAACACATACGGACAGATGTTGCCTCAAATACTTCAGTGAGATGTTCTTTCTTTCGGCTGCTGCATAGTTTAACCTTGTTCAAAGACTGAAGAAGAAGAAGAAGAAGAAGATATCGGCTACTTTCTTTTCACACTGAAGAGACCAGCGCTCACAACAAGGTTAAAGCCGACGCGACTGAGTGTATCCAGCAAACAGCTCTATATAATTGGCTTCTGTATTTCGGGAAACAAGAACAAGGGGAAAGAGAAAGATGATAAAGAAAAGGAGAAATTGTTATTATTTTCTATAAGAAGGCAGGAAGGGAATCAATATAAGAGCAGTGCAGCATGACTGTTACTGTATATCTGTCTGAAAGAGAGGAGGGAAAGAGTGAACGACCACAGGAAAGAGGGACGGAAATAAAGAATTAAGAAGGTAGAAACTCTGAGTTGCGTTTTTCAGACTGTACATTTCAGGACGGTGGAGCAGCCGAGGTTATTACATTTTACTGAATATCACATTCCAGCCCTTTCTCGAGCCCTTACCAAAGGGAATTGAATTACATGTAGGCCCATAATGTACAGCTTTGAATAAACTCATAAAAGATGATGAGAGAGAAGGTGAAAGTCCTTTGTCCTCTGCCGACTCTACATGAAAGTGACGGTGGTAAATCTTTCAGGCAGTAAGAGATGACCTATTAGATTCATTACCGCGAATGGGACGGCTCGCTCATTACGACCTATTAGATCTCCACAAACCAGGGGCTGTCCCCGGACATGGAAACAGCTTGACGAGCCGAACTGAAGGAAAAACAAAATCAGATGTGACTTGTCAGCAAGTCAGAGGAGAGTCTTTGTTTGTGCAATTTAATATATAATAATGACAAGTGGTTGTTATTGTTCCTTGAAGCCTATTTGGTTTGTCTTTGCAATAATGGCTAACTAACTTTTTATAAGTTAACTAGCTCCGGAAGCGTACGAATTTTGCATGGCTTATTCAAAAGACATTTTATACCAGTACATGCTTCTTCTATTTAGCAGTTAATACTTTAGCAGAAGGGGATTATATTACCAAATATGGTCAAACACAACTAGTCATCTATGATGGTTACTGCTGTTTGGGATTTTTGTCAACCATCTTCAGGCTCTCGCAAGTTGAAGCCTAGTTTTCAGAGAGTTGTGCCTGCGAGAAATGTTTTCCTTCTTCTCCTATCACGACATACACCAAAGAAAACGTTCTTTCTCTTTATGTTGTGTTTGGGGAACACAGATGGACACAGATGGACGGTGCAGTGCGTTTCTCTCTTGTTAGCATTGTGAAAGGAAATAAACTTCTTCTTCTTCTTTGACAACAGCCAGACAGGTCCGGAGGGGCTGTTGGGTTACGTACAGTACAGTGTGAGTAGTCAGGTTGTACTGGAACGTTGAGAGTTGGAATTTTAAAAACAACATTTCTAAAATCAGCTTTACTGTTTATTTATAACGCCCTACATACTAAATATTTGCTTTCCCCTACTGAGTTAGTAGGGTTATTCTGCTATTTACTGAATAGGACATAAAATAACCATATACTCTCGTGACAACTCCCAGCTGTGTAACCACCTCAGAATATCTGGTATAATGCGATGGGTTCTGAATATGTATTGGCTTGAAAAGTCATAATCATAACAAGATCAGCGGTGCTTTGGGGGGGGATAGACAGATAGTTATTGCCAAATCCAACTAGAAAGCGCCACGAGGTAGTACAATCACTCATAATGACAGTAGGCTGAGAGCCCTCTCGGTCTCAAATCGCAAAGGCCTCATTAAATATGCATGCATACCCTAGAGTTGGCATATTGGAAAATCAGAAAAGTCCAAGGTAATAGGCTGAAGTCCCCCCCCCCCCCCCCCCCCCCGGCAGCTGAATTAACTCTGCAGTCAGAGAAACCTCCCAGGAGCATCTTATTTACTGTAGGTCCACATAAACACACACCAGCACACAGTTAGACAATAAGCTTCCAGTGACTGACTGTCAGCCTTGTTGGTATATTGCCCCCCCCCCCCCCCTTTTTTGACAAGTATGCTACTTATTCGTAACTGGACCCCTGAAGCGGTCATAGTTTTCATTATTAAAATGCAAACATATCAAAGTCAACTCCTCATCACTCAAATTAAATCATTTCAAGGTTGACTGGCTCCCGCGTCGCAGCAGCCTCCTCCCTCCATTTTTCATTTTCGCTTCTTGCCCATCCTCATTTCAGGAAAGACGATCTGCCATTCATGCGAAATTGCCACCATTTGCATAACTGATGTGGAGTTAAGGGCCCAAACTGCGGCGATGTTGATGTCACAAATGCGATGGGAGACGGGAGCTGAGGAATTAATTGGCTCGCGGCATCGCTCCCTCTCCTCTGCTGTGCTCTCACCTCTGCTGCAGCTTCTTGACACGAAATGTCACACGATGACAAGCGATTCCAGGACTATGACACCTTTAAGGTTCACTCCTGGTGGGGGGGGGGCCAGGTTTACTTTGTGTTTCTCTCTTACAAAGGTTTGTGGGGATGTTGCGTCAGAGAACAATGTCACGATCGAACAGCTTTTCAATCAATCAGGGGAAACATTTCAAGCATTCGCAAAATGTCTACATTTACAATTTATACCTCTAAACCTCTTTCAGTTCAGTAATCCTCACATTTAGCTTTATTGTGTCCTATTTTCAATATTCACTTGTTTATCATGAATCAGATTTGTTGCTTTGCGCTTTACTGTTCTGATGTGATAGTAAAAATGGACCCACGGGTTTGAGAAGTCATTTCCTATGCATGCCCTTTTTAAAGCAATAATATAATTTAACTGCCTTTCAGCAGTAAAACGACTGTATTATATCGAAGGGGGTTGCCGGGGGTTGTTTGTTCAATACTAGTGTCTCCCAGTTTAGGACACTCCCAGCGTATCGCAGCCATTCATTAGTGTAGTTATTGCCGCTCAAGGGAAGATTTTAATGTAACAAGGACACAGTGTCATGGATAGTGGAGCACTCTTCACAGTCTAACACGATCACAGAGGGAAGGTATGTCCATTACCCCCGGTTCAGTCTGTTTTCTGTCACTTCAGTTAATCCGTCACAGTAAATAGCTCCTGTTTGGCCGCATTAGTTCAGTTACATGTAAAAAGCCTCCTGTTGTTCTCAGGTTTGCGGAGCAGAACCAATAAATAAATGAAAAATTTGAGTTTTAGTTGCAGCCACACATTTAAAAAACGGAAAATCAGTCTATTGAGATTGTCCACAAATAAATCTGCACAAAAAAACCTAAGCGCGGATGTTCCACTTTGGTAGAACTTCACCACTGCCCCATGACTTTGTGCAGTTAGTCGTTAGCGAGTGGTCCTGACAGCGCCGTCCGCGAGTGCTGCAGAAATCTGACCCTGGAGAAAGCTATTGGAGCTTATTAGCTGTGTTAGGCCATGTGTCAATATAGCATTTTTCTGGCGGGGGGGGGCTAAGCGCTTCACCAAAAAAAAAAAAAGCTCTGTGCAACTTTTATTCCCACAACAACAAAACAGAAGCACAACCCACGCCAGCAACATGCAGTGTCGGACAGATCCGCATCCACCAATGAGCTCTTTTGTGTTTGCTGCAATAGTTTGTCTGAACACATTGATGATTCAACTGATCCAGGGTGCCTAAACAAAAATTGTGGTTTTGCATGTGCAGAATTTCAAGGATTAATTTCTTAGATGTTGTAGCTTTCACAACGAGCTGGTGTCTCCGATGTCGCCTTCGGAGCTAAGATGTGGAGCTTTAAGTCAAATTTCACACTGCAGAGCCACGTCGGACAAACCTGGATCAGGTATTGCCAAGAAACAAGCTGATCCTGAGGGGGGGGGAGATGCTGCCAAGTGAAGGGTAACATCAAGGTCGAAGAGAGACAGTGCAGCCGGGCAGAGAGCTGTGCAGAGGCCACGGACTCATTGTTCAAAGACTCATCTTCCCACTGTGCCGCTTCCCAGCGTGAGTGTTATTCCCAGTGACATTCCGGTGGTCCGACGCATCCCACTGAGAGCTGATTATGACAAATGGAGCTGACAGGTTTGTCGTTGTTCCCAGAGTGAGAAGGAAGTAGAGTACAAATCTCCTGTTCTGTCAGGCCGAATCACACGGAGCCGAGGAAGGAGTTATGATCCTTTTAGCAAACTTGGAGCACTTCTTCTTCGGAGGTGGTTTGATAACATGTCACAATCGTATAAAAGCCCCAACAACAAACCTCTCTGTCTTTCATGAGTGGATGATCTCAGTAACGTATGGCTCGTCCATGTGGTTTCTTATATTTGCAGACTACAGAAAACCATTAAAGAAACTCATCGTTTTTACATTACATCAGCAAAACCAGCAGGACTGGTTCTGTTGCTCCGGCTTCTGGAAATGGCTCATTTCTTTCCTTAATTAAGTTTGGGAAGCAGCCGTGTGAGCTGCTCAGTCATTAGACATATGTTGAACGTGGTCACTGTAATCAGTGCGGTTGCTATGGATGCTGAGTGTGGAAATGACTTTGCTGATGCAGTTTAACGCCCGGCACTCGTGATCCATTCTCCGGGGAGGAGATAAAGAGTTTGATGATGAACTAGTCAGGCGGGAGGGATAATGAGCGGAAGGTTATATGAATTATTCAGTTTTCCATTTAATTCATGGTGTTATTGTTTTCACTGTTGTAGTGAGTACTTGTTAGTTAAAGTTAGTTAGTAGTGTGATGAGTTGAGGCTGTTTTTATTTGATTTACTAGACCAAGTTAACCAAATGTTGGTTGGTTCATTGCTTTTGTCCGACTATGGAGAAAATTGCAATGAGGTACAAATATTTGCAAAAACAATGACTCATCATATTATCTGTGATCAGCATATGTTAGGAAGTGAACATGCTGATTAAGCATTTAAATGAATTAAAATGTAATCAAGACCTTGTTTGTGAAGTGCCGTCAATTTATCGTACACATATTGTCATGTTTGTCTTGTAAATCCATAAATAATCAATGAATCAGTCACGTTTAGTGTCATTAGCAACGGCAAGTCCTCCAAAGTCCAATTTTTAATTAACTTTTCAGCCCTCAAAGTCGGTCCTATTCGTCATCCCGGAGAGGGAATCTGTCATATAGTCAGTGCCAGTAATTCATTAGCTATAGGCAGAGTTCAAGAAGTGAATCACGAGGTCGTTCACTCGGTGACAGATTTGCTCCGACAACCCACAGTTCATGTAGAAGTCACCGGGCGTGTTGGAGTGCTCGGAATATTTAGGAATGAAAACATTCTGAGAGTTTGTGAGTGATTGATAATCACATGGAATAATTCATGAGTTTGAAAGAGTCGTTGAGAACAAATGAATCATTGCAACTGTAAAACTGTAATACTAAAATAATAATAATAATGCAATATAATACAGCTTTCCTGTGTTGTGTGGTGGAAATCTGTCTTTGGCCGCGACTTGTCATCAAAACATTAAAACTAAGACGTCTTCCAGCCCCAGAAGGATTCAGTCACAAAGATGTGGAAGCTGCACATGCTGAGTCTGTCCACTAATTAAATTTATCTGTCAGGGATCGGGGTGATCTGGGGATATTCCACCTAGTTATAAGAAATGTAATTAATGTCTCTGGAAAATGAGCTAATTTTAGTGGCTTCCTATCTTTTTTTTCTTCTTCTTCCATTTAGCATCGATGAAAGAATTGGTTATCACACTCGGCATGATTGCTTTGGAAAACATGAAAGCGTCTCTGATAGCCACGTAATTAAACAGTTATTTTGGGGCATTCAATTTAAACTTGGGCTCAGCAGTGTCCTTGTCAGAGAAATGGAACTGCTTTGTCTCAGCACTCTCTTTCACTCTGAAGACAGTTTAAGGAAATCCCGTGGCAATAAAACACCAGATCTGACGATTTGCCTTTGATCCGACCGGGGCGACGCACCACTTCCCTTTTGTCCTTGTCTAAACGACTGCCTGCTCCTGGGGAAGACAGCTAAATTATTAAGGCCGTGCTAGAAGTTTGACTTTCTTCGGTTCTTCCCTCTCCTGCGCCTGCACCGAGAGCAGACAATTCGTAGGTTTAAAATAGAAAAAGAACCATATTTGTAGACATCACGGTGTCTGATACACTGCGGTTGCGGAAACAGCTGCCTGATCTAATCAACTTCCACATTAACCCACATTCTTTATATCTGGGTATTATTTCAGAACTTACTGCAGTGGAATGGAGCTCAGTGCATTATATCATGTGATGGGTATTGAGCTGCCAGCTACAGTTTGATGACAGGACGTCCTTATTCTGTTCGATACACTCAGCCAAGGTAGGGGGGGGGGGCATAATCCTTGTCATGATGGCCGAAGGGCAAACTCCACGCACTGAGACATTGTCAAAATCAAAGTCAGAGAGTGAGTCTGTGTATTTATAATCCATTTGACTTTCTGAACATTTGCCTCATTATTCAACCTGATGAAGAATTTGTTTGAACTACAGATAATGCACATGATTTTAAAACTACTGCATGTGTGTGTGTGTTTACTTGTTTATGTATTGTGAAAGTTAGTTTTGGGTCAGGGCAGTTAGTTGTGACGTCTCAGTGAAGAGGGGCAGTCGGCTTATTGACCGTCCTCTCCTCTCGGTTGATTGGAGTGACTGATATATTTACTTCTTCTCCTCCTCCGCCATCCCTCTCTCCACCTGACATGGAGAATGGGCTGCGAGAGGCGGGAGATTAGCCGCTAATATGGTATTGGAAAGGACGAATAATCTCTCCGACAGCCCATCTATATTCTCATAAACTCCGAGGCGACAGGACGCTCTTCCAGGCCTGGCTGCCAGACCGGCGCTGTGATTGACAGCCGCCAAGGTTGAGTATGTCAGATTGGAAGGAGTCAAATTTAAAAGCCAGTTTGCAACGGACCGTCTTAACCTTCAGGTCATCATGGTGGATGACCGCCTGTGCTATCAGCGCTAATCCCAGCCTAAAGCCCCCTTCCCCCATTCCCACAGGATCGATAGCGCTCGGGGACGTGAGATGCTTTCGCAATAATTTCAAAGATTTTTGGTGATTCAAATTTTGTGCGAACCTGCCGAGGTTCCTGAATTTAATCTGCCTGTATTAAGATAAGTGATAGGTACCCTGATTAATATAGTACAACTGTACTGTATTAAATGGATTATGAATCAGTCAACAGAAAATACATTACAGGAGACACACAAAGCAACACATCTATTTTAATAAACCTAATTGGGAATAGTATTAAATGAGTGTGAATGTGTCGTGTTGCAGAGTGTTAATTCTCCTGACATTGGTGTTAAGCACGATACAAGGTGCTGCTGAGAAATGGAGGCAGGCGTGTGCGTGTCAGGATACAGTTGCTCTTTCTCAACGTGTGTACACGTAACCAGATTTCTTCTAACAAGAGCAGGTGTGCACGACAAAGGCTTCAAGCAGGGAAAGCATCAGAGTGGCAGGAGGAAACGTTAGTCGCGGTGCACGCTGTGATCCAAAGTCTCGTTAAAGCTGAAACAGGCACTAAAATGAAAAAATCCCATCTTTTAAGAAGGTGAATGAATCAATTTCCACGTCTAAATGGTTAAATACTGACACAATTTGTGTGAACTTTAAACTCTGACCTTCTATGACCTTCCCTTTTACCGTGCCATCATCTAAAAGCTTTATCTTTATTATTAATACTGTACATTTAAATAAAATAGTAATAAAATCAACGCTGTGTAGGAACTCGTTCTCTTAGTAAGATTATAACTTGACTTGTTTACTTGTGTTTATGACAACAGAGTTACAAGTTATTTTAAGTTGTTATCGTCAGTAAAGATGGACGACCTGACAGCTCCCCAAAAACAAAGACAAGACATCTCAAGCGCCCCCTGGTGGCTGGCTACATTCTTCTAAAATCTCGATGCTGATACTGTGACTCCACGTCATGATCGCTCCTGTGCAGACTCTGTCGCCAAATGATATCAAAACAGCAAGATGGTGGCACCGGGGATATTTTGGCGTCATTTTTGTGCAGTGGGAGAAAGTGCAGACCCGTCATCCATCTTTATATGCAGTCTATAGTAAAAACCTACGGATTGAAATGTTTAAAGTCAGGGATACAGAGGTTAACATTTAACTACATCTTAATTCACTTTTCACGAGGCCTCTTTTGTTCGTCATTATCTGCTTCTGCTCAAAGTCACTGTGGGATCAGACTCACCTTCCTTTAATCTTGGACTCCACTATCGTTTCTCCCTGAGAACACAGACTGGACTCCTTACTCCTGAGTCACTTTCAAGGCGTCCTTCCCCTCGCTGTTATTCCTCCTCTGGAAAATGTGCTTATAGGATTTCTGTGATAAAGGAGAGAGAGAGATTCAAGTTCACATCTACAGACACTTCTGAAGCGTCGCTGCTCTTCAGTTCACTCAGCGAATGAAAGCGTTTGCCAGCAAGGTGACAAAGAAACACTGCTGTCGAGAAATCTGACGATGTTTGAAGCAGCTGACAGGCTTTGCGCCAGATGTCTCACGCACGCCTTAAGGGATTATTTTTGAATATATCTTATTTCCCAATATGTTCTGCACATTTGAAAACGATATGAAGTGCGAAAATTTATAATATTACGCCTGTTTACCTATGTTATGAAGACTGTGATGCTTTCAGGGAGCTCTCAAAATAGATCAGGATTCAATATGCTCGGTGCGCCTGCACATTCGACGTCCTGTTGCGTTGATGGAATCTGTTTTCACCTTGAGACTTACTGAGTTAGAAATATTGTATCTCAGCTGGCAAGACTTTTTATTATCTGGTCATAATAAAAGAAAAGAAAAAAAGGACTTTATATATAGACTGTAGAAGATTCTTACATTTGTCACAAAGACCCTCACCAACCCAAAGAGACCAAGGGGGCGAGCGTACTGCTGCGTAACCAGAGCTAACGATTTAATTAAATGGAACAGAACTGTCCTTAGAAACAGCTAAACTTGTCGTTTTAAACTTTTGCCTTTATAGTCTGAACTTGGCTTTAGCTGTTTCCACCTATTTCCTGTTTTTATGCGAAGTCAATCTTCTACTGGCAGCTGCTTTATATATTACAGAAAAACACGAGAGCGGTACCGATCCCCTCATCTGCTTCTAACTTCCTGCACGAAAAACAAACAAGTGCATTACTCAAAATGTCAAGCTGCTCTTTTAAAGCTCCTGCATGCAGAGGCCACATCCTCTGAGGTCTAGGACTCTTTGACCCCTTAACATTTAACTTTGCATCTACACTTGGTCAGTTGTTTTAAAATCTCACCCACAACAAAGAAAAAAACTAATTTTAAACAGTGAATATGGGTCTTGTGAAATAAAGCAGAAAGAACAGAGGCAGAATTTCACGATGCAAATGCCTTCTTTTCAACGATTGTGGCTGTCACACTTGTGAACCATTGGAAATAAGAACCATCAATGGATTATGTTAAGAAACTGTTTTAATACGAGCTTTTCAGTGTTCAAGAATGTTTCACAGCCAGACAGCTGTGAACACTCCTCAGTTCTGAACAAACTTCAGCTAATAAGCTACTATACAAGACCACATGTGCATGTCCCTTTTAAAGTTCATGTCGCTCATTATATCCACATTAATACAGTACAACACACACGGCCTGACTGTGCTGCCTGGTGAATGCTTTAAACGCCACCTTTGACTTTGAGGAGGATTATCCTTTAATAAGGTTTAAGCCAAATATAAGACGACTCTTTAATTAAGCCAATTATTTTAAGCCATGTGGCTGCGATCGCTTAAAATGTCATTTACAGTTTCCTGTTCGTCTCCAACGTGCAATTAAAGGGATGTCAGGACAGATCAGCTGGTTTAAAGTGCGTCATTCTTTACAATGGAACAAAGTAGCATCAGTTGTGTGAATTTGGCAGCGTGTAAAATGAATTAAATATCAAAAATGACCTAATCCAGAGAAGATAAAATATATAAGACATTAAGTTCATTAAAAAACTACAACTGGACATATTTACAGAGGAATATGACACTGAAATCAATTAAAACACCCATGAATAAGCATGAAAGAGCCTTTTGTCACCTCATATTTACTCTCATTGTTTCCTCCCGGGGAACAGAGGTTATGTCGTCAAGACCTCAACGACTTTTTCCTTCCCCTGCATTAAGGCTAATGGAATAATTCACTTGCCCTTGAGCCCCGTCGTCGTACATCCCTACCGAACTCCTTATTGGGTCACCAGCAAATTGAATGAACCTCCTCTCCATAAAAAAAGGGTAATGGACTCCCCCGGATAGCCCTCTAAATAACACGGAGTGGAGGTGGGATGAACCAATTTATTATCTGACTTTGATGAAGGTGTGCGTGGGGGGGGGGGGGAGGTCACCCTCTCATTGATCACCACTTCCCCCTATAGGGAAATGATAATGATGTGTACCAACATGGGCCGAGGTCACCTCCAGCGCCCACGAGCAGGTTAGAAACCCTCCGAGGAGCCAGTACAGTATGTGGAGCTGCGGTGAGGATCATTGTTGATTTAAGATACATTAAAACCGTTGTTTGTCTCTGTACTTGTTTGGTTTCATGGTGACAGGGAGATCTTAAAATACATATATATATATATATATTCTATTAATGTTCAATTTGCTGTTATTGTGCCCTCCTGTGACTCACTGGCAATCTGTCCTCGTTCCTCCTTCCTTGTTACAAGTTTGAAAATACGTTGGTGCTCCCTCCATTGTTGTTTTCAGCGTCGTTTGTTTGTCTGTTTGGTTTTACACTAGAGCTACTGAATCGATTTCCCTTGACATTTAATGGACGCGTGGAACTCTTTTGAATTTTAGAGCAGAACAGATCCAGTCCATTTTTTTTACTTTCTTTAACATTAATAATTAAATGAAATCAACCTGTTTGATCTCAGAACCAATCTTAAGGCCCAGGTAGAGTTTTTTGTCTGAGCACTGACGAACGGAAACAGAGGGAAGAAGTTAAAGTTCGGAGATATTGCAGATTTCTTGTTCTTGACCTTTGCGATGACCAAAAACTTGCATTAAAAATGTAGATGCTCTCAAACCACAGAGCCACGATGCCTCTGATTGTAATTCACTGTACGAGCAGTTCTGCTTATCTCCCTCTCTGATTAGCATCGAGCGGAGAGGTGGACAGAGGACGGGGGAATCAGCGGGGGTCTGCATGGCTCCCTGTAGTCATCACATTCTGAATGCCCTGCTCCGTATCTAAGAGGATTATTTTCCCATGTGAAAGCCAGGTTTTCAAAGCTAATACAAGCGTCCTGAACAGCCCAAATTGACATGTTACAGACGCCTGCACACACTCCTACATGCGTCTATATACACATGCACAGTCACGTCGACTGGGTAGCACGGTCGTTCTGCAAATCAGTGTCAGCGGTGAGAGTGACGATCATTCCCTGTGTGTGAGGAGTGGACATTGTGGGGTGTCAGACAGTGGAGGAGATGATGCAAAGAGTGCTGTGAGATTTCTGCTCCAGACATCGTCGACAATTGCCTCTCTGAGGACACTGGAGGGAGAAGTACTGCAGGGACAGTGCAAGGGACAAAGAATAGAACCCAGAAGGAAAGCAGAGAGAGAAATGGAATAATAGAGAGATTACACCGAGGATATGACACCCGAGGCCCGTGAAGCAGCCTACAGGTTGTGGCAGCGCTCCTTAATTTGAAACATCGCAAAAAAAAACGACACTCATCTTCTTGGACGAGACTCAAATAGACTGAGACAGAAGGTGGAAGCAGCACATAAACAAAGACGAACAAGCCCAGAGATCGGACACGAGCGTATGGAAAAAGTGGGACGTTAGTTACTAAGACAGCAGGAGACTGCACTCTGTGCCCTCCTGGTACATTTATAGATTCCAAATGGTAGCAGTGGATCTGCTGGATATGTTTGACGCTGCGCCTCCATCTGCCGGCACGCCACACCTGGTAGGTGGCAGAGAGACGGAGTGTCGATGGGAACAGAAGGGAGGATGAGTTTACCTGCTCCTGTCTTCACGCCAAAACCCAATATGCAATATGCGCACAGTGTGAAAACTTTAATGAGCGGGGGAAAAGACAGATGTCTGTTAATTTAAGGTTTAGAACTTGATTCATGTCTTATACTGCGCAGCTTTAGTGTTCATCTCGTAAAGGGTGCTGTGTGTATAACGTTGTTTTGGTGCATTTCTACTTTTTTAAAGCAAATCTTGTTTCCTGGCTTTGAAAGGTTTTCTCAGCATTTTCTCAATCGCAGGCAAGCAGCTCATTTTTAGAGATATAATTTAGAATAAATTGAATTAGGTGAATCCCGTCCTCCAACTAGCTTTTAGATATTTTCTGGCCGAGCGGTAATTTATGAAACACATGCCTGATTGAAATGATATTACTGTGGACTGCGGAAAATGGACGCGAGAGAGAAGATGCAGAAAATGAAAGTACAACATTATCAGGGAATCCAGATGTTGTTTGATATCTTTTATGAAACTTGCCCCCACCTTATTACTGCCTCCACACCATGACACCTCCACGGGACGGAAAATATTGGTCCAATTTCTATTCTCCTGACAGAGGGAACGATCTGGTCATAGTCAGAGCTCGTTGAATAATTCACCGGGCTATTTTACATTTGAAGGGGGCGTCGCTGCAGACGATGCTGTTGCAGAAAAAGAAAAAGAGAAGGGAAGCCAAGCGTAATTGAACATGTTGGCCCTTTCCGAACCCGTTCTCTAATTACCAGCGAATCTAGATCTTGTCGTAGTTGCCTCGCGCTCTCTCTCCCGCACAAAAAGTGTCGATGGGTCCATTGAGTTTCATTCTGCCTGTCATGGCCGGCTGCAAACCTGATATGTTTACTGACACAAATTAGTGTGGCGCTGCAGCAGCTCATTAAGACGGAGCAGCAGGATTGAAATAGCAAAATGCCGGGTCCCAGTCTGCCCATCGAGGGGTGCGCATCCAGACAGGTGTGTGGAGAAACCCTTCAGTTAATGCTGGGAATTATTCCCACGGAGCGACTACAAGGAAACGTGACGGCGGATAATTAGAGGCAGAAGAAGGGAGAGGCAGCTCGGAAGGTTCCTTAATGCACAGCGCTGCGGCTGCTGGTCTGTCAAAGCAGATTTTAAATTAGCTTCAGTGTCATGGAAAACAAGTTGTTTTACGGTTGCTGGTAAATATTACTTCTTTAATTGGCTGATTAAGTTTCCGCCAGATGGCAGTTTTATTTCCTGTCTGTTCTCTCTAGTAATTGGGAGAGGTGTGCAGCGAGAGGTGATGGGTAATGTTTGCTTAAGAAATAAAGTTCACGCGGGCCAAAATTTCACAATTTAAAATGGAGCAAGTGGAAGTTTTCCAATCTGGAACCCATCTGTCAGCTGGCTGTTTGAGTGAGCAAATTAGACCTCGCCGGGGGAAACGAATCCCCACTCAGAGCGCAGACTTTTCCCATGATCCAACTCCTTTACTGAAAAGTTCCAAGACGCTCTTTGTCTCCTTTGGTCAAAACTCTGCCAGCCAACCAGAGGCTCTGCTCCTGGCACGCTGCTCATCTCTGGTGTCATGGTCGTGCTAATTAAACACAGGGTGCACAATGATTACTGCTCCCCTGCACTCCACATGCATTAGCATCTGCAGAAGGCTCTTCAGTAATCTCCTTCACACAGGAAGAAGTGCAATGAGGAAGTGTGCCTCACAAGCTGCTAATTAAACCCAACTATGCCCGCTTCCCTCCCTCCTGCCCTCGCACAAAAAACCCCTCTAATCACTTCTAACTCCATTTCAGAGGCGAGTAATTGATGCACACGCAAGATTCATGATGCGTGAACGAGAAAAATACTCCCAGTTTAGATGTTAACAGTCCGGTGTAAGAGGATCACGTGACAGCTGGGGCTATTCTTCTAAATGCCTCTGGAAGAGCGTCGATGGGTTAGACCACAAAGGGCATAACGGTGATGATGATGATGATGATGATGATGATGATGATGATGATGATGATGATGATGATGATGATGGCAGCAGCTCCACACTGTTGGCATTCATATGCAGTTTTGGGCTAATTAAGAATCAGGCGTGCTCCGTCGTGCATACAGCTGTTTGCTGGGGTGCAGGCTTTTATGTGTGTGTAAAAAATCCCTTTGTTCGCTCGTTGGAACTTAACTGCTGCTCCACTCGGAAATAAACTTTGCCGAACATTCAGCTTCTCCGGTCGAAAGCAGCTTGTACCAACAATGAAATGTAAAGCAGCGGCTATTGGGAACGGTGCCATGGTTCCTCCGAGCTTCAGCCTCCATTTCACAGCAAAGTGCTGCAGCCTGAACTCTGTCAGTGAACTCGCTCCAGGAGAATATTACCATCCACACGGCAATGACACACATGTGGCCACATTTGACACGTCACCCATCGAATAAGACATTGTCTAAGACGTTATTTAATGGTTACCACTCCTCATAGTTCCCTCTTCCTCCACTCAGCCTGTAGTCGATCCCTAAGTGAACCATAACGCTATCAGTCCTCGTGTATCTCAGCACTATAGCACCGTGATTTGATTGTTCTACTCTCCAGAGAGAGACGGCGAATAGAAAAGAGCTGCCAGGCGAAAAAATCCAGCAGGTTTACCCAAAAGTCCAATGAAGCCTTTTTAGACTGTGATTCACTGGCTAAACAAAATAATTTATTTTCCGAAAGGGTTCATCCTCCAGTTGACACTACAGCTCTCATTTCCATAACTCTGGAGAGGAGCATCTAATTTTAATGAGATGTTCTGACTTCAGGATTCTTTTTTCTGCTAATGTTTATGTGTTTTTAAAGAATTTCTAACCCAAAAGAGTGGATTATAAATTTGCAGCGTTGTAAGAACTTAAACATGTGACCACAGGCTTTGTATTTTCATCGAGCTGCAGCAGAGAGAAAGATCTATTCATGTATGTTTTCTTTTCTCCTGTTTTCTATATCTGGGGCCTATGTATATATTTTATACATGAACTCACACTAGCAAATATTCCCGTAGCTGATACAATATATGATCTGATATTTTGACGGTTGTGTAATATGTGCATCAATCCCTTATATATAAACTTCATTTTAAATAACGATACGATTCGAGGTACTAATCCGTGTAGGGGGAAACTGAACGTCACCTCACACATTGAAGAGACAGCAGGCAGGAGGAAATCATACATGACTTGAGGCGGTACAAGATAAATAGAAAGCACTGCAGCAAAGAACCCATCAATGTGACATCAACATATTCATGAACATAACCACAATCCTCAGTACGACCGTCTTCCAACATCAACAACAACAAATGCACAAATACAACCAAATATATAGAACTTGAAATAAGAGAATAAACATCTTTTCTGCGTTGTTTATTCTGTGATATATAAGTAACAGGCTCATATCCACTGATTTAATTGGTTCGGGCTCTTGTAGATATTTATAAAGTATAACTCTCTAATTGTAATGTTCACATTCTGTTGCTAACATCTGTCAGTGTTGCTAAGGCTGTGACACTGTCACTATAAGGCACTATACAGTAAACTCACTTACTCTGTGTGTGTGTGTGTGTGTGTGTGTGTGTGTGTGTGTGTGTGTGTGTGTGTGTGTGTGTGTGTGTGTGTGTGTGTGTGTGTGTGTGTGTGTGGTTTGATCAGATTTGTGACCGATAGTGATTAATATTAACTTTGTGACTTACAATATTTAAAGAGTCGCACCTCACATGTAGTTTTATAATTTAGATTTTAGATTTTTCTTGGGCACAGAATCCTTTGTCCCTGATGTTGTTGGTGAAGTCTCTGTGAACCGGTTCGGCCTCGTTCCTCCAGCTGCCATAAAACGACTCATTACAGAGGTGAAATATTGCCCTCATGTAACTACACCATTAATTCAGTGTCGTGTATTAGTTGCTCTCAGGAAGTCGACCTTGTGAACGTGTCTTTGTGTGCAAAGTGGTCGTGGATGTGATTTGGAGGTCACGGAGTTCCTCTTGTGTTATTATGCATTGATATTTGAAGGCAGCGCCATATTCACACAATTTCCTTGCTGGTTTGAAGTAGACAAGTTGCGAGCGTCAGTCGAGGCTTTAGGCAAAAACATTTACATCGGTCCGGCTCAGGCGCACTCTGTAATTGTTCCTACAGAATTTCTATTAATATTTCCGACGTGTTCGGAGCTTTCTAATCACCCTGGTAACCTTTGCCTGGCGTTAACAGTTCGTAAGGCGACACTTCCCTGGCCGGAGGCGCAGGTCTGAGCCAATCGACTCGTTTGTTCGGTTTGAAAGTGATTTCTGCCGAGTGGAGACTGCTTTAATTTGATTGATGTGTCGTTCACCGAGCGATGGATTTCGTTGTAATTACTCTTTGTGCTCACCGTGATAAGGAAATTAATCAAGCCATTATGTTTTTTTTCTCCCTCCCCCTCCTCCCATTTTATCAGCAGGACACAATAATTGAATAAACCAACCTCCCTTGTCTTGAAAGTCACTCTGGCATCGCAGCGTACTCAGCCGCTGGAGGGGCAAAGGGCTCGCCATTGCTGATTAGTTGATAGTGAGGTGAGGACGTTCAGGTTATTTCATATTCAAGATGATGTCGTCGGTCTGATTGGAATAATCAGGCCCAGTTGTTCTCCCGATGAGCCACATTATTAACTCCGCATGGGGAGCACAACACATGCACTTTGCATTTATTGACAATGTAGGAAGAAGTATGCGAATATTTGATTCAAGTAAAAGTAAAATAAAACTCTATCCAGCCATTCAGTTTATTAATTTGAATAAAACTTGACAACCCTAATAAAAGATATTTACTAAACTATTAATAGTGATACTGGTCGAGCTCGAGCTAGTTGATATTTACTTATTATTCAGATTGTTTAATTCGCTGGTTCCCAAAATCTGTATTGAGTTTTCTATTCTCATTGTTTTATGTAAAATAATGTCACCTCAGTTTGCCTCCAACAATTTTATTAAGAAAAAACCATGTGAGAAGTTTAGATTATCTTAGTTATCAAGTAATTGTAAGAACATTACCTCAAAGATATACTTTGGTATATTACTTGTGTAAATTTACTCACAGTAATTGCTTCCCGCCTCTCTTTGTTGATACAATTCATCAAGCTCTGTCGAGAGTTGCTATCGAACTCATCACAGATAAATCACGAACCTTGATAATAACACAGAAACGTTCCATCAGCTGAAGGTGGATGTCACTTTTGAAGCAAACTTGCAAAGATGGAAAATAGCCCGAAGCCCTCTGATACTTCCTAACTGGGCCGGAGCAGCCATTAAATCTTTCATGTTCACTTCTATCGTTCTGCCTTCCCATCATACATTGTAAGGAAGGAGGAGGCGGCCAATTTGGGTCTGATCTCCGCCGCCCAAAAGGATTTGCATTCATCCTCACAATTTATTCTGGCTGCAGAGAATGTTACCAAAAAAAAAAATCTATTACCCATCTGTGCACGTTTTATCCGTAAGAAGAGAAACGCAGCCCCGTTCCTGGGGACATGTTAAATCCTCAGATCACATGCAACGAGAGCAGAGACGCAAACTGGATTTGTTTCATTGTGACAGCGTGTTCCAGACTTTAATACCATGATAATAAAAAAAAAAAATGCTCATTAAGAACCTCAACCAGTACTTCCTCAATTTCCAAATGTCATGTCATGTTTCTGAATCTTTTTAGCAGCGAATGATATTTAACTCGAGTTGTAAAGGCAGCTTCGGTGATCAAGTGCTTGGATCTTTGGCTCATTTGCCTAATTGACTGGAACTACTTGATTGCGAGCCCGTGTTTGTGCGGGGTCTGAATGATTGCCGCACAATCTCTTCACATTTAATCAATAACACTTCACCTAAACAAATCCACTTTGCATTGAAAAGTTTGAACAGGTTTTGAGCTCCTCAAGGGGTCGGCCTTGTGAGGGATGTGTTGGATTCGCTTCGTGTGGGTTTAATTGCTCGCTCGCGTCCTTTGGGAGGTGATAAAGTTGTTCTTGACTACGGGTCTGAAACTTGAATAAACAACCTCGGTGTAAATTAAAGCAGTGGGGCCTTGGGACCACCTTGTTTGGGTTTTAATTGTGGTAGTAGATCATCTCTTTTCTCTGTAATTATCTCAACTATCATCACTCCTATAATAACGACAATCAATTGTTCCTGGTCGCTCTGACAGGGATAATGAAAAGTTTATTAGCCTCCCTGAACCTCACGAGTGGCTGGGGAACTCTTAAATCATCTGCAGAAATGGGAAGAAAAATAAATAATAAAAAAGCCTCCCTGCTCTGCACACTTTACTGTCACTTACACAAATTCCCCCTGATTCCTGAGAGGATGAATGTCATGCAAGTCCTTCCCCGCTCTTCATTATCTGCCTGGATATTCTTGACATGTTTACCAGCTTGTATCTGAGAACAGAGCCCCTTAAGTGCTAATTTGGACAATTTGGCAACCGTCCACTTTGAATAACCAAGATGTTTGGATTGTTATAGTGAGGACCATCGTAACGAGTAATGACACTCGGAGGAAATCTTTTTTTCCAATTTATGTTTAAAGTAAACTTTCCTTTTCAGAACTCTACACGCCTTTTTTGAAATGTGCTTGATAAAATCAGGGAAAAATATATTGAACAGTAAATTGTCTTTGTCGTTAAATCTTTAAATCTTGCATCCTCTTGTTAAAACGTAGCATCCATCAATCCCCTGGTGTTGTTTTCCTGTTGTTGCTCTGGGGTTAGTGATATTGATCCTTCGACGAATGTCCTCTAGCTCATTTTCCACTGGTTGTAATTCACTTGCTCTATTAGGCGAGAGTCTTCTCATGCAGAAATGGATGAACGGGTCGACCGATGATGGTATTTTGAGGCTGGAACCCTTAAATGTATTTTTAAAGTGAAAATGTAATTATTTTGTATTATGTAGTTATTTGTTATCTATCAGCTTTCCACTGAAACTAGACATGATCACGACTGGATATATATGTTGTTGACTGGTGTACTTACGTTATACAAAATGTTTTCAACAATGGTCAATCCCAGATCCCAGATTTGGCTCGTCCAGACTAAAACATATGTTTTAGTCTGGACGAGCAGAAACAGATGTTTGAAACTGTGACGTAACAACCAGCATCATCTCATACCAGTGTAGTATAATCAGTTTCAAGCATTTTAACGTATTTAATCATAAATCATAGTGCACAAAAAAGCTAAATTAAATGAAGTAAACTGAATGGACCCGAGAAGCAAAGGTTGCGAGTAAAACACAGCTGTGGGGGGAGGGGGGGGGGGGGGGGGGGGGGGCATTGGTCTATTAGTGCCGCCTCCAGGAGGAGAAGAGATCACAGACCAGGAAATGCACAAATGCCCCTCGAGCGCCTCTTAACTCTCTCTGGTACGATCTCATTCTGTCACAGTGGGGTATCTGTAGACACTCAGGGGTTGGAAGGAAAAGGTTGCGTTGGACTTCCTGTGTGTGTGTGTGTGTGTGTGTGTGTGTGTGTTTGGCCGCGTCCCCACAGATCCTGCACACACTCCAACGCCTCAGAGCGCCTGCTGAAACAAAGCGTGGAGCAGTTCCCCCCTCAAACACGTGTTCAGCAAAAACACTTGATTTCAAACAGCAGATGAAAACATATCTAGCAAGTTGTGTGAATCGCTGATTTGATTTCGACACGTTTTTTAATGCAAACACCGCCGCACTGTTCCGCTGCTCAGTTTAACGGCTGCCTGCATGCTTCCTGCACACCTGTACAGTGTCAGCTGATGCTGTGACTCGCGAGCTCTCCCCCACAGCGAGCCGGTGTTCTGTAAGGCAGCTGGCAGGTTACTGAGCGGCTCCTGGCAGACACTGTCGCAGTTTATCTCAATTTTACATCGTAAATGGGGTGTGGACAATGAAACTGTACACGAACTATGATGATCCTCCTGTGGCTCAGACTGGGAATGACGTTTTATGGATATCGCAGCACAGAGCTGGAGGTTCAGCAGACGAGCAGCTGGTTAGTTAAAAACTAAAAAAATCTCTTTTAACAGATTTTTTTGGGGGATTGAATCAACCTGTTAAATAATGTGACACAAATGCAGTCCCGCCCCCTGAACATTCTGTTGTTGTGCAGCTAAATTATGGCTGTGAATAACAATTATTGTTCCTTTTTGATTGATCTGGCAATTAGTTTTCATTTTCATCCATTAATCTTGTTGTCAACAAACAGAAAATGTCTGGAAAACACTCATCAAAGTTCGAGGTTTTGATTTTAAATAGCTTGTTTTGTCCAAATAGAAGAATAGGATCAGAATCATCACAAGGAGAAGCTTGAATGAATGTCTGGCATTTTTACTTTATTAATTATCCAACTGATTGTTGATTCATTTCCCTTCATTTCATCTCTAAAGTAGTTTTCAATGACATACAGGTTTTTTTTTTTTACAGTGGCCTTCTTCACAGGAATAAACAAATGTGTTGTCCTTGGCAACGTTGTGCCTCATTGTTGTGTTTTTAATAGTTGACGGACAACAAGGGAGGTCTATACCAGAGGAATAAGAGGAGCTGTCATGTCGTCCATCTTCATTTACAGTCTTTGGTTTGGTTCCTTTGTGTTTGAGTCAGTCTTGTGAGAATCCAAATTCCTGGATTGAAAAAAAAAAAACATTGTTAGTGCAACAATATGATTTGCTCCAAAATGTATTTGGCAAAGAAATGTACACACACACACTCACACACACTCACACACACACACACACTCACACACACACACACACACACACACACACACACACACACTCTCACACACACACACACACACTCACACACACTCACACACCATGCTTAGCCTCCATCTCCATTTGAAAGTCGAGAATTTTGTCCAGCAAACGTTCCCCGTCCACCAGACGATGAACGGTAGCGGTGCATGACAGAGCAGAGGAGCCCTGCGTCGAGAGGAGTGAGACGCTCCGTGACAAAGACAGAAACCAGAGCTTGTCACAGTCACTTCTCTCAGCCTCCAGTGACAGGATTACTCATCACAGAGGGAGCTGTGTTAAGTCATACATGTTCATGCTCATATGATGAGGGAGAGAGAGGTGACGAGGTCGAGAGGGAGGACGATGGTGTCACTCAGTGGCTGCTGCCATCGTGTCATGTTTCAGGAGGGATTTAAATGGAGTAGATCCTAGGTTATGATTTCATTTTACCTTGTTTTATTGTACACAAACCATCTTTACCCTGGAATGGGCCCTTTATATTTAAATACTTTATATTTAAATACTTTATATTTAAATACTTAATCTTTACATTGGGAGCGGGTCCTCTCTACGGAGGCCGCCATGTTTTTTACAGTAGCCCAAACTGGACAAACTAAACCTTTTGAGTTTTTATGATGACTGAAGGTTTCCACATGTTCTCTTTTGAACTACTACCACTAGATGTCACTGAATTCTACACACTGGACCTTTAACCTTTTTGCCAGTTTGGGTCTTTGAATTGTCCCTTTAAATCCTCTGCCAAAAAGGACAAACCTGAGAGTGGGAGCATATATATGCATGTGAGAGAGAGAGGAGTTCTATCTGACAGATACAAACAGCCCTCCCTAAATCCAGGTGCTATTAGCATGAAAAGATTTCAGCCCAGAAATTGCAGGGGACAAATGGAGGGAATGTGCATCCGTGATAACGAAATCGATTTCCTTTAGAACTCATCAGCCGCGGCTCTTTGAGTGACAGCAAATAACAAAGAAGCGGCGAGCGTGCCGGTAAAAGGAGCCGTGTGCGCCACTTTCCTCTGCTCGTTTCTTTTCAGGGACACACAGTGGACCGTCATCCACTGCAAATGTTTCATCCTTTTGTTCTCCCGAGCCGAGTAAATTGTGTATATTGTTCAGATCCACGCAGGAAGAAGGGCACTTGTGTTACCACCAGCTGGAATATCAATATCTTCTCTCTCTCTTAACCTGCCGTACACCACATGTATAATTAAGGTTCGATAAATTACCATCAGAGCAGCGAGGGTCAATAGCAAACTGGAAAAGGCTTTACTGTTGCATTAAACACCAACTGGGGCGGCAGCTACTGGTTATTTTAATATTTCAAAGAATCTTCTATCTATATGTTCAATGGTTTCATATTTTTAGCATATTGTTTAGTATTAACTAAATATAAACAACATATAAAATGTCCAAACAACAAAGGTTGTCTCCATTTCCTCCTAATGTACAAAATGAAGCCCTGAAACATGATTTACCTAAATTCTTTTATTTGGTCCATTTCCCATCTGAAGCCAACCACCAGGGGGCAATCCAGATGATTTGTCTTGTCGTCCATCTTTAGTACAACTCAGAGGTAAATGTCTTACACATTTTGTTTGGGAGCTTTCAGTTGTGTGATATGATCTTCATCAGAACATGACGTTTGCCCAGTGGCTGTGGAATTATAGATGTAAGTGTCAAATACTTAGTTTTAGCTGAAGTTTAAATTGCCCCTTTTGATATTGAAAACAGGACAATAGACAATTATTTCACCACAAAGTCCATCAAGTTGCTTTTCTGCAGTTTTTTTCAATCAAATCAAGTAATTAACTTCAAACTAGTTCAATCACAATGACTGGGAAAAACAATACAGACAATAAAGCAAAGAGAGAAATGACTTTAACAATTATAATTAATCACAATTTCCTTTTATTAAATTTTCCCTTGATTGAATAATTGTTAAATTGGATAATTGTTTTTTGGCTCTAAAACAAACAGTCTTGACATAAGACGAGGTCAGAAATTTAAACATATCTTCTATCAGTGTCAGAATTCAGTTTTAATGATCCAGTTCAGTGTGATGAGAAAATCGAATGTCTTAGTTTGTCGTCTCGAACACGGGGAGAACGTTAGACAAGTCATCAGGTTACTCAGAGGTTTCTCTCCCATCATCCTCCCTGATCAGACTAATTATCCTTCTGGAGGCTGTCTTTATCTCCCCTGTCACCTTTCAAACACTCAGTCATGTTGGAGTGCCCGGGCTGCCGTTTTAAATTATTAGTTCCCTGCCAGGGGCGCTCGCTCTTCTGCAGAGAAGCAGAGGAAAACGAAGGTGAGAAAGATGGAAAGGGACGGCTCCTGCCTGCCCCTCGCTGGGGGGGGAGGAGGAGGAGGAGGGACAGGCGGGGTGGCGGCGTTGACGGCCTAATCTCTGGCTCTGATTATCTTCTCATTACAATCAGACAGGAGCCACTCGAAGAAGACGAGAAGCTGTAATTATGCTCAAATCTCCCATGACTAAAACAGAGGATAATAAGCAGGGAAGCGTTCTGTCTGTTTAGTCGTCTGCTCTGTTCATTCCACTGTGGATGGAGATTTTTTTTCGGCAGGTTCAAGTGGAAGCGGTGGAATAAGTAAACACCAGACTTTTATTAGCTTTATTTTGAAACCAGAAGTAGTTCACCTCAGTTTAAATGTCACAGGGGTTGATGACGATATCTTAGGAATCATTGCATTGGTATTGGCCCCCAAATATTATTTTACTGTTTATTATTGGGGCGCGATCCGATCTCTCCTCCCTGTTGATTATGCTTTTATACGTCAGTATCTAAACTAAAGATACATACGCTCTGGTTTATGGAACCTTTCTTATGACCGTGCGTCTCCTTTGGCTGCATTTGCCTGACACCAGATAGAAAACACCACTTTCCAAAATGTCAGGGTAACTGAAGCATGTAAATAACAACATTTCAATTGACACCTTGATTTGAACGGTAAATGGCTGACCTGCAATTTCCCCTGGAGAATGGCTGGCAGGGGGAAATGGAGGGGAATGAAACACACACTCAGTCGACCAGAGGGAATAAGGCTAACCTAGCATGTTAAACCCCCACCCCCGCCTTCGACCGTCTTACTATTATATGACGGAAGCGATAACTGCGTGGAAAAAGTTGCCACGAAGACTCGAACACAAAAACTAAATCTGTTTCTCCTGTTTTTCTTTCCTCACAGCTTCCAGACAACACTCTGCCAGCCACTTAAGGCCGATGAGAGGAAAGCAGCCGACACCAGGGTGGAGGCGGCCGGCAGAAATGGCTGCATCAAGGGAAAAGCACGCAAACACCACAGCCATCGCAGGGCCAGGAGGTGAGCCGGTCTTTGCGCTGTCACAAACGCTGAGCAGCGACACTCCAAATCCATCAACACGTTTTTTTCCAGAACTCAAAGAAACAAAGGTTTACAAGGGAACGTCAAGAAATCAATCTGCTCTGAAGTTGCAGCGCTGTAGATCAGAGCGAAACCTTTCCGATGAAGAATTTGTAGACGTTTTTGTTTGTTTTTGAAGGTGTTTTTGTAGATTACAGCGCTGACGATAAAGTCTTGTCACAGTTCACCTGAAGACTCCTCCGGGGCTCCGCTCCCTGGGAGAAACGGAGCTAATCTCTATATTCTGGTGTGGCGAATGTAAACAGTCTTATCAGGCCCGAGCCCGGTGGAGAAGCACAAAGATGTTGTGAGGAATTCTACACCGTGTCGCTTCGGATCCTCTCTTTCACCAACACCTCGAACCTGAAGTCTCTTTCACACACCCAGAATAGTTTCTCAGTCGTTTTATTCCGAGGTGGGAGATGGAGGCAGATTTTCTTTAAAAAAAACTTCTTAATTAATCTGACACCTTCAAAGCAGTAACACATCCGAGGAGCAGGCAGCGATATGTAAAACACGACTGAAGTGTTAGAGAGGATCGTAAAGTTGAATCGCTCCCGTCAGGATGAGCTTTACTCGGCCGGCTGCATCTCTTTGTTTTTTGAAGTTAACAGCGAGCAAGTGAGAACGCCCCGGATTCTGATAATCATTTTTCATAATGATGTTTCTGGATCTTTCTTATTATTTCTGGATTTTGCTCCATGCAAGGAATCAAATGAAAAAAAAAGAAAGAAAAGCATGGTGAGAAAGATTTACAGTGTTTGTTTGCTTTTGAAACTGAGCTGAAGAGGATTTGTGTGTTCAGCTTCTCCAAATGGCAGCGAGATACACAAGGTCTTAATGAAACGGAGGCACTGAGGATTCAGAAGCGTCAGTAAAGTAAATCCCATAATTAAAAATTGGGAACTGTTGCGTTTTCTCCACAAACTTAAGGTCTCGACACAGACTCGGCTTAAACCACCAAGAACTGGGATGTTACATTACCATAGTTCCGCAGATAGCGATTAACAATCCGATACCAGGGCTTTTTATAGCTTCTTCAGATTCTTCATGAGATTGCTAGTGTTGTAGTTGCCAACACTAGCACCACCTCTTGCATATGGTAAACGTGGCCATTTTACTTGACGTTAGATACAGTATTTTATCAAGGTGAAACTAATATACTGAGCAGTATCAGATTGTCACTTAGATTTGTGTACTCGCCGATGCTTAGCCTGGCATTTCCAGCCCATGTCCTGTCCTTCCACCAAGTTTCGAGGAAATCTGTCCAGTAGTTTTTGTTCAGTCCTGCTGACGAACAAACAAATCAATGGGAACAGAAGCAAAAGCTCCTCGTTGGAGGTGAACAGCAAGAAAAAGAAGAGATGCATGACAACACAATATGTTTCTATGTATTTGTTTCCATTCAGTGAAAGCGGCGAAGGAGAAAGATTCATTTTTTCAAATCAAAATCTTTGTCTCAATTACAAAACACTGCAAGTCGCTGCCGGAGAGAAATCTCGTGTTTAGAAAAGAGGTTTGTTCTGTGGATTGTTATCTTGCTAATTGGCCGGCAGCAGCCCCAATTTAGCAGAGCACCCGATGTTTATTATAACAAGAAACCACACAGCGCTGACACCGGCTTGCCTCAAGAAAAAGTACGCTAGCTGCAGCGAGCGACTTTTGGGGAAGTACGTGTTACATATTTAATTACAAGAGAACCCTGCCTGCACCCGACAAGAGACATCGAAAATCCATCTGATCACGATCGCAGGAAACACAATAACAGCGACAACAAACAGGAACCAGAGCCCGACACCGAGAGAGTTTTGTTTTATATATGCCGACATATTCATGATGTAGATACACGGATTCATTCATGCATGATTGCGGCAAAAGAAAGAAAGAAGAAAAAGCCGACATGCTCTTGAGGAAAAACAGGCTGCGTTCAGCATCAAGCATATTCTCATCAGATGTCCCCAAATCCTTTTTTTTCATACGCCATTGTTCCGCACAATCACCGTTCCCAGTGTTGCCGGCAATTGACTTCTCCCTCATTCTCCCTTTCATTCTCTCCACCTCATCAAAAGAAACAGTTTCTGCTGGCAAGAAAAAAGGGAAAATGCAAATGTGGGGCCTCGCGCTCGTTTTTCCTACAAGGCCAGAATGGTAGAGGTGTTAATGAGTGACAAAGCATTCTCATTACCAGGAGAGGGTACTCGGGCTCGGTCTGTCTAATCAGCTCTAATGCATTCCAGCTCCTAATGCTCCCAAACTGCCGACTGCGCCGAGCGGGGCCATTCATTACGTCGAGACAGTCCTTCTGCATCCAGAGGAACGGGCTCGCGGCCTCCGGAGCTCTGTGGTCGCATTTGTCAAGGAGTGCAGTTTGTCACTGTCTGGATCGGTTGTGATCACGCTCACCTGTGCACATGACCCGCTGCTGGTGGAGGAGCGTTTCCTACAGATTGACGGGAAAAAAAACTCCCCCAGCGAGCGTGAAGGTGCTGAAAAAAGGTGTCGTAGCTCTGCTGTTTGGAGGGAATTTGATGGTTCCTGCCCCAGAGCTCATGTTCGGAAAATTAGTTAATCTTAAATGTCAATTTCTGTTCTCACTTTTAATAAATGGCACTTTAGTTTTACACGAGACGACCATAGGACACGGGAAGACATTTCAACAGAGGCATAACTTTTTGACTTTGCGAGTTGAGAGAACTCCTCCTTGGGACTATGTGGACAGTAATGGTCACATCTTTTGAAATGGACACATGTCTTTTCGTACTTAAAGGCGGCATCAATTAGTGTTAACGAGGCTGCTGATTTACTCCCTTTTGTCATTAATATGGAAAAAATATAAATTTGAAAGCACCAGCGTTCAAAAAGCACATGTTGCATCCTGAGTATTAAACCTCTTTATCTCATATTCTGTCGATTTATCCCACGTCTGTTATTTCCATCAGCTCCGTTTGTTCATTCAGTGTCAGCAGCTTATATACTTCTCTGTCTGTATGTGAGCACATGAGCTTGTCAGTGTAATAACTCAGTGTCTAATGTCTCCACGCCTCCGCCTTATTAACTACCCCGCCGTTAATGATGTGCGCACTCCGTCACTCCCACATAATATTCATTTCAATTCCGGTTTAACCTACACCACACACAGCCTTTCAAGTTGTCCCATTATTAAAGCCAAGGTGAGGCTGCTCAAGTGAATTACAATCAAAGGCATCTTCTCTCCGTCTCCTCTTCTCTCTCTGTGTCGCTCGACGCGCTCTCGCTTGCTGCTTGCTGCTTCCTGCCTTTTCTCCTGATGAATGTCCGTCAGTCTGTACTTGAAAGGTCCGTTCGTCGGGCCTGTGGCCTGTGGCGCCTCAAAGGCCTTTCTTCTCCTTTTTCCTGCATAAGTTATTTTCAAAGAGCAAATGAAGTGGCCCTCTGGACGGCAATCAAGCTGTCAACAGTCGGAGTCTGACAACTTTCTTTTCTCCGTAATGATGAATTCACGCTGGTGGAAGCCAGGAATATCTCAGCGCAGTGTTCTTTGAGTGTCACCATGTTCAGTTTGAAATAAAGTCATGGAGGCATGGGGGTCTGTGCATTTGTACAGGTCCCTCCCTGTCTGTCCTCCACATCTTCTCCCTATCAACTTATCTGCCCCTGTTGTTTCAATCCGTTCACCCCCACCCCTGCTACCACC
The DNA here is from genome assembly GCA_026259375.1 of Verasper variegatus. Classification (NCBI taxonomy): domain Eukaryota; kingdom Metazoa; phylum Chordata; class Actinopteri; order Pleuronectiformes; family Pleuronectidae; genus Verasper; species Verasper variegatus. The sequence continues at coordinate 3,385,611 of CM048041.1, read as the reverse complement.
TCTGTTTCCTCTATTTCTTTATTTTTAAAAACTCCTGAAAATCAAATCTTGACATTTTCCTAAGTTTCTCTTTAACATATGAACAACGCAGCAGGGGGTTGTCGACCCAAAAGCTTTCCAATTCGTTGTCTTTCCAATTTGACATCTTTGTCTGTGTCTACATGAATGGATCATCTTTTTCATCCTGACACATTTGTATTATCCCATTTTATTTTCATAACGTCATCAACATGCCCACTCGCTCGTTGGGAACTTTTCGAACATACATACAACAGAATATTGAGAAAAATGTTGTGTGTGTGAAATACGAAGGCATTTCAATGTCCTGTTCATGACCTATCCTGCAGCCAGCCTCCAGGGGGCGATCAAGATAATTTGTTACGAGTTGTCATGTCGTCCGTTTATGTATCCAGTCTATGGATTGTGTTAGCTTGAACGAGGTGTACCTAATAAACCGACCACAGGGGTATGTTGCCAAAAGGATCCTCCATCAGTCCATTAAGCATTCATGAAGAGAACTACTGATTCTACAAAGTCAGCTGTGTAACGTCCTCTTTGGCTCAGGAGGAGCTTTGTCAAGTCCAATAAAACTCAATTACTTGATTAATCTTGGCCTGATCTTGTAGATGCAAGGTATTTTTTATTTATTTTCAACACAGCTCCTGCGTCAGAAAGGCTGAAGCTTGAATGACGCAGGTGTTTCCCAGGTCAGCAGGGTCTAAGAAAAGATTTTCATCATCATCATCATCAGTGATTGAGTTTATTTGCACAATAAATAGTCTACAGGGACGTTGTGGTTCATTCACAAACATTTAAAAAAGAGTGTGGTAAGCTCCCTGATGAATTAAACTGCTGGAGTGTTTGTTTAAGATTAAAAACTCCCGCCCTCAGCACTTTCCTTCACAAAATATAGGCTACATCCATTTTCAAACTACTACGATCTCTTTCCACAGGAGTGCTTTGGCTCCGTATCGGTTTTAATCACGTTTTCAAATGAACATGTAGAAGTATGGATGTAGCCCTGGTGCTCACAGGACACCGCTCCAGTGAAGTTAGCTCCACCCGGCTGTGGATGCGATGTAACGCACCCCTCCCGCCCGGAGGGAAATCCACTTTGACTTCAGCGCGGCTCCCTGGCATGCGATCTGTTCTGTGTTCTTTGTACCAGTCTGGATGGGATTTCTATCATTCTGCTGTGAGGGGATCATCTCATGTGGGACGTTCGGCTCGCAGATAATCTCCCTTACGATTGTTGTTGTGAGAGGGAATCAGGAGGTTTTTGTGTGCCAGTCCTGCAAAAGCCCACGATGAGTCATGTGGATTATTTTACTCCACCCATTCTGTTGGGGTTTGTTTGTGAAGAATGTAGGAGGAAATATACGTGAGGAAAACTCCACCAGATGAGGCTGTGGAGAGTTTTATAGAGTGAGTTTCATACTTGGCATACTCAGGTTTTTAAGAATAAGTAAATGCACGTGAAGAAAGTGATGCTGTGTCTGTTCTCACTCTGCAGGGCCGTGAGTTACTGCAGCTGTTTATGGAACCTGTGGGTGTTTTCATTCAGTCTTTACTGTTAACATGAGTATTTTTATGTCTTGTGTTAAATTTTTTCATTTGAATGGGTTGTGCTCACAGCGTAAATTGACAAAGTTCACAACTGGTTTCACTGGGACTGGGAGAAGAAAGTAGTTCAGGCTTTTTCTCAGTTGTACTTTCAGCTCCTTCATGGAAACTCATACTTTCGTCTGACGAGCACAAGAAAAAAGGGGATTGATTTTTAAAAGCCACAGTTCGATTTCGTGTTCGGTGACATTTTGTTTTTATTGTTTAGGTAACAGTAACATTGACAAACTACAATTTGTTATGGACAAACTTGAATTATTTATTACATTAAATAAAAGTTTTAATACCATCAAACGTAAACGCTGACACCAGTATGTCTGTGGATGTCTCACATCGGCCGATTTAAATCCAATAAATCGGCCGGGCTCTGGCTTTCATCAATATTTATGTAACAAAGATTCACTTCATTCTGTTCATTGCTTCGCCGTCTCGACAAAGGTTTTCTGATGAACTGTTTCTAAATCAAATTCCAAAACTCCATATATTTGAACTCACATGGGCTCCTCACTCGGCCGAATCCTTTCAGCTGAGGCTTCACATCATCTCATGTCCCGTCACTTGAATTAATACAGAAGTGTCCCGTGTGCTCTGTCCCCCGCTCGCAGCCCCTCCTTCGACGAGGAGCTCTCCCCTCGGCCCAAGGCCAAGAAGAAGAAGAGAAAGTCCGAGCGCAAGAGGAAGAGGAAAAGGTCAGTTCCCAAAATAAGACGACTCTGCAGTGAGGTGTATTGTCGGATGTCTTTTGTCATGCGTCCTGACATAAATAAACTGAGAGGTGTGGAGGAGGAATTCACGGTGCTCTCTAGAGTTCATCTTTTATTCTATCTCCCGCTCCAGGTCTCCTTCTTACAGCCTGTCGCCGCTGAGGAAGAAGAAAAAGAAGAAGAAGAAGAGCTCCAAGAAAAGCAAGCGGCACAGGTACATCTTGCTCACTGTGACAATTCTCAAAAAATGGCAAAACATTTATATTTAGGTGACCCAAATCATGTTCTTTCACTTTTCAGATACACCTCCAAGAAATCCAAACACAGGTACGTGTCATTTTTGGAAGGTTTTGTGCACATATTGTTGCCGCGGCTCCTTCAGCTTCTCCTTCCAGCAAGATATCTGTTTCAGGCTTCGTCGGTTTTAATGCTCCTCGCTCACGACTCTGTTCTCTTTCATCTCACCAGCTCTTCAAGTTTAAAACATAAGAGGAGGGATAAACGCAAGCACAAGAAAAGGTCAGTGTGTGGCTGCTGCTCCCCCCCCCCCCCACCCCACGATCGTCACGTCTCCAAAACCTACACAACTTCCACCCCCCCCCCCCCCCCCCCACCCCCCAAAACAGATTGAAAACTTTAAGCCACAAAAATAGGGAAAAAAGGGGGTGAGAGGGTAAAAGAATCCAATTTCCTGCTGTGGTCTTGCAGCATTTTTATAATTCGACTTTGGATGAGTCGCTGCTCACTTCAACACAAACCACTGCTGCAACGTTCTCCTCTTTCTTCTTTGGTTCCCTCGGCTGCTTCTTTTTCTTTCTTCCACTCCTCAACATCTGTGACGAGCTTTCCTGTTCTTTTTAGACCGTTACTCCATATTTCAGGACCTCGTCACGTATACAAATCTGATTGAGAAAATAAGAGTTTCAGGGCATGAAAAAATAAGATGTAACACACTTTCTAAAATGATCAGATTATTTCACCTTTACAATAAATGAGTTTGAAAGTTTGAACAAACCGGAGCCATTTTTTGTTTGTGTTTCCATTAGTTCCAAATTAAATCGATTTACAACAAATCGAAGCAGCTAGTTGTCATATTTAAGAAGCTATTTCTGTTAAATAACAGGATTGATTAACCGATTATAAATATTATTGACGTATATTTTCTGTCAGTCGACTCATCTCAGTCCTCGTAGCTCTTTAATCCACTTGTGCCTTTTCCCCTCTGCTCTCCTCATCACCTCCCTCAGCTCCCGGACTCACTCACGGCGAAGTCGACGTTATCGGAGGTCAGAGTCGTACAGTTCCTCCTGCCACTCATCCGCAGAGTACAGGTAAGAGACCCCCTGTCCCTCCCCCTCCTCATGCCACGACTGCCTGGGTTTATCTTATCAGTCCTGCCGGGGTGTCTGCGGTGTTCCTGGTCACGCCACAGCGATGACTGATAAGGTAGAGGTGACTTCCTGATCTCAGGCACGACCAGCGCTTATCAGCGCTTCACAGGAAATGGCCCCAAAATCACTTTCCAGATTGATGCACTCAATTATAGAGATATAGTGAGAAGAATTTGAGACTGTTTTTCTATTATACTGAACCGGGTGAAGATCTCCAGTATTTAGCAGAATAAGCAGAGAGGCTTCCAGTTCACTCAGGAGAGCAGAGGCTCAGTTCTTGAACTTTGACACATGAGAGCAGATGGAATTTCAGTGATAATCTGTAAATAACCATTTTAAAATCTGCCTGTAGTTTTCTATTCATCAGAGGAAATATCACAATTCAAATCAATAAACTGTGAGTTAGTGACAACAGCACTTAGGGAGGTTGTTACCAGGATGACAAAACACCACCACAGAAGAAAATAGTGTTGATGTAGACTCAGATGCTTCCTTGACATTCAATTTGAATAAGTGCCACAACTCGGCATGAAAAACTAAATGCAGCGTTTTCCCACAGACACCATCTGCAGAAGTCTGTGGTGCATCAGGCTTTAGGAGACCTGGCAGCTGTCAGACAGGACACGGAGCTGAAGTGGAGACCAGCAACCAAATCAGTGTGTAAAACGGCTCCAAAATATCGCTCCATCCTCTCAACCAGCACAGTAAGTAACTTTCAGGACTCTGTCGATGCCGCTGTTTGATTTCTGTCACGGGGGCCAAGTCAAATAACTTGGTGTCGGTCAAAAATAAAATCCCCACCGAGACGTAGTCGGGTCTGGAAAGTCGATCTTTTAAAAAAAAAAGTGAAATCTTGCCTTAAATATTAACGTTCGATGTGTGAAAAAAACTCCTCTAAGAGACGATGATATGCAAAATTAAAGACACAGCACATGTCCCGACTCTGACCTCGTTTAATGAATTCTTTATTTTGTTGTAATTCTAAAACTAACAGTACCCAGTGCTTTGCATAGTGATAACGACACCGTGGAGAAATGACACGTTCTCTCAACCACAGCAAAGTGAACTTTACTTCACCCCCTGAAAATAAAGCCTCAAATCCAATAACAGCAACACTGATTATTTTAGTTTCAAGAGCTTCTTTCTCCCTCCACGTGCTTTTTCCCTTTTTAATTTATTACTGCCAAGTTATTGATATTCTGTTACGTGCCAGTGTTTGATTCCTACAGGATGTAACATTGGATATTACACTGGTGAAAAACTGTCCTGCTGCACAGGAAGTGATGTTGTTTGTCAGCAGATAGCAAACACTTGAGCCTTTCACAGACATAAACGTATGACTGTTCATGTTTACAGGTATAAAAACCTTTATTTTACATAATAAACGATGCAGAAAAGATGCACATTTATGTTTACATCTCCTGATTCAAGTAATTTTTATTGTGATCTACATCTTTTCATTTTATTTATAGTGTTTTGTAAAAGAAGTTATGGTTCAAAATATTTAATTACATTTCTTTGTCACATGATAACAACACGTTGGGCTCAAGCTCTCAGTTTAAAGAGGTAAATAAAACTCCTGCTGTGCACAAGGATCATAATTTAATGACGTATAAATACTCACATATTGATATTTTCTCCTGGAACCTGTTTTGACATCAGGCAAAAGAAAAACAAATATATATATATTTCCTTTTCAATTTGGCTGCTCTCCGTCCCCTCAGGTCACTGCATCTGTTGTGTGTTGTGTTTCCAGCCGACAGAGACAAAGAACATCTTAAAGTGTGATTGACAACGTCCAGACGACAGACTGTGAATTTTTAACACTGTGCCGTTTATTACAAGTTGATTTTCCCCCATTTATTAGTTTTATTTCTGAAGCGATGTTCTCGTAAACACGGCTACGGCCTTAAACTCAGTGTCTCAAGCCTATTGGAGCATAAAAAGTATTTAATTTCTCTCCAGCAATAATTAAATTATGCTAATTGCACAGACAGATGTTTTTAATTACACACCACAGGGTTTTAATTGAAATTCAATAAATTAATCCATATTTTGAATCACGCTTGGCATTCAACACCCCAAAGACTTTCAGGAGGACCAAGCAGTCGCGTAGTGAAGGGTCAGCTTTTACTGTATCATTCGCTGGTGTGAATATGCATTTATTCAAAGCACGTACGAGTAATGCAGGATGAACTTTTCCTGTGATCCTAACATTTCCCCCCCCCCAACAAAAAGCAAACCATAAAGGGACAGGTAGGTATGACGGAACAGAAAGAACCTACAAAACATGATTTCTAAATATTTGAACTTTTCTGTTAATGTACCTGGTGAATTTATTTTGTGGTTTCGACAAAAGGGAAAGAAAGCACAAAGAATCAAAAAATACAAAATAATAAACCCAGCAGAGACGAGTCTTGTCAAAAATAACTGGAGGTGACATTGAAGAATTGTCTGTGCTTATAAGATATATCTTTTAACTCCCGAGCACAAACAGACTGTGGGTAGAAGCGACTGCTAAAAGACGACGGTAGCAGCACAAAGATTTGTTTAATTTCCCTCAGGGTGTCTCTGTTGTGTCGACTGAAGTCCAGATAATGGGAAGTCTCGGCGAGGACGGACCGGATTAACCTCCGAATGTCTCGTAATCAACGTAGTAAAGAGAGATCATAATTCTGTAAGATCAGTCGGATATGATCCTCTTGAGGTTTTAGCGCCATCTGTGGACGTTTGCGGTACAAAAAGAAAAAAACTGTCTCGCTCCCCAAAAAAAACTCTTTCTAAGGAAAGAAAAAGGAACATGCCGATAAACGTCTGGGTTTGAAGAGAGGGTTATTGTCTTTTTCTTGCAATTTACAACTCTAATGATGCACTTATGTTGCCCGCTCTTCCCTTTTTCTTACACCTTACCTACTTAAGGAGGAAATCTTGATTGGTAAGTGGATGCTATCCGCAGATTCAGGGATTTACTTGTAGGTCGGTGCAGGCTAATTATTAACTTTTCACAGGAGAAAGATCACCTGTCCTGTTCTGAGGGCTTTCTTAGTTAGACTGATGGGATCTCTCTTTGTCTGCAATCCTTTTTCATTTCTACATAAAAAAACATTTTTGTGATGTTTGTTCGATGTTCTTAAAATGAGGCTTTTCAACGGGGCTATTGTTTACTTTCCTTCTTACTTTTCCTCTTCACTCGACTTAGAGCCGATCAGTAGATTTACCCACACATAGTTTTTTTCTTTCTTCTCTGATCTTTCTGTTGTTCCTTTCGTATAATTATTTTTAGTGTAGATTTTACTTTTTCCTGGATTTGTTTCTCGTTGAGCTTTTCTCTGACTTTAGCTGAGCTTCCTTTTGAGGTTAATCGCATGCTTCAAATTTGCATGATGTCTTTATCTTTCAAAGTTTTCTGTCCAGCGAGATTAAAACGAAAGAAATCTCTGTGTTTTCCAGGGAATATGTGCCTTTGTACTAGAGTATTCACAGTGCATCAAAACAGGTAGCAGGTTGCTGTTGTCACCGCGCGCTCAGTTTTAAGCTGCAGCCTCTTTGTCTGTTTGCAGATTTTGTCGTCAAAACCTGGAAGCGAGCTCTTACAGGGAAAAGGGTCTCGGCATATATCGAGCCAGGTGGACGCTCCGCACGATTACGACTCTGGGAATGACACGTCCTCGCCGCCGTCGAGCAAAACCGACGTCTCGCGGTCGAGCGTCACCGACAACAAGAGGAGCCACTGTCGGCGTCTGGCCTCTCCGGAGAAGCTGAGGTTCACAGACAGAGACAATGCTTCCGATTCAGGAAACTCTGTGACCAGCTACACGTCGCTATGCAAACCTTACAGGGAGGCCAGCTTGTCCGCAACCGTTTTCAGTGGAAACGGCAAGAGGTAATGTTCTGTTCATCATAAATAATCCATGTGAATGAATGCTTCCGAGGAAAATTGCAGGCTGTTTATCTTGTGTTTCCACGCTCCGGTTCCTCTTTTGAAATATTCATCCTGTGAGCAAGAAAATAAAGGAGAGCGTTTCTTAAAACCAACCCAAGATTGGGTCGGGGCATTATCACCCGAGGCAGTGAGGCATCTTAATGTGTTGTTCTTTTTTGTTGGGGTTCTTTTTGTGTAGGGAGCAGATAACCTTGGGGTGTCAGGTGGAGGTCGTGACACCTCAGAAGACGTCCGGCTGTTCGCGGAAGATGAGCCTGTCATCTCGAAAGCGGCGGAAAACTCGCACGTCCAGCAGCAGGAGCAGGAGCAGGAGCAGGAGCAGGTCGTCGGGGAGTTCCAGATACTCCGGACGCTACTCGCGAAGTCCGTCACTTTCATCTTGCAGGTGGGTTAACTACTTCCTATAGGTTGAGCATAATAACTCTCAAAACCTCTGGGTTGTCCAGAATGGAACTCGGCCATCTTCTGCTGGAGACTAAGAATTTAACTTACAGAAACCATGTTTTAGTTTGGTCCATGTCCACTAACATGGAGGAGGTGGGGTTAATGACTTATACTGCAGCCAGCCACAAGGGGGTGATTGAGACACTTTTGGCTTCACTTTCATGTCCTCCATCTTTATTTTCAGTCTATGATCTGTACACTGCCTCTGTTGCATCTCCAGCCTCGTCTGTAGTCGACCTTGGGAATGTGCATCAATTTGTGGAATCAGACCTGCTGCTGCTGCTTTGCTCATTTCCATGCAGATAATTGTCACGTGTCTTGTTTCCAGCTTCGTACTCGCGGTCTCCAAGTTACTCAGCCGACCTGAGGCGTCGAGGCAGCGTGGCCAGCCTGAGCTCCAGAGGAAGCTACTCCAGAAGGTGAACTCCACCTCATGACCCAGCCGCTTACAGAAGAACACATATATTTATCTCTGGTGATTAACTTTTCACACCGTGTTGTCTGATTCCCAGACTGCGAGACAGAAAGAGAGCGCCTAGCCACAGAGCGACAGATGTGAAGACAGCACGTAAGGTGAGTGGGAAGAGACGAAGACGCAAATCCTACTCTCCGATGAAGAAAAGACGGAGAGACTCGCCAAGCCATCTGGAAGCACGTCGAATCACAAGGTACAGCTTTCCCAGCCCCGTTATTTATAGCTACAATATATACTTTAATGCCTAAAGGCAGAAAAGATGCATCGCTGGTCGCACCCACCACCCCCATATTTGGACAGGTCCCCAGCCTGAAATCTCTCCCTCCTATTCATGAGTGGTGTATTGTGAAACGGCGTTTAGCCCGAGGATGAGATAACCATCAGCTTTAGAGCTGGAGAAAAAACACAGGGAATCTGAAATGGTAAAACAAAATGACAAGAACAAATGAATTCTTCTGCACGGTTTCATACGGAGAGATTACGGAACAGATTTTATGTGGATATTTAGAGAATGTTGGACTTTAACTCACCAGGTGTCCACGACGTTAATGCTAATGTCTCTCTGCTGGAGGTGTAAACAGACACTTGTTACGTTTTGTGAGCGAATGACCTTGAAAATCGTTTTTCTTTTTAAACCTTCATGTCGGGGGGGATTTGTTGAAGATGTTTTTGTTCACTAGCAACAAGCTGTAAACACGTTTATTTTAGAAAGGTCCGGCAGGGCACGGCAGCAAATTACACAAACTCATAGATGTATAGATTTTCATGAAGAATTATTCCCTGAGAAAACGGTGAATTTAGCGTTAACAGCATGTTGATGGATGCGTCTTCTGGATCTTTAATTCTGTGACACTGCAGTCGGTCAGTTTCACAGCACCTACTTACTCCTACTGGCCTTTTTCTCCGCAGTGCCAGGAAACGACCCATCCCGTACTTCCGACCCAGTCCCTCCTCCAGCAGCCGCTCCACCAGCGTGTCGTCCTGGAGCAGCCTCTTCACCCGCAGCCGCAGCCGCAGCCCAATCCACAGCGTCAGCCGGAGCAGGAGCCGGAGCCGGAGCCGGAGCCGGAGCCGGAGCCGGAGCCGGAGCTACTCCTCCTACAGGAGCTACAGTCGCAGTTCCTCCTTTAACTCGATCTTCGGGACCCGCAGTCGCAGCCGGAGTTGCGGTTCGTTGAAAAAGCGCAACAGGACCAGGCGTTAGGGAATCCCAGAGAACGCGAAGGCACTGAAGCGCTCGTCTGGGTTTTCCACTTGAGGGCGAGGACAGTGGATGTTGGAGCGATCAGCTGTGTGCGTCTCCTGGGCTCTGCCCTGATGCTTGAGTGTCCCAGCAGGACCACAGCGATCCCGGAGGCAGTCCTGCTCACGCTGCCCACAGAGGCCGCTGGAGAGTGAATGTGTTCTCGTTTGTTTTGTTCTCGTACTGCGTCGCCTCACATTAGCACAACGGCCTGCGACTGTTCATCTCTTACATATTTACCGTAGAATCTGCACATAAACCAACTCCGTGTTCTCCTTTTAATGTCTGTGCACGTCCCGTTAGATTATTCTTTTAAATGAATTCTTTATATTTATTTTAAATGGCACATAAATGGCCCTGAATCCCATAAATACTGAACAAATGAGACTTTTGACAGGACAGGAGACTTTTACTGTCCCAGATTTTACACCGCGAAGTGTCGAGGGAACATTTGAGCCGTTTGACTCAAGTGGTGACAAACGGCTTCAGAGGAATCGTTATCAGGGGATAAGGAAAAAGGTTTATTGCTCTGATGTCTGCACTTCACACGGTGGAGAACAGACGAGTTAGAAATAAAACAGGTAACGATTAAAACATTGTGCAGACGAGGAGGGAGGTTTTTCATGTGGTGAATTTATTTTGGGGGAAAAACATCAAAACCTTGGAATTTTGTGTATTTGCAGCAACAACATGTTGAAATAACTGAGCCTGAACTTTTGAAATATTGAGCCTCGATTTACTTGAATAATTTTCTTGACGCTGGAAACAAACACACATAAACCTGTGTTTTTGAGTTTTATCACAAATGGAAAGTCAAGTTTAATATTTCAATATTTATTACTTATTTATTATTTATTGGTTTGTTGTCTCTCTCAGTAGTTGTCAATCTTTCTATGCAACACTGGCAGTTTATAGTTTTTATGACACTGCTGTAATTAATTTTTTGGGGGTTCAGTGGTAAATCATTCTCTTCGGCACCGAGCGTGCACGTAAAACTTCCCAGTGAGCAGAGGTTCAAATGATATAAAGTTTGACATTTTTGGAAATATTTGTATTTGCTTTCTTGCCGAGATTCAGACGAGAAGATTAAAACTGTCCCCGTTAGCTTAGCTTAGCATTTAGTTTGGAAACGGCGAGTTCAGTCACAGAATTTGTCAGCTGTGGGATGAACCTGTAAAACCACAATTTAATGTTTCATCAGTTTTGGTGTTGATGAAGCTCATGAGATGTCGGGGGCTTTATTATAATGATCACATAACACGTGAAAACCCCATTCAGGGCGTCCCCAAATCCACTTTTTGCTAACGGCCAAAAGTTTGGTCACTGTGTCACATGCGTGGTTCAAAAGGGTTGTTCTTAATTAATCCTTCTATCCTTCCATCTTTTAATTAATCCGTTGGTGTGTCTTTTGGGCGTAACATCCAACCAACCAATCAATCTTCCTTCTCTCTTAAAGACTTGGCAAGCAGCAAAGAGAGAAAGCTTCTCTGCAGAGGAAACCAGGACAGGTCTGAAACTATCAAAGACACATTGGTGCAAAGGGCACCAGCTTTGATCGGCTGCTCGGTGGACACAGTCTCCTCATCTAATTCTCCACGAAAGCAAATAAACTTCAATATTTCCCCTAAATGTCAAACTTATTCTTTATAGTTAATTCGTGTGGCTGCTTTGACTCCAGGGTTTGAATCTGCAAAAAGTTAGAAAACTGCCTTCTTGTATAATAAAGAGAGTTAATATTTCTCAATCGTTTCAAATCCATCATCACGGCCGTGCGTGCGATGTGCTCCAGGCCCGACTGACTGCTCTCTATGCACTTCAATCCTCTCGGCTTATTTCCCTGAATGTCAACTAAATTGGATGAATGAGGGAGATTCGACGCTGGAAGAGGAACTCGGCACAAACGTTCTCCACAGACTCTGAACTCCTGACGACTCGTGTCACAGAGTGACGACTTGGAGCCGTCGGATGATTTGTTCGTGTTCAGAACTCTCCCACCTCACAATGTAAAGTTTACATCACCTGTTGTGCATAATGATTTTTAAATATTACCATGATGTAAATATGCATCTGCACTGTAAAAAGTATACAAAAGTTGTGATGATTTGATTTTGCAAGAATGTGATTCAGGGCGTCGTTGGCTGTTTAAATGTTTGACGCGTTGACCGGCGGAGTTGGGCATCGATCAGCAGACTGTAGATGTGTTGGTGTATAAGATCCCTCAGATCACGTCTTCTGTTGTTTTAAAACGTACAATAACAGCAGTCATACAGCAATAGTGATCCAGTGTTTCAGTGTTAAATGATGCCTCCTCTCCCCCTTATTTCCCTGCGAGGAAAAGCAGAAAGCCTATGTTTTTCATGCTGTCACATGGTGTCACTGGTGTCAGTGTGAACTTCACGTCGTAAACAATGTGTCGCCCGGAAATTGAATTGTCCCCCATGATGCTCCTCCACGTGCGTGTTCAGAATAAGATCAATAAACTCATGTTCTGGATAAAATGAAAAACCTCCTTCGTGTGTTATGTTGTGGAGACAGATGGAAAACCAGGGGCGGATCCAGGGGTGGACCCAGGGGTAAACAGCCTATGGTGCAGAGAGAAGTTACAAAAAATTACTATCAGGCTTTTTTAAAGTTATGACTTAAATGTGCACCTTACTGATTGTGCTTGGATGTTATATATAAGCTATAATCCCCCCCCCCCCCCCCCCCGATTCAGTAAACGCCACTGATGAAGATGCACTTAATTGCTTGTTTACCTCAGCAAACAGAGGCCACACCCACAAACCTGACTTGTTGGCTGTTTTGTTTTATGACATCAGCATTTGACAGGAAGCTCTGACACGTTATTTTCTATTCGAGACAAAGTGAGTCACTGAGCTCCAACTGTGCGTGAGGGTCATGTGCACGGTGACTTTATTTGGTCTGAGGGAGGCTGGTCTTTTGCTTCTACACTGCAAAACTAAAATCCACAAGTCCTTTCATCCTAATTCAACTCTTTTTATTCATGTTTTTATGAAAATAAACACAAGAAAAGTTATTATTAAATGGAATAAGTCGATGTTTTATCCTGTTTTTGATTCTGTAAAGGTTTTAAAAAGTTTATTTTGACTTTGAGGTGGAGGGTTTTTGCCCTGTGAGCTCCAGACCCTCCCAGCTCTTTCTCCACACTGCGCCGACTCACCCTGTGGGAAACTGGGCCCAGTATAAAACCTTCCGCCAGGAGAAAATAGAACCAGTTCACATCAGAGTCTCAGAAACTTCGCGTCCACTGTGGAGCGTGTTGTTGGATCAGCAGGAGACTGGTGCGTAATGGTGATGCGCCTCATCCAAACGAGATAAACAAGGCGCAGGGAGTTTGTGATTCCACAGAAAAGGGAACAGTTTTAGTTGAAGGTTTGTTTTGTTAAAATAAAGAAAGAGAAGAACTTTTTCCTCCTGGTGTTGAACTCATGGCAGAGGGAGACTTCTACACGATGGGAAGCCGACAGAGGTTTCCCCGGGATCCGTTTGGAGAGTCCCCGTTCCGGGAGCAGTCCCCGTTCCGGGAGCAGCTCTCCTCCCGGTTCATGGAGGATGACTTCGGGATCCCTCCGTTCCCCGAGGACCTGGCGATGGACTGGCCGGGCTGGGCTCGACCGGGCCGGCTCAGCACCCGCCTGGGCTCGTCGCCCTTCAGCTCCACGTTACGCTCCGGTTTCCCCGTGCGTCATTCCAGCGGAGGCCCCGCGCTCTACACGAGCCGGTACGGAGAGGCCTCCCCGCGGAGCTCCCCCACCGGCACGGCCGCAGCGGGAGCCGGCAGCCCCGGGGGGGAGCCGTGGAAAGTGTGCGTGAACGTGCACAGCTTCAAACCAGAGGAATTAAACGTGAAAACGAGGGATGGGTTCGTAGAAGTGTCAGGTGAGTTCATCTCATGACTTTGTTCTTCAGGAAGCGTCGGTGATTAAAGTCTGGAGCTCGGAGTCAAACTGAGAAACTCTTTATTTATAGAACTCTGTGAAAAACACCTGCGGCTCAAAGTCCCTTTAAAACTGTTGTTAAACTGAGACTCTGAGGTCACAGCCTCAGACTGGAGTGTCTACATTATATATATTATATTATTAGTTTATAGAAAATGAGTCTATAAGTGCACATGGTTTGTTTTTATTAGATTTATTCAATATATTTAAACATGACCTTCTAGGCCTGGATGGATGAAACCGTATCAGTATCAGTGTTTATGATATGAAAACTTGAATTCAACATTTTACACGATGCAGAAACGATTTGCATTCATGTTTATTTTTACGTGAAACACATTTGTTTATTTTCTTAATTTCAGTTCTCAAAGTACATTTAAACTACAAGACGCTGAGGTCAAAGTCAAGGTTTATATTATATCAGTTTGTCTTCATAGAAAATAGAGCTGGTCTGTTTGTTGGATGTTGTTCTGCTATAGTTCTTTAGACTCAGTATCTTTAATCTAGATATATATAGATAAATAGCCTATGTTGTTTTCTCTCTATATAAATAGGCCTCTTTTTATTTATAGCTATTTATTATAAAGTTTATGGTTAAACTGTTAAATATCAACCGTCAATTACATTTCATTGTCATAAGAATTTGACAGCGACATCTTAGGAATCACTGCCAGTTTTTTTACAACATATATTTATATCTGTTGATTAATTACGATCAGAAATGTTTCACTAAAACTCTTCACTAACTTCCACCTATTCCTTCAGTACCTTCTGTATTTGTATGTAATGTTTAATCAAATAGTCACATTGGGTGTAAATGTCTTAAACAGGTCAGATAAAGCATCATGTGAGACAAAAGAACTTCATTAGTCCAAGTACACAAGTAAAATACTTTTAAAATCACAATAGATTTTAAATCGGTCCTAAGAAAGTATCCTCTCTTTCACTTCGGCTGCCGACGTGGAGCTGTACGATGAAACTCTCTGTGGTGTCACGTGGTCTCGGTCCTAACGCGTCTCGATGTGGACGAGCTGGACAGATTTTGGGGACCGGGGCCGGTTGGCAGGCAGATCCTCAAGCTTAGACACCTGTTTCAAATTCCTGGAGAATCATTCCCTCAGACGTCCATGGGCTCGATTTAGATTTAAGGCCAGGCCCGTGACAACAGGCTCTGTTTACAATAAGAGGAGTCGCCCGCCGGTCATTAAACACCAAGGAGAATGTTCTGGAAATAGGACGCGACCCGAGTGTAGCGAGCACCCTTCATTGCTGGTGTCACATCCGAACTCGGCCTCTTATCATGGGAGTAGGTTGTAGAAACTGCTTCCTCACAGCTCCACATTCCTCAGTGCTTTGAAAGCCGAGGGGCAGGGATCCCCGGGGCTGTGGAGGGCACAGAGGACGCAGGTTTTTTTATAAACACATAGTTGGTATGCCAGTTGTGTGGTTCAGTCAGCGCCATGTTGAGCCGGCCCGGCCGCGGCGACTCGACCCTTGTTTCTAAAAGTGTGACAGGGAGCGTGATACCAGCTCGTTGGAGCCGTGCAGCACACGAACCCACAGAGAAACATTCAGTCGTGTTGTTGACCACTTACTGAGAGATGGTTAAATCTACTGTGACCATCGTTGTGTGACTGGATCATCCCTGAAAATAACAAATAGTGAAACACAACAACGACACTTTGAGTTTTAAACATCTGAAGATGACGTGATCGAGCTGAAATTGTTGTTTCTCTTTAAGGCCCGAATCATTTCAGATGACGCTCAGCTTTAGTCGTGCATCAACAAGAACATTCTCACGCCTTGTCTACTGCAGATGTTTTGTTTTTTCGTTTTAAAATAAATGTTTACGTGGCTTTCGATCTCCAAAACATCTCCGTCCAGACGAGAACACAAAAACGCCTGCAAATACTCAAACAAGCATCGTCAGCCAATACTAGCGTTGGGTATCGTTTGATTTTTTTATACTCTGACATTTGCTGCACGTCCATGGTGTCGCAATCCTTTCACGTGAAATACAGCTTCACTTTCGACCGTGCAGCTTTAGACGTTGTGTTGTTGCGTCGACTCGAGCTTCAGGTAGCTACTAGCTAACTGTAGGTTGATGTTACGTGCTGCCAGAGCCATGTGGAGAGTGTGTTGCCACCAGAGTTCACCAGTAATGTTAGCTAGGCTCGTGTGTTGACGTTAATGTTGCCTGGGTCAGGGTCATCAACGTGAGGGTTTTCTGATTACAACTTTGTTCAACCCGAACATGTGCAGATATTTACTGTTGACTGTGACGATGAAAAGCAGAAACCTTTGAGTGCGCAAGTTTGGATGTGAAGCTTTCTATTGTTCTATTTGACATAGAGAAGAGGAAACATTCTCCATACTCCCAGTCACTGAAACCTCAAACTCATTTCAATCAAGCTGCTGTTTAAAGGTGATAAAGCTTCATATTGTTGCTTTAACTGAACCAAATGTTGTGAATCAGATAAGTAACGACCGCTGTTAAAGGTTGACTCTGATTGGAGGAAGCGGAGGACACGCCTCTCCCCTCGTCACAGTAACAAATACCAGAGAAGCTTTGCGACCCGTCTGCACGTCTGAAAACTTCAGGTCCGTCCTTGATACTGGAACGGACAGTACAGCTCATCCATCGCGATGAGGCCCCGTCTGCACCCCCCGCTCCTTCCAGAACACACAGTATTACACAGGGCATCTGGAATTTGGCGTCTGTGTCGTAAGAGATCTGAAAAGAAGGATCGGCCTCGTCCTCTGAGCTCTAACCGAACCTCCGTTATTCACCAAACATCCGAGGGAGCAGATCGTGATCAGGTTTTCATTTTGATCTCATGACTTCACCGGTGATCTTAGCTCCGTTCTCCCTGGAGCTCTGGTGGAGTCCAGCACTGTCCGGCAGGCAGAGACGTCACTGGGGGAGGGGGGGGGGGGTATAAGGTAGCACATAGTCGAACACAGGGTCTGAGGGGTGGGGCAGGCCACGCTGCCGGCAGTGGAGTTGACATTTAACAGCACCGGAGCAGCTGCGAGCGAGTCCGAGAGATGGAACGACCATAAACAGAGCCTGGGGGAGACGGGGGGAGACGGGGGAGGGGAGGGTGTTTCCAGGGAGAACTGCCTCGGATCAGATTGTTCCTGTAGGAGAAACACTGACGGGAATAAAGTTTAATCATTTCAACATGTTCATGGCAACAACACACCCTTCAAGGCTCGATGTAAAAACACTGCTGTGGTTGAGCAACAGGGACGAGTGGGACACAGTTTGTTTTTCATCTCAGTTACATCTTTCTTCATTGACCTCATTATTATTATTATTATTATTTGAATAGATTCAACAATTTTCTGGACGATTTTCAGTCGATAATAGTCACTGATTTTTGCTCCTGAGTGAAGGTTTCGGTTTTAAACTCTTCTTCATGAGCAGAGACGAACACTAAATAAACAAATTTTATAGATTTCAGCTCAATGTGTTATTCCTCCTTACTAATAATGCATGAGCTCTAACATGGTATATTCACACAGTTGATCACTTCACCCATTGAAGTCAATTTTAAAGTTGGTAAACATTGTTTTCCAGGTGTATTTTATTACTCAACCATAATTCGAGGAGTCACAGTTGTAGATATGCAGTAAATTATCAATATTTATATATGATTAAAGTATTTGTACAATGTTGAACTTCATCATGTCACGTAAAGTTCCTCACTCACTTCTTAACTGTGTGTTTTTATTTCCAAACAGGGAAACATGAAGAGAAGCAGGAAGAAGGAGGAATAGTGACAAAGAATTTCACAAAGAAGATACAGTGAGTATCCTCTGAAGTTATCTGAGTTATCGTCTGTATACGACCACGTTCCAGATCTAATAATAAGAGTTATAAATAAAACTTAAAGTTACAGGAGATATTTGATGGTTTTTCTCCTCTAGTGTTTTCGGACTTTATAACTTTGCAGAACTTTTACAGCCTCAAAAAACCTTTAATAACGCACCAGAGGAAAGAGACTGAAAAACCACCATATGTCTCCTTTAAAATTTGGAGTTAACTTAAATTGGAAGAAAAACGTTTGACTTCACTTGGTTCAAAACAAAGACCAGAATCAAATGAACTCACTTAACAGAACTAATTTATCTCTTAAGAATGTCGAAGTCAATGGTGCGTCTTCATCTCTCACTTTAAAGAGATTTGATCAGCAGCTTCAGACTCGTCTCACTCGTCCAATCAAAACCTGCCGGCTACAGACAGTAACCACTGGAGAAACTTTAACTTTCTAACACCAGAATCCTGGAGGAGATAAGTTCAGTTGTCTCGTTAAGTCACCCGAGCCCCACGGGCCACAGAAGTTTCCACAACCTTCCCCGACTCTCCCTCCGCCTCCGCCCGCTCTAATTGGGCAGTGAAAGGACTTCAAACAGCCGCTTAATTGCTGGTGTGAATCGCCGTCTCGCTGGTGCGTCACTCATTTCCTATTGGCTAATTAGTCAGCACTGCGCTGGTCATATCACAATTCTTTTAATTGGGAAGGCTCCGGATGAGGCCGGTGCTCCTGAGCAAAGCAAAACCTAAAACCACCGACGGAGTAAAGAGGAAGGGGTGGTGGAGGTGGGAGGAGGGGTCATGTATAAATAACTGCCCTCAATACACAAATCCACCGACTATGAGAGAGAGAGATAAAGAGTGTAGGAGCAGGCATTGTTTTCCATGGGTGATGTGGCTGAGCTTTGCTTTTCTGTTCTGTTTTTGCAGATATCAGCAATAAACTTTCTGTTTGTCACTTTATAAAGAATCATCACAGTCATCAGCAACAAAGGCAGAAAAATGTAAAAACAAATTATAGATTTATTAGGTTTAGTTTTTCATTGATAATAATCTCAATAATGCATAACGGTGTGTGTATAAACACAAATACCTTCCGTACATTATGAATAAATGTTCCCACCACAGCAACAACAGGTTCAACAGCAGCAGAGGAAACGGAGCATTCAGGGTAAAGTTTGTAGATTCTCCTGAAAAGTCAACAGCAAATAACAAAAAACAGCTCCCAGTGTTTTACATTGAGCTCCAACTGAGAAATGTGTCAAATGTGTTGTTGATAAATCAGTTTTCAGGTCAAAGTGTAACTTCTCTGACCAGTGTGACCTGTGGACACACACACACACACACACACACACACACACACACACACACACACACATACACACTGTCCTGTCTGTCTGAGCCTCACCGTCTCTGCAGGGAAAAACATATTGGACAGTGTTTTGGCCGCCGTGCAAAACCGATGTCTGAGATAAAATGTGCGCTGGCGAGAGGTAAATAAACTCCCCGAGCCGAACAGATAAGGTTTCTGCTGGAGTCCCAGGTAATGGGGCAGCTGAGGGATTTGACTTTGTCACAAGGAGCAACTTTGCTTCGCAGCAATTGGCTCCTTGAAGGAAGGTGGAAGGGGGGTGTGTGTGTGTGTGTGTGTGTGTGTGTGTGTGGGTGGTGTGTGTGTGTGTGTGTGTGTGTGTGTGTGTGTGTGTGTGTGTGTGTGAAACACATTCTAGATGAACACTGAATTTTACTAACTTCCCGTAATAGCTCGAGATGTATTCTAGATTGAAAAATGCATTATTATTATTAGCTCATGGCACATGGACTGAAAATAAAGATGGTACGACATGACGCAGCTCCCAAAAGTGAAAGCAAATAATCTGCATCGCCCCCTGGTGGCTGGCTGGAGTTTAGGTCAAAAACGCCACCTCCTCAGATGGGACATTTCTAAATTCATCCATCTACTGACCCTACCTCACCCTGTGGCTTTGAAATGACAATATCTAAATTGGATTCACTATGATCCTACACTTGTATTTCTCCCCCCCCCACACACACAATCTATGCCCACTACAGCACATCTAGCTATTTTAAGATTGGGGGGGCTACTATTAGATTTTTCTGTCCCAAGTCATTCCTCCGTTTTCCCCCCCTCTCTTCTTTTTGACCTTGGGTCTGAAGGTCGTTGCTTACGGGGACATTTAGAACTCACTGAGACGCCGTACGTGATATCTGACCACACACACGAGGACCTGACCTCCCTGTGGGAGTCTGGGTGAGGATTTCAGTCAGTCCCATTTGATTTGTGCTTCTCAGTGGAGTGGGAAACCAGTGGAGAGTCGGCTCTAATTAAATGTGGGGTAGACCCACAGTCTCCTGCTCTGAGCAGCCTGGTGTTTATATTAACTCCCAAAGACACTTGGCTGCTCACACAGAAAACCCACTATACCCATATTTGGTCACGTTGTCTGACAAGGAACTGTGTGTGTGTGTGTGTGTGTGTGTGTGTGTGTGTGTGTGTGTGTGTGTGTGTGTGTGTGTGTGTGTGTGTGTGTGTGTGTGTGTGTGTGTGTGTGTGTGTGTGTGTGTGTGTGTGTGTGTGGACTCTCATTGTAATTTTTCATGTGTAAAATAACAATCTCTAATTTTAGATCATAGAACATCCTGGGTTCTAACATGTTTATTCTTCATAGACTGTAAATAAAAGATGGACGACACTTCCTGCCTCTATTCAGAAATGTAGCTAAAATATCCCAGATATATACGAACGTCGCCATCTTGGGTATTTTGAGCCAGAGTCTGTAGCGATCGGGGGGGTGATTTGGTCAATCTCAGTGATCAAATGATTAAATCACAGTTTTTAATGCTTCAAATAACTAATTAAAACCAAACTTACCAGAAACATGAACAAACGTCAGTGTCATAACGACTACCTAAAATGACATTTATTTCAGTTTGGTCCATATCCCATCCGCTAACGTGGATGAGGCAGGGTTCCTGACCAATATCGCAGCCAGCCATTGGATTTGCCTTCACTCTCCGGGAGCTGTCGTGTCGTCCGTCTTTCCTTCTCGTCTCTGATACAGTTCAATGAAATGAAATCCTCACAAACTGTATTTTCCTGCGGGTTTCAGGAGACAATTATCTCACTGGAAAAAAAAAACATTTTCAGCAGGAGAAATGTCAAAAAGTTTAAGTTTCCCTGACACCAAATGAGGTGTTGCCTCTGTGACAGATGAGAGCAGCAGATTAGGTTCATACCAAGTTTTCAAAGTTCTGCAGACAGACACTCGCATTAATTGGAATCTTCATTTTTTTTTTGTGAACCTCACACCTCCATCGATGTGTGTTTTCTCCCTTTTTAATGAAAACTCCCGATGGCTTCAGCTCAGTCCTGCGCAGTGTGAGATGTTTTTTTTGTGAGTTAAGAACGAGCGCTAGGCGAGAGGGACAGGGTGAACAGTTTTAATAACAAGTCTAAATCCCGAGCCAAGTCATTTCTTTTCTGTCTTGCAGACGTACAGCGCAGGAATAATCCGGCTGGAGGCTGTTTATGGCTATTGACAAAGTGTCAATAAAGACAAATCCCAGCATTTAACAGTGTTTGCACAGCAGCTCTTATAGAGAAATATCACACAGGCTTTTTTCATGACCTCCAAGGAGGAATTTAACTGTTTCCTCGAGGCTGTTTCCTTCTCATCATTGCTCTTATCTGGTTCCTCCCACATTCTGAATACACACGCCAGATTAAAGTCGTTCCACCATGAAAACTTCTGGCGTCTCATAACTCATAAACTCCTCATCTCCCTCCTCCTCTGTTTGACCAGGATCCCAATAGACGTGGACCCTCTGGCGGTCTTCGCCTCTCTGTCCCCCGAGGGCGTCCTCATCATCGAAGCCCGACAGACGCCGCCATATCACCTCTTCTGTGGCGAGGGCCCCCAGGGTGGTGAAACGCCGGAGGAGGAGGTCCCCAAGCCCCAGGAGGCCACCGTGGTCTGAGCCCCAACGTTTTGACTGAGACGACAGATCAACCTGCACAATCGGTTTCAAGTTTGATATGAAATTTGTGGCCTTCAGCTTCATGTTGTTACAAACCTGGATGTAAAATGTGCAAAATGTACTTTACGTGGATAAAGTAAAGTCCGATTGTTCGATGTAGAAAACATTTTATCAAAGAAGAGCCTCATCTTCTCGCTAATGGAGATGAAACAGACTTTTTTCCCCCCAAATGAAACTTTAGAGCTGCAGCTAAAACAATTATTTTCATTGTTGATTAATCTGCTGATTGTTTTCTCAGTTAATAGTTTTATGCCTAAAATCAAAATAGAAAAGTATCTTAAAGGTTCAAACCTTTAATTACGTTCGACAAGCAGATTAAAACCCAAAGACATTTCTTTTACTTTGATACACGATTAAAACAAAGATTCATCAAATAGAAATTCATGACATTTCTTTCAATCTGCTTACAGCAGCACTATGCAACTTGTTCCACCTGAAAACAGCAGCTTCAGAATTAGTTTAATTGTTCATTGACTTCCTCGTTCTGTCTCTGTGTAACTCTGGTGAGGGGGTTCGATCTCCTGTGAGAAGAACTGACAGTCACATGGGTAATATCCATCATTCAGTTGGGTTTCAGTTCAGTGGGACGACACAGTCAACACATTGATAGACTCTGTGTTTTCTCTACGTGAAAACCACTGATCGGACACGGAGCCCAACAGAGTTAATTCCCATGTGTGGCTGTAGAGGGCGCTGCTGCTCAGTAAAAAGATACATAGTGTTGCTTTAAGTGGAAATTCTTAGTGGACGATCGATGCTTCGTTCACGTCCAGACCTTCTGGCTGGAAGGTTTCCGCCATTCGTCACGAAACGATGACTAACGAACGTGTTTGTTTTAGAACAAATGTCCAAAGTTGTAATTTTTCTTATGAAAACAGTCTCTTTTCTGAAGAATCTGTCTCGGGGGGCAAGAAAAACCTCCACAGTCACTGTACGTCGACTGGTTTGTGATCATCTGATCCACTGAAAATTGACTTACACGCACTCCAGCAGGATTTAACCACGTGTGCCTGCAGGGGGTGCTGTTGCTCAGTAAACTTTACACAGTGTTGCTTTAAAACAGCTGCCAATTGATTATCTTATTAATTTAAAATCTGTTTCCCTAAGCAGGACTCGATTTACTTTAGCTCCTTTTTGTTCTGTTTTATTCCAACGACTTCCTTTGTCACGACACGATCACAGACCAGCTGGGTTGGTGAACATGATTCTCAGCATTTACGTCACGTTTCATGTTTTTTTCTGGAGACTGAAGATCCAAATATCAAATGTGCCTTTTTATTTACTCAGATCACGGTTTGACCCTTTAGTCACTTCCACTGATGAGGAGTTCTGTGGCTTGAGTCCAGGGTGAATTGTGTGCATTAATACTGTATTCTCCCAAAGTGTATTGTAAATATACTTTAATATGTACCGATAGATATTAAACACACTGTGGCAGGTTTTTTTTTTGCAATATGTTTGGATTTTTCCTTTTTCTTTTCTATGTGAGAATTCAGAAAGATGGTTGCATGGTTGTTGGAGCGGACATGTTTTGCCAAAGAGACGTTTTATTCTTCCTGCCTTCTTTTATCTGTTGATGTCTTTGTATTGGCTGATGCAATAAAAATGACCAGCCAGCGTCTCCATGTGTCTCAACATCTGTTTGGTTTTGTCTTTTTTTTTTTTTCAAATTGAGAACTGTTGCCACTCGCAGGCCCGGTTCCAGGGATCCGGGGCGGCTGCGCTCGTATTGTTGGATAACAGAAGGATTTGAGCGGCGGATTAGCGGCGGGTTTGATGCTGTGTTCTGCAGAATGGGCCGAAACAAACTTGCCAGAGCTTTTGAACACAGCTGTGAAAGAAGAAAAAAATTGGGGCAGTTCCATTGCATGTTGTGTGTGTGTGTGTGTGTGTGACGCAAAATAAAGTAATCTCCTCTGTGTGTTGGGATGATCGCTTTGAATTTTACAAAAAAGTTTCCAAACTTTCTGTTGCGGACGTCGACAAAAGGCCCCGGCAGCGTTTGGCCCGTGCGAAGGCGCTGCTTTGTGTTGTCGTGCCAGCAGCTCGCACAAACCGTATTTATTGGTATTAGAACATACGTGTGGACTGTGTTGCCATGGCAACGGCATAATTGGAACAGTGCCAGCGTCTCCTCTGGCATGTTGCTCATGTAGAAGTGACTAACGCACAAAAACAGCTGTGCAAACGTATAGTATCTGATGGATGTCAGAAGCTCTCAGCTGAAACAACATGATAATTCATCTGTTTAAACTCAGGTAATTGTGAACATGATGCTCCGTCGTACAGTCGCTCTCCTGCAGGTCAGGTGGGAATTCAGAGGATGCAGATGTAAATGCATGAGGACAGAATGACACAAACACATTTTAACATGCTGTTGCTTTATTGGAGATCCGAAGACGGCAGTTATCTGGCTGTTGTGAATGAAAAAGCGTCCTCGGACCTGATGCTACAGGCGAGCTGTTCAGGCTGTGCAGGCTGTGTCAGTGTTGTGTCAGCGTTGTGTTAGTGTGAGCAGCATTTGTGCGAGGCTGTGTTGAGTGTGTCTACTCGGTGTGCTCTGGTTTTGTGTCGGGAGCCTCCGGATCCTGGCTCGGGACCTCGCTCAGTGGACTTTTGCCCAGCTCCGGCTCCTCGGGCTGGGTGATCTCCTCTGCTGAGCCCGGCATTACCTGGATCTCTCCACCCACGGCTGGTTCTTTGTGTTCCGGCTGTTTGGACGCCTCTGTGTCGGGGCTTTCTTGGCTTCCCAGGTCCTCATCCTGCTTAGAGGAATCTTGAAGACTCTCTGTGCCGTTGCCATCTGCAGACACTGAAGGGTGGGACTCTCCAGCTGGCTTTTCATGGGTCTCCTCCTCCTGTTCCCTCCTCTCGTCGTGTTGCTGAGGCCCCGCTGCGGCACTGCCAGGTTGGGCCTCTGCTGGAGAATCCTCCTCCTCCGCAGGATCCTGTGGCAGCCAGGAACTCTGGGGCCTCTGGTTCTCTGCTGCTGTCTGCCTCTGTTTCAGGGGTTTCTTCCTCCTTGTGTTTTTCCTTCTCCTCTTCAGTAGCCTCCACCTCCACCTGCATTTATTCATATGGAGAAAATGTCAGCAGTGAAATGAGCGGTGATGATTAAAGGTGAGATTGCTCAGCTTTCATGCTCCACCTCAATACTGAGTGTGAATGTCAGCTCTGCTCATAAGTGGAGCCTGGAGGAGAGTGGACCTGGATGCAATCAGGGGGTTTTGTTCAGAGCTTGTTATTAATAAATCTCCTGTATAAAGAATCGTCTTGACATTTCTACAAAAATGCAGCATTTAGCCGGTTATCAAGGAGAGGCAGGTGGAAATAAAAGGCCTGGCTTTGAAAACACATTATCTGATATAATTCATCATTTAAAAGACCAGGACCATTATGAACTGTGAGAAGTTGTAGGTTTAGTTGCAGACATATATTTTAACAAATTGATAATTAGTGAGCTGAAAGACAGAGTTTGTTAGCATCAGATGTTTCCACAGTTTCCAGTCTTTATGCTATGCTAAGCTAAAGCCACTTTCAGACATGACTTTGGTCCGAACTTCCTGTGGCTGCTGTTTTTCACACATGAACAACGCAGCTCAGACGAGGATGTGACGAAGATCTCATGCTTTAAGCACATCGACGCCGGCATCTGCCTTCATCACTAGAAACTCTTTTGTCATCTTTGTCAGTGTCTTCTACTTTAATGGCTCTTTTCATTTTTGCGTCTTGTCGCTTGTTAGAAACGTCATCAACACGCCTACTGCTGCTGTGTTCACACATCCACAGCAAGAAAGTAAATTAGCACATATTCAAATCTCAGATTGTTAGTATTAATGTGAATAAAACCTCTTCTCACCTTTATAGGGATGATAATGGCGGCAGGAACCGCGGTTTCAGGGACCGGAGCCTCCACCGTCAGGATGCCGTCAACAGAAAGTGTGGACGTGATTTTAGTTGCATCAATTTCAGCCGGGAGCCTGAAAGTGACAGGGTCATGTTAACAAATCCACCGCAGACTCTGCGCCGGTGCTGCCAATAGTGAAACTGATGTATGTAATATGTCATTTCTCAGCTCAGTGAGCAGCCAGAGATGAGATACTGCTGGAGACAGACGCTCGCTGCAACAGTCTTGGCTGCAGACGTGTTTCAAATAGCTTCAAGTATGCAGGTTAATATCGGTGTTTACTTTACCTGTATTTCCGTGTAAAACATCTGGCAATAAATCCATGCTCGTCTTGCCGCTCCTCGTGTCTCCCTGGGGATGGATTAGCGTTTATGGGGAGGAATGTGAGGACACAGAGGAATCAAGCCACACGGTGAAAACCACTCAACACACAAATTAATTTCTGCCACAGAGCTGTGATTTTAATTTCCCCGAGCACTTTATTTAAGCAGCTCTCTAATTTTCTTACATTCAGCTTCCTCTCCGTCAGTTTTGAGGGAGTTTATTCTGTGAACTGTGAGAGAACTCGATAACTCTTTCTCTTTGGGATAATTATATTAGATAAGGCTATTTAATATTTATCCAACAGTAGAAATTCTCAGTGTAAAAGTAATTAGCAATGTTAATAAAGTGAACTTTAATTAACAGAGCAACGAGCCAACGTTCTGTACCTCCAACCTCCAGGAATCCATCTTTGACGCTGAGAGAAACCTCGGCGGGGGAGAAGTGAGCCACGTCCAGGCTCACCCTCCACGTGCACTGCTCCTGGCCGGGATGATGCATCGACCCAGAGATGTAAGGCACAAACAGTGGAGCGGCTGCGTACGCCGGCCAAGCCGAGGCTGCCAAGCTCCTCTGGAGCCAGTCCACATTCATCCACCACGGGTCCCCCGGCTCCAGGAAAGGCGGCAGGCCAACGTCCTGATTGAAAGGCCGGCTGGACCGCCACCATTTTCTCAGGGGGTACCAGGGGCCACCGCTGCCATGCGCCCCACATGACGGCTCTGTTTTGGCCTGTTCACTCATGTTTACAGGAAAAAAGTAAAATTGGGAGAGGATGAAAAATGGCTGCACTATTGTGGCGACTTAGCCAGTGAGGGAATGCTAAAGGAAGTGCGGTGAGCGGCTTTATATAACGCTCCTGTCTCTTTTGGCACGTATTAAACGGCGACCCCGTGAGAAGGGTGTGTGGACGTGAGGTGATGGAGGGAGGGTCGGCCTGCAGACGCCTGCAGACTAATTAGTTGTATTTATAACTTTTGAGGCCGCGATGGCAAATAGCGAGCAGTTGGTTGCAGCTCGTGTTTGAACTGTTGCATCTGCTGCCTGAAGGCTTCTCACATCCCAGTGAACTCTATTCTGTCAGCGGTGACCAGGCTCCTCCGTCCTGTCATGAGCTGGTGATCCTGCCTCCCCCCCACCCCCCCACCCCCATGTCTCACCCCTCACAGGACACAGCAGTTTGTCTGGAGCATGAAAAACCTCGGCCTGGGAGAGAGAGAGCGAGAACTCCTCTTTCTGGTGTTATCGCAGACATTTCAGTGGCACGTGTGCACAAAGCTCCCCTCCACTCCACAGGATTTTATTGTTGTTCCCTCTTTTGTCAAGTGTGACAGACTTGTCAGTGTTGTATTTTTAGAGCGCTGTGCCCTGAGAACTTGGCGTACCGTCCACTGGAGCACAAAAAACAGATTGAACAGTTGTTTCCGACACTGTGTCAGGCCTCAGCCACATATTCTGTCTGGAGGGAACGCTGGGAGAGGTTAAACTGGAAAAACTGTTTCCTCTGCTTCAACCATCATTAGATATACCCCCCCCCCGCTCACGTCAGAGGCTCATATGCCCACAGAGCAACGAGGCTTCATGCTGTGGATGGTGGAGAATGTTCCACAACTCAATCAGGAGGAAACTGAAGTCCTGGTCAGTGGTGCTGACGCTATAAACACTGTTTTGTGCGTCACACTAGAAAAACAGAGGGCAGCTGTGGCTCAGGAGGTAGAGAGGGTCGTCCACTAAACAGAAGGTCGTCGTTTGATCCCCAGGACCTCCACTCTGGGTATTGAAACGTGAATGGGTGAATGCCGTAAGGGTAAAAGTATATTATAATAATTTGATTCCTGAGATGTCATTATCACCCTTGTGACAAAGAAATGTAATCAAGGCCTGAAATGTTACAGTTTGATCATAAACTTAATTATAAAGAACAATAAAACTAAAGGAAACACAAATACAGGCAAATACCTGAAAGTAAGAAAATAGAAATATATTGATATATTGGTTGGTCTCTGTGTTTCATGTTTTCACTTCCTGTTTCATTTAGTAAATGAAGAATATATCCAAGCTGTGCAGACTGAGAGCAGAGAGAAGAACATCCCAGCAGGTCTGTGTTCTCTCTACTCGTCTGCTTCACAATTGATTTTAAGCTCCTCTCATTGGTTTATGAAGCCCTTAATGGTTTTGGTCATCGCCTGTTTATGAGATGTGCTTTTATCCCGTGAACCCTCAGGTCCTCTGATCGTGGCCTTTTCATTAAACCACAGAACAAACACCATCGCTGAGGCAACTTTTTATTACTGTGGTCCACGTCTGTGGAGAAACATCCCTGAAGACCTGAGGGCTGCAGAGAATATTGATATTTTTAAAAGCAAACGCAAGACAGGACTTTCCAGTCTGGCTTTTAATTGAATTTTATTTAATTTATTTGACATTCATTTATACAATTTGCTCTGTTTTACGACTTGTTTTATCTGTTTTAATCTCTTTTTATTTTCTGGATTGTTTTACTTTTCATTCCTTTTTATTTTTGGTTTTAGTCTTTTCAGTTCATGCTATTTTTCAGAACTTTAGATTTGAATACCTCTGTTCCTCTGTGGTATTATGAGGTTTAACGATGGTGTCAGGGCTTCGGTTCCTGGTTTTATTGAGTCATTCATTACTAACAATTGCTAATTGAAGTATGTACACGGATGAAGGATTGTGTTTTTATGAAGATTTTTTACTTTTCATTTTCCTTCATCTCATCTTTCCTTTCCAGTTGGTCGTGCACATGCAGGTTTCCAGTCAAACACCAGTTCCTCTCGTTGTCTGGTTGATGAAGGTCAGAGGTCGGAGTCGAACCCGCTCAGCTCCGTTGGTGTCTCTGTTTCCTGATATTTACATAGTTTACTTTTCTTTGCCTGCCTCATAAAACAGAATCATATGAATGTGATAACAGTGTAATTTTATTCACTTAGTGGCTTGAGAGCTTTTGATATATAATCTGTGGCTGAGAGCTTTTCAGCTGCTGAAGAGACGGAGCACGGAAAGTTAGATTAATGGACCGAGAGAAGATTGTTATTGATTCTGCAACATTATCTTAATCTACGAGTTTGGATTGAGAGCACGCGGCGATTCTGATAAAACCAAATATCACAGACTGAACCTCTGGATTGAATCAGTGGCTGGTTTCACGATGATTTGACTGTTGGTTTCGTACAATCTCAAAGAGCGAGTGGCGATAATCCTCCTGGAAAGATAATAATAGTAATGAATAATCTCTGATTAAGAGAATTAAGTTCAACCTCGTCCACACTAATGTTGATATTTTACAAAACTCACTTTTTCCTCTGGGTTTTATTTAGTTTCTCACTCTCTCTCTTCACTTCCTCCCACTGCTGCACCTTCTTCTGGTTTTTGAAAAAGTACATTTCTGACATTTTTGTTAAACCCCTTGAATTAAAGCTCAAAGTTTAAACTTGGATCACATCTTGACTTTTTTTTCATTTCAAATCCACTGTGGTGATGTTCAGAGGCAGAATCACAGAGGTAGAGGACGTCCGAGGCAGGACCAGGTGCTGCAGAGTCACGAAGCCAGAAGCTGAACTTTATCTGGCAGAGCGGCCGAGAAGTGAAGCATCAGGCAAACTTTTCACATCTGGAAACCAGTGAACATGAGACAACATGTGGGACAGGTATTCCACACCGTGTGTATAAAGGGAATATGAAACTTTAGAACATTACTTGAGATGATTTTCCACAGCCCCTGAAAACACATCATCAGAATCATTTTGATGTCTTGCATCAGGATTCACTTCAAAGATCGCCCACTATTTATTTTCTTACCCGAAATATAAAACGCCTCATCTGAAGGAAATCTGGCAGCTGCTACAGATCAGAAAGTCTCCATGGTCCCTGGTGCGTCTCCTCCCTGCTTAAGCTCTTCTCAAGTGGTTTTATTTGACTGTGTGTGTGTGTGAATCCTTTAATTTCACTGCAGGGTTTTTATCTTTCATTCATCACTCTGTAGCCACCCCCCGCCCCCCCCCCCCCTCCTGGGCCGGACTGGTCCCTTCCCAGACCAGTCACTTCATCTACTTTTAATGGACGCTGATCCTCCTTCACTCTCAAGCACGTTGCAAAGAAAAGTTTCTCGCCCGGATGAAAACATAATTTCAGACTCGTAACACAGCCGTGACCCAGTTTAATTTAATACTTGCTAATCTGTAACGTGTTATGTCCGACCCCGCCCCCCTCCGCCTCCAATGCCGTTTGTAACATGATTAAGTCACCTGTACTCGGGGGGAGGGCTCTGCAACAGCCAATCAGAAGGCTTCAAACAGCCCGCCATGGATTCACGGGATAACAGCAATGCATCAAGGGGGATGAAGTGTCAAACGGCTGGTTTGTTCCTGTGGACACTGTATTCATCATAGTTATTGTGAGGCGGGCCAGCTGGCCGGCGAATAGAGACGTGGCTCGTATCGAAACCGACGCCTCAGAACGGACAGGCCGATCTGAGGAAACGTATTCTGTGGTGGGCGAGTTACTGCAGCCGGGGACGAGTCAGGAAAGAACTCAGATTTAACACAAAACGATGGTATTGCTCGAAGAAACGTGTTTTGAATTGGTTTTGCCCGAGCCCGTTGCCAAACCATTGTCTCTATGGCGACAGTGAACGAGGACGGCCCAGGATATGCCGTAAATCACCAAGGAGGGAAAACGAGGCAATCTCATCGTCCGCGGTTTCCCTGTGCGATGTTATTACATTTACGATGGTTTTGATTCAGCCCTCTCTGGGGCTGTTAAGACAAATGCAATACTAACAACATTGGTGTTGGTGTGTTGCTCCCCGGAGCTGCAGGAAATACAGACGCTAAGAGGCCATTTCTGAAATAACCACTTTCCATTACATGTGTGAACGGAGCGTGTATTTTTTTCCGTGTGCGTTTTCACACGGGCGCATACAGTGGTTCACACGGCGAGGTCTCTATTCCCTCTGTCTGCTGATGGAGCAGAGGGGCAACACCAGTGTCCCAGTTTGACTTGAAAGAGATTTGCAGCAAATGAGCTCATCCATCAACACAAGCGTGTCGAGACAAGGGAATGACGAGGAGGAGGAGGACGACGAAGAGGGACGGTGGGGCGGAGCAGAGGCAGGACTCGCTCAGAGAAGCCTCACGGTGAAATATGACGGCCGTGGCGTTTCCACCATCTTCTTTTATCCTTTGGATGTTTCAGCCTGAAGACTGGAGCTCGGCTGGGTCCTCGTCCAGTTCAGTGTAGCTTTGCCATTTATCTAAAAAGCTATAATAACCTAAGGGGAGAAGCACTTTTAATTATATTAACCATCAATACTCTGGATCTTAATATAAAACCACTTAATGTACAGTTTTCCCCTTCGAGCTTTATCACTTTGTTCCATCTGCAATACACGTATATCATGTTTATACTGATTAAAACATTAAAACCCAATCCACCACGTTTTACGGCTGAGCCCCTCCATTGAATTCAGCCTAATATATTTGGTACTTTTACCAAGCTCATAAGCAGATTTAAGTTTGGCTCCACAGCACATCGGTGATCGACCACAGGGTCAGTGCAGTTTAAAGGATTCAGTTCAAATGGCCACAAAGGGATTCGAACTGGAAATGTTATAAGATTCAATCTCTGGAGCTTAAAGTTGTTCTGAGGTTTGAAACAATAAAATAATCCGATTTTGCTGCAAAATAAAAGTTCAGCTGCTTTCATGAATAAATCCCACATAAATTGGTTGTTCTGCTAAAAGATGAGCGAGGCTAGATTGCAGATACATAAGTAGATCAAATCATCTTAAAATAAAAGATCCTGTCGAGCGTCCGCCTCGTGCCTCTCGTCCGTCTGCTCTATTCGTAGGTAGAGATCAGCAGAGATCGTCCGTTCACAGCGATCTTCCAGATTCCACAGCAGGAAGTCAGGTGTGACCCACATTTATTCTCCAACCCCCCCCCCCCACACCCTGTTTTCTCATTTACACCGAACAAAACATCAGTTTGTCTTGCTTAAGGAGGTTTTTTTTAACTCGTTGCAGTTAATTACGTGGAGATTAATTGCCTGATTATCTGTCATTTCCATAATGTCACATTAGAGACTCTCTCCTGCTGTTGGCCTGCTGCCCAGCTTCCTCTGCAGAGGTCACATGGGGACTGAGTCTTTTCCACGGGTGGTGGAGGTGCTGCGAGCTCCCAAACAACTCAGACGACGCGAGGATAATAATTCTTCGTTTCCTTTCTTTTCAGAGTTTTGTCAAACACAGGCAGGAGGAAAAAAAACGACGATATCATTTCCTCGAGGAAGCATCGCCGAGCGAGAGTCACATCTGTGGGTGTTTATCAAATATGAAAAACTGACTAATCCTGCATGGAGCTGTGTTGATGTATAAATATGTGGTGTCACAGTACTTTCCCCCCCCCCCCCCCCCCCCGAAACAGACGAGCTCTGCTTTGGAGGCTATTTATGGAAAAACTCCCATTTTTACAATAACACGGCAACAGTTTGCTGATCGCTGCAGGTAGATGCTCGGCTTTCAGAGGGTTTGAGTCCTGCAGGCAGCGGAGACCTGGCACCGAGGAAGCTGTGGCCTTTGGTCCAGTGTGTGTGTGTGTGTGTGTGTGTGTGTGTGTGTGTGTGTGTGTGTGTGTGTGTGTGTGTGTCTGTGCAACCCCCCTAACCCCACTACAGGGTGTAGAGACAACTTCCTCTGGGGGCAGCCAAGGGTACTTTGCAGCGGCTGACATTTCTGACAGCCTCTGATAGAGCCCAGAGTGCTGCATTATTCATACAGGTGTTATGGGGAAAGGTTGCCATTTTCACAGGAGAGACTCAAACCCCCCCCCCCCGGATGAATCCAGGCTGTTTATCCCTGCTGGTGAATACAGGAGCAATGATTTGATGGCTCCGGGGCCAAATGGCAGCTTATTCTCTGTGGGTTCACGTGTCGAGAGCTCGCACGTCTCTCAGTTCAGCCGGGGTTTTGTTTTCTCTGCTCGGACGGTCTTTCAGCGACATCAAATTTCATAAATGGGGAATATGAACCACTTGATTATTAGATATTCAGCAGCAGGCAGTCACTTCACCCAAATCGCTAAATACATTTTATCTAGTGCACTCGCCCCCGTCTGAGGATGTTGGTTTTATACAAACACGCTTTACTTACATTTTACTGAGAGGATATCTGCAGGGTACATTTCTGCTTCACCTCAGTTCACTGGAAATAAATGGAAATTCATCTTTCATATATTTTTTTTATCCTGAGACTATGTCTGTGTTACTGTGGATAATCAGACCACTTTCATAAAAGGAAAATAGTTCAATTCTAGAGCCAATGCTAAATTAATATCTTTATTGTTAGGTATGGAAATGTTCCCTGGAATCCATTGACAACCATGTATCAATCACAAAGGCATTCATTGTTTATTATGTTATATTATGTTAACTTGAGTACTTACATTAGCCAAAATGTTTCCAACAAAGTCTAAACCCAACAAAATAATCCCTAAATTAATTTTAGGCTCATTTTTATTTGCGTCATATCCATTTCCCCTGACTTCCTGGCTAAATGACGTATGATGGAGGAGAAACACACAGTTGGTCAGTTGGCTGCTTTTGTCCCTTCCACTGTTTGAGTCGGCCCCTTGAAATGAATAAAACTCCATGGAACAGGATCTGTGCTCCCATGATCCTTCACTGCTTCACCACATCATCAAACTGGCTTTTGTTATCGTTTTTGATTGACAGTAAGAATCACACATTAGTTCCTGCACCAGCACCATGATTTCATTTCCATCACGTGTAGCTTCTCCGTGCTGATTGTGTGAACCATGTGTTTACTTGGTCGTGGCAAACAAAAGCTGAGTGAACCAATCTGGCGTATTTATCAACCGTGAGAGTTCCCGCTCGGTTTCCTGTTTCCTTCTGTTTCTGTCCCGGTTGACGCCGCGGAGCCTAATGAGAGCGTTTTGGCTCTTTCCCGTCGCCTGTGGTACTTTGTCATTTATGACTGCACCAGCTTGTGTCGTCGCACTCGTCGCCATTTGTCTGCGGCGATGTTGACACGAAGCATCCCACGCTGCCTTGTCAACGCCACGGCGAGTCCTCTTCCTCATCACACTGCAGCTGACGGATATAAATACACAAAACTTATATCCTTGTAGTTTGGATTTGGTTGTGACATGTTGAGAATCACACCCTGAAAGAAAATCACTCTGCCTTTTATGAACATGCGTCTGATCACATGAGAGAAGACGTGATGAGCGGATTCTCCCACCGTATCTTAATTGGTCTAATCGCCATAAAGATCCCTCACCTACCATGAACCCTGTTTCGTTTGTTGCCTGGCAACAAGCTGCCACCTCGAGGGCTCCCATGATCTGGTCTGTTAAAAAATGTCCGCCACCGCCGCCGCTCCCCCCCCGCGTGCGAAAACCTCTACATTTTTTACATTACAAATCCTCCCTCCAAGCATTGTCATCTTTAATGAGCTTTTCAAGCCAGCCTCTAATTTGTGGTCATGATTCACTCGCACAAAGATGAATAATTTGTTACTGACTGGGAGGATAGGAGGCACAATGGGCTTTCAACCCCGAGCTTCTTGGCTGGCGAACACAAAGCTTGTCATTGTGCCTTTTGCGTATTGATGATGCATTTTCTTTGTCTCAATTACCTTTTCTCTTCCCCTCGTCACGCCGAACGCTGCTGCTGCGTCTGACTCGACAACTTTCTGCTGCTGCCGTGCTGCAAACATTTGTCCGAGTGGCTTCGTCAAACAGACGCAGAACAACATGCACTTGGCTGCCGGTTCGACGGTACTAACCACGGAGGGGAAGAAAGAGTGAAAGAGGCACTTTAACACAAAGAGCTAACGAAATTAGTCACGTCTGAGACGAGGTCACTGAGCCACCTCCCACACTCTTGGCAACCGGTAGCTACTGCAACCGGGGGGGGGTTTGGCACATTTGAAGCTACAAGTCTTTTAGCGGCAGCGACAGAAACACAGTTAAATAATGACCGAAGCATTTTGGACCTCGATGTCACATCTGAAGATTAATAAGTAATAGTGGCTGTGTGGTGGTTTGCAAATAGAACAGACATGTCTCCGATTCCAGATTAACAAGCTGCAACAGTGGAGTGCTCGGTAAATCATGAACCCTGACTCTCACTCCGCTTCAGGCTCTTTGACTTGCTTCTCTTTCTGCCTCCTCCAGTCACCAGAAGCAAAAAGCCGCTCTCTCTCTTATACAACGATTAAGAAGCTCCGAGGTGTGTCGGCCGCTCTCTTGGCAAAGTCACCTCAACAGTTGCGTCTCTTAATTTTCCAGTGCAGCGTTAATGCAAAGGTAATTGCGCGTTGACTGTGAGAAAAACAAACAAGGAAAAGGTTCCGGTTGGAAAGTAAATTGCAGTAATGAAGTTGTAAATAGGAGCAGACGCGACACGTTTCTCCCATGATGCTCTAGTTGGGTGTCAGTGCGTCTTCCTGCTGCGTCTGAGCTTTGATTTAGACGTGTGCTGTTTGTTGTGTTTGTGTCGCAGTGACGGATTATTCTAATGTCGTGTGACTACTTTGAACAATAACTCATCAGCGTTGATGCTGTTTTTTTTTGTGTCCCCGACAAAGACGGGAGATTAATGTTGAGGCTCGTCCGTTATGGTTTATGTGCAAATTATTTATTTATTTTCCTTTCATTTGTCATTTCGGTTGTTGGAAAGTGAACATGCATCATTATTAAAAGCACTCGGGTGACACCCTGTATTTATGACTTTCACTCGTGTGTTGTTGCTTTGCAGTCATTTGGCATCAGGAGGAGGAGGAGGAGGAGGAGGAGGAGGAGATCCACCACCTCTCCTCAGCCATTCAGGACAGTGAGGCTAGAATCACATATCTATTGCAATCCAGTACAACAGCTGGAGCCACATGCTGTAACTTTGTGTTTGGGTTTTTATTGACCATTTTTCTCTAAAACTATCTAATTATACTTCAGATTTAATCACGCTTAGCTGATGTTCCCATCGTGCCTATAAATCACTGCTAATTCAAACTAATCAAGCTAATTCAGGCGTCCTCTGCAGGAACCAGCCGATCAGGTGTAGCACGACCTCTGACCCCTGACCATCACTCTGACCTCCCAGCTGCTGAGTGAAGCACCGAGGTGAGGCGACAATAAAACATCTTTTATAAGGAGAATCACAATCACAGCACCCAGAGGCTGAGCTCGCTCTTCATCGCTGCACGTTCACACACCACAACACATCACTGTGAGGTTTCTTGGTAAGTCAGTGCATTTATCATTTTTCTTTAGCATCAAAAAGATGATCCTTCGCGTTGACAGATGGAGAAAAACCTTGGTCCAAGCCGCCACAGAGCTCCAGCATGTTTGTTAGTCTCTGCAGAAGAGACGTGATGAAGGCGGCTGCTCTGCTTTGTCCTTCGGTCGGTGATGTTCAGTGAAGAACCTTCAAACGTGCAGTCGTCATACATCTCACCATTGTGCAGTTTGTACAGTTGTTGTTGTGCACATGCCTGTAAAAAGCTCCATGCAGGAAGGTCTCAAAAGAAGCCAGACGGGGGAATATCAAGACATTTGACCTTCGAAATAAATTGTTTGTGGATTTAGAGTCGGATCTTTTTTACCTCTCGCTTCAAGCATTCATCTTAGTTTGGTGTAATGTCGCCGTATTTTCTCTTATTTTCATGATCAAACTCTTCGCTCCTTGTTTAAATGAGGGCACAGGTTTGTTTGTGTACTTTTCAGAAGAATCTCAGCACCGTGTGACACAGAACAGAAAGAAACAGACGAAGGGTCTGAGTGTTCCCACCTTCTGTCAGTCAGCGCTCATCTGCCGGATCCATGTCAAACAGATGTGTTACTACACCTCAGCAGACTTCAAACACAGAGGAAACAAACAGGCAGATCGCTGAATATTTAATACCAAACATCTGACAATGACACATACCCCCCCCGACGCTTTGTGTTTCTTTCATACATCATACTCCGTTTGATGCCGCGTGAACCGGAGCTCATCTTTCTGGAGAAAAGAAACAGAATCAAGTTTTTCTCCGACAAATCTGCTTCATTAGACGCTCGGGGGTGTTTGGCTGACGATAAACTGAGGTGCACGAAAGCAACACTTTACCTGCTCGGTGTGATGCAATGTTTGGATGTTGTGCAGAAGAATTGACGGAAACGCTGCCTGATCCATGAGGACTGGCTTTGGAGCAAAGGTGCACATCACAGATTATGTTGTGACAGATGTGATAGTAGTAGAAATGAGAACATCTAAAGCTGCTTTCAGACAATGCACGGAACTCCGGATAATGTCAGGAGGCGCTCCGGGGGGTTTCTCCAGCCAGCGCCACTCCGGATAATGTCCGATTGAGCCCATGAGCAGCACGAGATCCTCAGGGATTTACGCAACAGATGCAACGTTGAACAAACAAAGATTCCAGAAATCTCAGGTGGAAAAACTGGTGCCAAGACACCGAAGATGTCAGGAGAGCTTTCGGTGAAAAGGGCCGACAATCCGTCTGCCTGCTGTGCCCCCCCCCCCACGAACGTGTTCATTGTCCATCACCTCTCAGCTCAACGTGCATTTCCTCCGACGCTGCGCTCCTGCCACAGCCGGAGCACACTCGTGTTTTCTGGCAAATATAACCCCCCTCTGTTCTCAGGCACCTGACATGTGACAGATGCTAATCTCGCAGAGCATCCGCCCGGGCAGACAAATGGTCCCCGTCGATAATGAAAAGAGCTCGGAGCGACCCTGGGCAGCCACATGTGCGAGGCAGAGAAAAAGGGGGGATGAGGGATTCATCTTGTGTTTGACATGTGGGGAGAGATCATGGGAGTGGACGTGGTCACAAAGCCTGGAGGCGAGAAAGTGACAGCACAGTTTGACACCAGGTGACTGAGCTTTTGGAGGGACGGCATGTTTTTGTTCCAGCTACGACGCCTCGGATGTTGAGGAGCTGAGCCTCTTGTGTGTGTTTTACCCTCCGAGCGAGTCTGGACTGGAAATTCACTTGCTATTCATCTTTTGTGTTTAAAAAAAAAAGCTGCGTACACT
The DNA here is from genome assembly GCA_026259375.1 of Verasper variegatus. Classification (NCBI taxonomy): domain Eukaryota; kingdom Metazoa; phylum Chordata; class Actinopteri; order Pleuronectiformes; family Pleuronectidae; genus Verasper; species Verasper variegatus. Next base: position 3,347,647 of record CM048041.1, on the reverse strand, counting down.
CGGGGTTTAGAACGGCAGGTTTAGAGCACGTCCCTCCACCAAGGCCCCACAGTCCCCTCATTAAACCCCATTTAAATTCAGAAGAGCTGTATTTTTACTCATAAATATCAGCCCCTAAACAAGATCTATAAAATATCATATCCAAAGAAATTTTGAAAAACGCATTTAAAAATATCTGCCTCCTGACACACATCAAATCCGTCATGATAATCTGTCCAGTAGATTTTGGATAATCCTGCCATAACACACAAAGGTTGATGGAAAATATAATGTTCCTGACAGTTTTAAACATAAATATAAATAAATAATTAGCACATTTTCAAACTCTTCACCTCCTGTTACGTTTGAACCAATCCGTGTCTCCTGCTGTTAATTAGTTAATTTTAGTTAATTAGTTGGAAAACGTCAACTCTCCGGTTCCTGACGAGCAAACTTGGCTCCCAAGCTTGGTTTGAACTTCTTGTGTGAATGTTTGCAGTAACTTTAGTTCCGTCTCTCCTACCCTGGTCCGATGAGCTGTAAAAAACAAATGTCTTGTGTTTATTTGTTATATTTTTGAAAATAATTCTCCCCGTTTGGATTTGTGAGTCATTTTTAATGTGGAAATATGACTTTTGTTGTTTGGTTTATCGCGTGAAATGTATTAAATTATCATAATAAAAGCATATTGAATATTGATGCACATAAATATTGATGGACTCTTACGGGAGAACAAATGTCAGCTGTTGACGTTCATGTCTATGTGCCGTTGCAGGGAGGTCGTCCACCATCACCTCTGCCGTCTAAAGTCCCGACCCCGGATCACTGTGGCAGAGTCCGGCCCCCCCCCCTCGCCGTCTGCTGGGACCCCGAGTAAGTTATTCTGATGTCAAAGGTTCTTTACCGCCCACACACACACAAGTGTTCACTCAGAGCAGATACAGCAATTAGAGATTAGATTTTAAATATGCCGTCGAAATGAGACGGCCGACTGATTAGTTTTCTCTGCCAGTCCGTTGATTTGTTTGTTGGCTTGTTTGTTTTTAAGCATAATTATGCACATAGATTTCCACCAAACCTGGTGGACGGATGGTACATGAGTTAATAAAGAACCACTTCAGTTATGAAAACCATTTTTCTAAAAATCTGTTTCTTGGACGTTGGTAATATGGGGCTTTTAGGGTTTTTTTACATTTTGTCCAAGTTCCCATATTCCAATATTTCATGGATCTGAGGTTTACACTTCCTCCCACTATTCAAAATATGCTGCATACAAACGTTCTGCACAGTAGCGACCAGGTGATGGAGCTGCAGTATCGAGGTGCCGCCGACACACATGCACTCGACCGATCGTGAGTCAGTCTCGGCTGTCAATCATGATGTTTCTCCCCCGTTTTAATGGCATCAAATAACGGATTAAAACCAAACTTATCAGAAACATCAACACCTGAACTTACATCAGTTTGATAAGAACCAACTACGAGGACTGAAACATTCTTTGAGACGAATTTATATAATGTGCACTTTCTAGTTTGGTCCTTGTCCCATCAACTAACATGGAGGAGGTGGTATTTCTTTATGAGCTGTACTGCAGCCAGCCACCAGGGGGCGATCAAGACTGTTTTTCTTCACTTTATGGAGCTGTCATGTCGTCCATTTTTTAAAACAATTGATGTTCATGCAGAAAATGTTCTTATTTTATATCCTGTGTAACGTGTATGTTTATGAATGAAAAACCCGTCAGTGATTTTTTATGTGATTCACATTCGATAAAACAAAAGTGAGGCAAAGAGCAAAGGCAGCGTTTGGATAATGACGACGACTTCTCTCCAAAAGACTCATGAGTAAAACATGAACCATCATTTACCATTAAAGACTGATCCCTCTGCCGGGGGGGGGCCTCAGCCCAGAGGCGGCGTGACTGACACATCCATCAGAGGTCGGCTCGTTGCCGTGCCGACCTCTGGGCGCTGACCGATGAGCGGCTCGTGTCACGTGCACGGTGTTTCTCAGCGAAACCACCTGAAGAGATGCTGTATCCGGCTGATGAAGGGTGGTGGGGATCAGGGGCTGCGGGCGCCGGGCTGACACTGGGGGATGAAATATAAAGTCCCGCGCTCCGGAGGGGGTCCGGGGGGGTTAGCGACGAGATTGCATTCTTCCATCTTGCTCCCCAACACCCCCCACCCCCCCGAGATCCAGCTCCCGTGTTATTGACCCACCACGGGGAGTCGAGCAGGAGGAAGTGGAGAGAAAGCAGGAGAAGCAGCAGCAGCTGGGTGGTTCTCATACAATCATATGTTTAACCCTGATGCTACATTGCATCTTGTAATGGACTCAAATCCTCGGAGGCACTTTCCAAGGTTCTCTCTTTACATCGCTTCACATTTTATTTCTCCTGCCTCGATATTGATCTATGATGATCTTTATGATCTTTCTCTCCTACACCCGTTCTGTCGTGTTCCCCTTTCTGTTGCCTGTGATGGGAATACAGGGAGAGACGGGGAGTGTAATGGTTTTAATGGCACAGCTCCTTCAAGAGTCGAGAATAGATGAATTCATAAAGTTTAAAGGCGACCGCGCCGCATTCAGTCACAGCGGCTCCTCGTAAAAATGTAGCACGGAAGTATTATTGGCCACAACTGTACGCTTTAAATAATTGATAGAAAATGTTTTAAAAAAGGAAAGAATGGAAGGAAAGGGCCACAGAACACTGGTGTTACAGCCTCCGGGGCCTTCGCTCAGCTTTAAATCCAATTTCCCAGAACGTCTTAAGCTTTATGGGCCAAATGATGTAGCTGAGGTATTACTGTACGGGAAGACAAGGAGAGGATGAAATGAAACATTATCACAGGCAGCCCGCTCTGATGTCGGCCATCAATCTGAAAACCCTGTGCAGTTTAACGATAAGATGAATTATGATTTTGATAATGGCTGCGGCGACTCCCGGGCTTGTCTCTGCCTCGAAGGCCCGTTTTCCACCGGAGGAGGCGCAGAAGGTTAGCGGAGCGATCAGTGGATCACGATGGAGGGGATTTCTGTCCATTTGCAGAGACCCAGGCCGGAGCCACGATACCGATACTGAAGAGACATTAAGAACAAATGAGAGCAGATTGGTTCATCAGTCTTGTTTACTATCTTTTTATTTTTAGTAATAGGCATAAACCCCGCCTCCTCCATGTTAGCAGATGGGACCAAATTAGACAAGATAAAGTTCCCGTCAAATAACGATGGTTTCTGTCGTCTTAGGTCGTTTTCATCACACTGATGTTTGTTCAGTTGAGTGACATCACGTTCAGGTGTCATTGCGTCATCCTGGTTCTTTGTTCCTTCATAATCCTACAGGGGGCGCTGTCCCTCCTCACAGTTGCTAACAGGAAGCTTCAGATACAGTCAACAATGCAACGGACAGGCGTTGGTTCATAATAAATCTTTCATTTTTTAATGAACTCTCTGATCTCAGCAAGAGGTCAGAGTTTGTCCAGAGCTTTTCAGAGTCCTCTACATGCAACACACACACACACACACACACACACACACACACACACACACACACACACACACAGTCTTATTCCTCTGGGGGGGCGGTGTGTGGCAGTAGAGGACATTTGGAGATCTGTTGCTGAAGTGTTGTGCCTCCTTCCACCCTGATAATTAGGCTGATGGCAGCATCACACTCTCCTGAGGCTCGGGTCTTTTCTGACAGACAGGTGGGAGAGAGGGAAGGGCACAGGGTGTGTGTGTGTGTGTGTGTGTGTGTGTGTGTGTGTGTGTGTGTGTGTGTACGTGCATTTATCTGCACTGGTAAAGCTCAGATGTTCCCACGAGGAGCTGATATGAATTCAAAGACTTTGCTTTAGGTTTTTCATGAAAGTGTTAATTGAAAAAACACTGATCATGTGAACGTTTCTATTTCTGGACTTTAAGTTGTTTGTTTCTTCCTCTTTCTTATGAAGAACCGTCCAAACGCAGATGGCCAGACGTCCCAGTGAGATATTTCTGGCTTTGGTGAAAACGACAAACAAAACTTCAGGGGTGAACGCCAGATTCTGGTTTGTCACAAAGAGGAGAGAGACTCAGAGGAAGGAGACGACCACGACACTCGGTGGAGGCCCGATGAAGTTAGTGTCTTTAATTTCAAAGGAAACTGAATTGACCATCAGAGCAGTAACATTTAATTGTGTTGTTTTTTGTCTCATGCACAGAAGTGGTTGGGTGTCCTTAAAGGTTCACAGTGTAGTATTTAGTGACATCTAGTGGTGAAGTTTCATGTTGCAGCTGAGTACCCCCCTCACCTCACCCACCCACCTTTTAAATAGTTTGGACCCAAATGTTTAATTTGTTTGTGTCAATAAAACTATAGAAGATATAGAACGATTCAGAGGTCATGTCATCATATGATTTACAATTTAAAAAACCTGAGAATAAAACATTTAAAAACACAGACTGTGGGAAACTGAGACGACTCATCTCTGTTGTCATAGAAACGGAGATTTGAGCGGAGCTAATGATCACAAAGCCTGAGACGGAAAAATTCACTTTATTCTTACGGACGGAGATAGAGACAGAAAAAAAAACACATGCTGGCATGAATTCCTTGTTCACCCTCATACACACACACACACACACACACACACACACACACACACACACACACACACACACACACACACCCTCTCTCTCACTGCCACCTGCTGAGTCAGAAATGGAAATCAAAATCAGAGTTGGGTGTGTTTGATGCTCGTGTTTGATGCTGCGCTCAGCTGCCTGATCAGAGCCTCTCTGCCCTGCGCCGCTTCCCAGAGTGCACTGCTTCAGGCTTGTGAACAGAGTGTAATTAGTCATCTGATCTCCACCTCCCCCTCCTCCTCCTCCTCCTCCTCCTCCTCCTCCTGTAAATTACACTTTTCATATCATGACCTCGTGATGACAGAGGAGAAGTCACTGTGAGGTGATGGTTTGTTTCTTTGTCTTCTCCCCTGCTTCGCTCTCACGTTTTGTTCTCCTCCATCCCTCCCCCCCTTCTCGCTGTGATCATAAAAGGAGTTCCAAAAAAAAGAAAAAATCAAAGGCTTAATTCAGCGTCATTGGTTTAAAGCAATTAACTGCTCTTCCAGCTAATCCCCCAGAGTTAAGTCTCAAATCCAGAAATTGGCCACTGGAGATGAGCAGCTCTGCCCACACGACATTGTTTCGCCTGGTAAATGAAGTTGAAAGAGGATTTTTAGTTTTTCCTTACTTTGGAAAAAAAATAATACAAGTCAAACTCTTTGATGGGGAAAAAAGAGGGGGGGGGGGCGATTGTAAAACTTTGAATAATGAGGTTTATCTTTTGAATTTCAACGTTTCTTATAGCAGATAATTAATCCGACACATTCATTTGGGATAATTAAAATATGAACTCTATTTATTAAACCCCAAAACCCGTCAATTTGCTGAAGTTATTGGCTGTTACAGTTTTGGCCACGGGTTTTTGTTTCCTCGTGAGGAATCGTGCTGGACATGTTAATAAAGTGTCTCATCTTCCTGATTGGCCACAGAGTGATTAATTGTGTCACAGCTCATAGAGGAGTTGAATCATTTAGGCTGGTATTTAACATTTTAATGGATTCTTTATATTCTCTGGAAGCTGAAGATTTATTTTGTCTTCACCACGTTCCGACATCAGCTCTTTCATGGTGTAGTGGAGACGTGTGAGCACAAGGGGGAGCTATGAGATTGTGTATGAAAACTACAACTATCGTAAAATGTTTCTGACTTTATTTTACTTTGTGGAAATACATGAGTTGTAAGATTTCCAACTTCATTATAGGAGTTTTTTATTTTAAGGATATTTAGAAGCTTGAAAATAGTAAAAAGTGTCCAACTTGGAGAAAGGAAAGAAAAACGATAGAAGCGATTCACAAGAAGCTCAGAGGAGGCCACATCAATTATTCAGTCTCCAAAGATGCAACACTTATTATTCAAATGTAACAGGAATATAAATGTTTTTAGGCTGTTTGCTAAAGAACGTGAAGAAGAGCAAACATCAAGTTGCCAGGGAATCAAATAAGAATATAAAAACTTAGGAAGTGAATGAATGAATGAATGTGAATGACAGGAGGCTACAGACTGTTTCACATGAAACAGCAGGTACATTCTGCTCATCATTGTTATCCACATTTTAGTTAAATAGATAAATAGAATTCAACTGTTAGAATGTCAAAATATTAATATGAATTAATCCCTGGGGGGGGGATTTGTCAATGCAGCAGCCAGCAAAGAAAGTAGAAAAGCGTTATTTAAAATGAAGCCTTCAAAGAAGTCAATATCTGTGGGAACCCCAGCAGCTGGGTGAGAGTCGGACAGAAGCTTAAAGCTGCTGCGACTTTTATTGTTTCCAATTCTGAGCGTATTGAAAATGAGAAGATTTTATAATCATGAAACATCAATAATCTGAATGAAAGATAAACAGACGGCACTAACTTTTATTAAAACACAGAACAGTTTGAGCCTCAAAATGAGCTTTAACTTCCTGTAGCGAAAAATCTGACTAACTGTACTTTGCACAATCCAGTCTCTGGTGTTTACCTATTGCACAATCCCTCCCCTGCTGCTTATAGTGTTCAATTTGTGGCCTATTCTCCTATTTTGTATATTTAAACTTGCACAAATACATCACAGCAAATCCCTTGTATGTGTAAACCTGCTTGGCAATAAAACTCGATTCTCATTCTTATTTGTCTCAACTGCAGCGATATACAGAGACACAAAAATACAAAATACACTTTAAAACAACACAGGTAGTCCTGAGACATGGGGCATGAGTTGCATTATAAAAACAAAGTCTACTTTAAATATAAAAATGCTCAAAGATCAAGTGTGATCATCGTATGTTTTAACTCGACCTTCGGCTTCTGACTCGTTTCTGTGCAGCCTGAACCCGAGCAGCAAAACTGCAGAGACAGATAAACCCATTATGAAGATCAATTCATTCATTCATTCTTAAATTCAACCCTTAAATTCTGTCGTGGCTCAGAGCTGAGCTCCCAGTACGGTTCTGGGTCACAGTAGAAAGGCCTGTAGAGAGGTCAAAGGTCCAGAGTCTGAGATGATTGTGTTAAAGGAGCAGGAAAATAAACCTGTTCTCCTCTCTCGCTCCTCTGCGGTGACAACCCCTCGCTCCTTTCTTCCTATTCTTAGTTCCCTTCATCTTCACTCCTCCTCTGGCCCACGTCAGTGATTAGAAAGGCTATGTGAGGACTTCGCTGTCAGGAGTTGGTGGAGTTGCTCCGTGGACGACAGACAAAAGGTCGTCACGGACGTTTCCCCTGCTGCTCTTTACTACCTGATGTTTGACTTGGCTGTTGAAGGTGTGATCACGTGGTCACCACCCTGCAATGACTGATTACATGTGTCAGACGGCTGTTTTCTCTCAGACACTAAAGAGCTTTCAGTAATTACAAGTTTGTGCCAAGACTCTGCATCAATATGTGACCTAGTTTAACTTCGTACATGTTGTATAATATCACATCGTCCTCCATATGCAGCTTGTCAACAAATAGAAAGTAAATACACGTGAAGTTTAACTTGAAACTTCTCACTAGCTTTTAAATAAACTGAACAAAATATTTCCAGAATTTCCTGACTTCCACATCACAAGTGAACGTGTGAAAGTGAACAGAACAAAGTGTCATCAGATAAGCGTCTAAAGGCTGATTCCTCAGGTGACGCACTGTGGAATCCACACTTAGGTGTGACTTTCTTTTTTTAACTATGACTGATCCCTTATTAAACCGTCTCTTTGTTAAACAAGTCCGACTCGTTAGAACTGAGCCCTGTTCTTCTTTGACGGTTCCTGAAGGAAGACGACACAAACATACCAAAGAGAACCTTGTGGGATTTGTTTCACACGTGTATTTCCAAACAGATTTCTTATATATGTTCTGTTAAAAACAGCTTTTAAATGTGCGTAGGACATAAAACAGTGAATTTTGGATTAAATCAATTATATAACTGCAATGAAAAGTAGAGTTTTCGCTTAAATTCTTCACAGTAGAATGGAAACACTGTTGTTTTAGTGATATTATCACATTTGATCATGTTATATAAGTTAACTGCTCCACTTCACGTCATAAACATCCTCCTGACTGGCAACAACTGAGTCAGTAACTTCCTTTAAGTCAAAGCTATCAAACATTCCTTATATTCTATTGCTTTCCCTGATTTGACCTAATTCTAGTTTTTATTATATTAACGTGGGCTCCTGCTTAAATTGTTAGAGTTTCTATTCTTTCAGTTTTGTACATTTATTAATGTTAATTATGTATTTTAACTTGCTTTTGTATTTGTGAAACTCTCTGTATCCCGGAGGAGGAAACATCTTCAGAGGGCAACAAGTGTGTTATCATATGACTTATGAGTCCCCCCCCCCCCCCCCAACCTCTCCTTGTCATGTGACCTGCACGACCCAAGAGACAGAGGCTCCAAACGGCAACAATACAAACAAGCGAAGCAACAATATGTGGTTTGCAGCCTGGTGGAGACATTATCTGCTGTGGAATGTGTAGCCGAGGGGGCGGGCGGGGGGGGGGGGGGGGGGGGCGCAGATTTGTGTTATATTTTGTGTTGTACATGTGGTGTGCATATGTGAAACTAATGCATATTCCCATGTGCTGTATTGTGATGTCGTCGATGGCTCTGATACAAATGTTCTGTCTGCAGAGGTGTGTCGGGAGCGAGCGGTGAGCCGGGTGCTGTGGAGGCTCATTGGTTTTGCAGAGCAGCAGACGATCTGGGTTCGACCTCGGCTCCTCCTGCAGGCGCTGGAGGTCCTGACCTGAGGGAGCTCCATGATTATTCAGTTGATACCAAGTTTCATGGAAATCTGTTCACGTACTTTTTGCGTAATCCTGTTCTAACAATCAGGCACCGGCGACAAACACAGCCTCCCTGGTGGAGATAATAAAAGAGACTAGCTTCTGTGATTCTACTCAACTCCTCCTCCTCCCCTGAAACTAAAGCCTGACCATAATGATGGCTCCCAGCAAACCGTCAATTAGAGGTGAAGCCAACTTCAAACCAGACCCCAGACCCTGTGAACACGCCCCTGCTGGTCACAAATGAGGGGCAATACGTCCTTCCTGTGCCCGGAGCAGATAAGTGAAGGTGTAATGAGAGGGAGGCAGCTGATAGATAACACTGGAGGACAGTAAAGCTGATTCAAAGGGTCAGTGGGCAGCGTCGGGCTCGGCTGCAGGTTTCTCCCTGTGTTCTTAATCAGGACAGTTTGTGGCGGCTGACTCTCTCTGAGGCTCAGAGATGAATCGAACCACAGACGACTTGTTTTGGTTTCTGGATCGAGGACGCCAGGGTGGGACAGGCTGGGGGGGGGGGTGTCTGGAATTCCTGAGTATGTTTAGGGGAAAGATGGATCAGGTGCCGAGGGCTAAAAAAACCACAGTTTTGTCCTCAACATTTGTTGTAGTTTTTCTAGCGGCTGTGCGAGAAAATTCTGTAAGACCTTTTCAGAAACTTTTCTTGCCAGGCCCCTATAAAATGTCTGGAACATGTCAGAGTGACCTCATGAGAGAATACTGCAGGAAAATGTCCGGAAGATTTATAACGAATATGTTGGTAAAGTTTCTAACGTTGGAAAGACGTGAGATTCGAGAGCTTTTGGTGATAACGGCCGACGCTGGCAGACAAAACATCATCGTCATGTCCTTCCTCCTCTTGCTGATCTTCTCAGCTTGTTGTTAACTGTGTGTGAACTGAATAATCTCCTGCTGCATTCTTCATATGTGAAAGTCTCCAGAGAAAGAAGTCTCCAATTTTACTGGCATTTTTCTCACGTCTGAAAACAGCTGCAGAGATTAATATGTCGGTATTTGAAAAATGTCAAACCCTCATAGTTGAACTCAACCGATGTTTGAAGACACAATGCTAAATTACATAATTTCATTGTTTCCTGAAATGGAAAGTGAATAGTAAGTTTACAGGTTTTGTCCTCATGAGCTCGTGGTTCACACACACATGTCCAGAAAAGGGACAGACACACAGAGACGCAGACAAACAACAAGATAAGAAGTAAAACTGTCGAAAACCTTTCACTCCTGCTCTCTGTGAGGAGAAGCTGCAGTGAGGTGGAACAAAGAGCTTCCAGGTGTCCTCCTGTCTGACAACCCCCCCGTCGGCCTCCCGCATCAACACTCAACATTATAAGTTAGGATTTGCTAGTTTAATGTTTTGATGTTAAAGATTTTATGTTTTCTTTTATCATCTCTTTGCTAATCATGCTAACAACCCAGTTCTTGTCTTATTGTGGAAAACCCTGCAGATGTTACCAGATGTGAAATTCACTGTGGACCCCCCCCCCCGTCCTGTGTGTTTCCTGTCGGGACTCTGTGATTAGACCAGAGCACTTCTCAGAAGAGGTGAGGTTGAAGTACTATCACACACAGTGTCGCACACAGCTGTTAAACACACGTGTATTTGTGTGAGGTTTCAATTTGAAAAAAAAAAAACAGCTAACGATAAATCATCAGCCCCGAAAACACGTGAGTGCACGTTTCCATGGCGACTGTGACTCGCTAGAGACGTGAAGACGATTTCATCAAATAAGAAATAAAGTGCTTTAGTAACAAATTGCCAACCCTGCCTTTAAAATAACTACAGTTTTTTCCAAATGTACAATCCTTACATATGCACATATGTGATATATATGCAGTGGTATGATGGATAAACAATGTTATTCACCAGCACTCAGACAAACTCTTATATTAACCTTTAACCTTTAACCTCCGATGGACATGACCCGTGGCTCCCTGCTGCTGGATTCACTTTTTACGGCCTCCCTCGTTTTTTCTGCAGGAATTGAAAGTAAATGAGTCTCTTGTTGTCGAGGTCCACTTTTAAACAGTGAAGAATAATGTTGCTTCATTAAAAGAAACATACATTTTGGCAAAAGGTGCATGAATGTGTTTTTGAAAAAAGAACTTCTAGTCCCTTCTAGTCTTGCTTATCCGTTAATGATAAGATGTACTGTGTATTTTCCATGTGAGACGGGGCTGTGTGTGTCTGTGTGTGTCTGCAGTGTGTGTATGTCTGGATGTGTGTGCTGGCAGTGGCGGAGCAGCAGTGGAATGAAAGGGGATAGCTTCTTCTTCCCTGGAAGAGTGGGGGTGGGATCGGGAACGGCAGTGAGCTAACACACATTTCAAGAATGCCACACAGTCTGGGAACTGAGCTCAGTCCACCCCCACCCACACACACTCACACACTCACTGTTGCCCTGCAGGGGGATGGTGGGGTGCAGGGCGGCACAGGCAAACATGAGGGGGGAACAAACATTCATTCATTCATTTGAACTTCAGGTTTTACAGCCCGTGCCTCAGGGATCAAACTCCAGACCAAGTAAAGTGGACGATAGCAATTAGCTAAAAGTGCTAATGAAATAGCTTCAAGTCAGTGGATTTAAACCAGTGTCCTTGTGCACGTAAGAAAAACATGTAACTGGGCTTTTGCAGCAGAAAACAAGTTAGTTGCACGTGAGCACTTTGGTGTAAAAAGAAGCAGTGACTTTCTAAAAGATGCACGTTTACTGAACGCAGTCGACTCGTGTTTTATTTACACGAGACTGGGTTATGATTCCCAGCTACGAGCCATCTGAGGAGCTGGTATTTGAAACCCAATCTAATGCATTGAAGGAACACGCCATTCCTTTTTGTACACACACGGCTATTTGTGGCACTTTACATGTGAACAACCGAGTGCAGCACGATGAACGTCTTCCTGCCTGAGATTTCTGAAAAGTTTAGAAACGTGCACAGGCTCCATTATAGTTTGAAATCTTCAGGGATGGTCTGGACGGGCAGTCGTGGAGACTTCTAGGAAACCATAGTAAATAGAAATGAATGACACGTCTCCACTTTCTCCCGCTATCCAGACATGAAGCCAAACCATCCCGGACGGCAAACGCTGCCATCTTTGACGCCATTTGGAGCCAGAGTCTGCACAGTGGTGATCGGGGGACGGTGCTACGGTATCGAGGTCCTGCCGATACAGACGCTCGACCAATCACAAGTCAGTCTCAGCTATGATATTTCACCTCGTTTTCATATCATCAATTAAAACCAAATATCAGTTTGATAAGAACTACCTTAAAATGACAAAAATCCATCTATCCGTGGAATATAATTATTTAACGTGTACTTTGGTCCGTAATAGTTTAAAACCATGTTGGTGTGGACGTAGCCTAAATGTTTGGATACACTGAATTCTGCTGCTTTTCATTTTGACCACAAAAGACCCCAAAGTTTATGAAACTCACGTATAACTTTAGATTTAAAGAAATTACACCTCTTGTTTTCTGCATCTTTGTCTTTAAGTGTGTGTGTGGAGTTCATGTGGTGAAACCGCTGTGAATGACGACAGATGTCTGCAACAACTGGAAGCACGCTGAGTCATCTGTGTGTGTGGGAAGGTGGTCAACAACAACTGCTGTTGCACGGCCGGTCTGTTGGGGGCGCCGTGGAGTGGGGTTGGGCCCATGTTCTGGTCCGACCCCGATACACTGTGACTGTTGTGTCGATGCTGTTGAGTCAGGAACCTGAAGCCTGATTTACTGTCTTAGAAAAGCAGATCCTTTCACAGTAGAAAGAGAAGAGCCCGGGAGGAAAACTCCAGTTTGAGCTGGATCCTCAAATTATTACATAAAAAAGTTTCAGACGAGGATGAGGTCGTGTCGGTGACTTCATCAGCTTTGTCTTCTTTTCCGCCACATCGCATCATCTGGAGCACGACAAAGGAGCCGACGCCAGGAAAATGACTATTTACTCTGCAGTTCACGGGCAGCTGAATTTGGCTGAAGAGGAACAGAGAAGTGTTCGCCGGTGAAAGATTGTGAAAGTATTACGTAAAATAAAAGTTGTGGTGAAATAAACTTAAAACGTTAGAGGTTGTGAAATATAAGTTCTCACGGTGCCAAACACTCCAGATGATCATTTGTTCTTCTTGTTGAAAAATAGGACCTTCTTCTTGTATTTGAGTCGTGAGGTGACGGTTGTGTGTCTGGAATTTGAAATGTAAAAGCTCTAACAGCCACATGAGACGTTATCAGCTCCTTTATTGTGTTTTCCTGCTCCTGCATGTTTCCTCTGTTCGCCCTTTGTCCCGGTGATAAGTCCCCCACAGCTGGCTCGTTCCACATGTACACTCTCTCTTATCGCTGCTCAAACAGCGGGGGGGCACCTACGCTCTCCTCAAGGTCACGCACACACTCTAAACCTCCACCCGTTTGCTTGTTGTTTCCAGGAATCCATCAGGGACGAGAGGTGACGGCAAACTGGACTTTTTAATGTCACGGCGACAAATGTCATTGAGTCCAAGTTCAAAGTGACTTGTCACATCGTCAGACGAGCTGTAGATGAAAGGTTCGTCTCCGCCGCTGACCCAAATAGACGTGAAGTGTGAAAGTACACACTCGTTTTACCGGAGAGGCCTCGGAGGGAAACAACCTTCTGTGGGTACAGAAACTGTTTGTTTTATTTCTGACCATGACTGTAGACTGTGGTCGACTGCAGGCGGTCGTCATATTGATCTCATCACCGTTCTCGGGATATGAAGTCATGTCGGTAGTTTCTGTGATTATCAGGAAGCGAAATAGTTTATGACTCCTTAAAAAGCTTTTCAAACAACAGCTATATTTATACCATGTAGATAACGGCTCCTCACAAGTTTTCCCCCATATCCTAATTTCATTGGTTGGCCTCTAAAGTTAAACATGATTTATTCTGGATGTTAGTATAAACTCTTGAGCCGGCAAAGTCTGGTGAATTGTCTCTGGACTCAGCACTTTGTCTTTCACACATGCACAACACAGCGGGAGGTTTTCTGCACAGACAAGTTCACAACAGACAGAGACAGGAAGTGACATATTCACTCAGAAACTGCAGAGCGTCCTCCAGAGAAAATACAGAATATCTGTGGAGGTCAGTTCATGTCTGAAAGCAGCTTCAGCAGCGAAGCGCCTCAGTTCAGCATCACTGAGCAGCAGCTGCAGACTTTGTTTAAAGTGTATGATTATATATCTGAACAGTTGTTTCTCCTGTCAGTCTCTGTACAGTTTAAAGTTCCCACCTGATAGTAACTCTATTGATCTATGACTCGTCCACCTGGTCACTGCAGGAAGGTCCCACATTAGCACAGACACAGAACAAGCTGTGACAGCTCAGGGTTGTTTGTTGCTCCACAAGCAGTCGGGGTTCTGATGAAAACACATGAAAGATGTAATTCCACAGAGGAATTATTGGACTTAGCGTGTGCACGTCTGTCTGTCTGTGCACTGTGACTGTGTAACTGCCTCTAAACTCAGTGACCCAGCTGAACAAAGGCCAGGGGCTGTGTTTCGTACTGAAGCTGAAACTTTATCAGAACGTTCCGACCTCAGAATCTGAATTAAAGTGCAGATCCAGTAAATTGCCAAGCCGAGTCGAGGTTGAATGATATGAGGAGAGATTCAGGACGTGCACTTTCAATCCCTCTGATCTGCTCCGAATCGGAGTTTTCTGCCTTCAAAGGGAGAATCTGCCACGTAGGAGGAATCCAAGTGATTCACGTTCCTCCTCCAGCCGACAGGCTGCCTCTCGCCGACCTGCCACATGTACAGGAAGTGAAACCATGGCAATGGAGCCCTAGGTCATGTGTGACGCCAGCAGCCTGCATTAACTTGTACCTATTAAATGTCACCGCAGGAAGCCTCTGGTAACCTGCCGTCAATAAAGGTTCTATGATTAAGTATTTGTTATTTGATTTGAATGAATGTGTGTTATCATTATTTAGCTTTGTTCCTTCTTTTGGCCATTCATTAAATAAAGTATTTTGGAAAAATATAATTTATATGTTTCCAACTCTGAGGTGATTTAAACTATTTTCACATATATGTAATGTACCCCTACAAAATCTGACTTTGAGATTTGAGCATACAAACATGATTTTTAATTTTTTGTTTGAAAGGTGCTACGGTTTAACTAGATTAAGTGATCTAATATGTACGTTATACACTAAAGGTGTTTTTAGACACGAGCCAGACATTTTCTTTCACTTAAGAACGCAGCAGGACATTGTCCAGGTGAGACGTGTTCACAATAACAGGAACATGATGTAAACATTTAGCTGAAATCACGTTTACAGCACATTGACTCCTGCCTCAGCCCTTAATGTTGTCGTCTTTCCAAGTTGACATCTTCGTCTGTATCTATTTGTAGATTACCAGTAGGTAGCAGACAACATTTACGTATTCATGGGTTCCGGACGTTTTAGTGAGAGTGAAAGTAGATGTAATTTTAAGAATGTATTAGCTGTTTGTCTTTAAACACACCCAAACTCCTGTTGTACACCTTTACTTCTGAACTGCACGTTCCTGTCTTTCAGGAACACATCTGACTCCCATCAGCTGCTCCCCCCCCCCCGTTGGCTCTGGCTCGGCGCTGTTGTTCATCACCACACCCTGGACTGACTGACCTTCGTTGCCGGTGGTAACCAAGGATAGCCATCTCTCTCTCTCTCCCACCGCCACCTTGACTGTGGATGGTGTGGGTCTGTGTTTGGGCACACGGCGGCATGTGTGCGTCATCGGTCATATCGCGGCTGGTCTCTTGTTTGCACACACATTAAAGTTGTGATGCAACTAAGAAACGCTTGACGTGATCCTGACAGGATGTTTGTTATCGTCACGGCGGCGTTGTTTTCTTTCCGTGGTGCTGAAAAGAAGAGGAGGAGGAGGAGGAGGAGGATGAGGAGGCAGATGAAGATGAAGATAAACAGCCTTTTGATTGATATCTGTTTTTCCTGTATAATTATTTACTGCTTGTTCGCTGACCGTTTGGAACGTTGGACATCCAGAAAAACAAGTTCGTCACAATGAGCAGCTGAGAGTGGGAACACGCCTTCTTCTCTCGGAACATGAGCGTGTCTCTTTAACATGCATGGCACAGACAGACGTCAGGACAGATGTTGTTTTGTGGCAAATACAGGGATGATGACTCACCTTTCCACAGCTGAATCATTCATAAAGTGTCCTAAATACCAAGGCTAGCACCCCCCCCCCCACCACCACCACCACCTCTTTCACAGCTCGGCTAATAGTTAGCCTTTTAATGAAGGGGGCCCCATGGGGAGGGGGTAATTCTCATTCCTCACTTGGGTCAGGTGACCGAACGCGCTCGGCCCTCGAGGCTCTTGCAACTGCAGTGTGTGTGTGACCCCAACTCCCCCCCCCCCAGACCCAACAACCCCATTAGCATTCCCCCTCGCATGAGAAACCTGTCACATGAGCCACGTTTTTGCACTTCTCGCTGCCTTGACCTCTTGTTTGCGTTACACCTGACTCACTTGATCAGCTGCTAGAATCCCACCCGTAAAGATGAGTTAGAAGGTTCTACACTTTGTTGTTCTTAAGTTAAATGTACGTCCTGAGCGCAGGGTTTGTCCGAGCAGCTTGATGGTTCCAGCTCTGAACCTGGATTTCCATTGAAGCGGCAGCTGCCAGTGTAGGTTTAGCAATCCTCTTTATAATACTGCTGAGTGTAGTAACCCGAGACCTGCAGTCGGGTTTATCCAAATCCATGCATAGGCGACGACAGTGTCATATTAGCGTGACAAATCTGCCTCTAATTTGAGCTTGAACCTTGACATCCAGAACCACGCTGGTGTCGCACTGGTTTACAGTAACGAACTGATCTGGAGCCTGTCTTCATTAAGTGTGAGGCCACAATAATCAATAAAAAAATACATTCTTAAGGTCACAAAATATCTCAGGTGACAGATTTGGCAATTGCAGAATAGCCGCTCATAACTGTTGGATGATTGAAGCCCAGTTGACAATTAAAAATCATACACAGAGAAGATGGTAAAGAGCATTTCCAGATTCCAATCACCACTGGATTGAACAAAATCCACACTGTGGCACTTCCACATCCTTCAGCTCATGATGCATCCCTGCACCAAGGTGTCTGCAGTCATTAGGCTCGCTCACACAACGTCAGTACATGGCAGGTCCAGTCACTTTTCTTTACCTGAAAACCCTGTCGACATTATCATACATTCATGTTTTTTTGTATATAATGATTGATTTAGAGGCAGAGAGTGAAGCTACTGCGGAGGGAGTTCAGTTTGAAGACCTGTCACTCACTAGCTGCTGTAAAGTCCGGGCATTTTCCCGAAATGCTCCTGAGAGGCTGTATGTGAGAACGTAAATGTCCAAGTCAGTTGCTTCGGACATTTTCCAGAACTTTTCCTGCCATGTTTTGGTTAAAAAAGACAAATTCTAACCAATGGCAAGTTCACCTTATTTGACGTGTGGTGTCCATAGATGACGTCTCGTTGGTGCACGGCTCAGCATGTGTCACTTTTGTTTTCAAATAACAGAACGAATGAATATACATCTTAAAGGTGCCTTCCAGAGGAGAGGAAATCTTCCAGGTACTTCACTGTCAACATTAGCAACTACGTGTAAAATCCCCTCTGATGATTTCCCCTGGGTTTCACGTCAGCGTTGTACAATAACTTCGCTGTTAATCGTGTATCAGCAGGAAACACTTTGTGAGGAACTTGGTGAGAAGGCAAAGACATGAGAAGTAGAAGTGAAATGGCGGCAAAGAGGATGTAAGGATTGAAGCACACACACACACACACACACACACACACACACACACACATGCTGAGCCGAAACAGAAATGAATCAGTTGTCCTGAAATAACCCAGAATCTACCACCTGAAATTGAAAGAGCTGCCTCAGCAGATATTTTTCAGTTTTGGCTCCACAGCTGTCAGGAGGTTTGAGTCTTTGCTGTGGTTTCGCAGCTACGAGGCCGGAAACTGCAAATTTCTCTCTTGTTTTTCAGGTAGGCTGAAGCGAAACTACGTCAAAGTTTGCTGTGGTTTCCTTCAACCTACCACAGAACGCAAAATTGTCAAGTTACAGCTCCAACCTCTTCTAGGTAATTTCTGCTTTAGTGACAACAACCCCCGTAAACTAAAATATCCGCCACACGACGGAGGTTTGTAACCAGTCACCAGGACCTGAAGCTAAAAGATGTGAAGACGAAACCCTGCAGAGTTAAGACCACTTTAATCAGAGCTGCATCTTAAACCTGATCTAATCAGCTCTTATGACGACAAGAGCTCGGGGGGGGGGGGGGGGGGGGCTTTTGTCCACTGGGGGGGTCGAGTGAAACCTCTTTGTCATGAAAAGGACAGTCCTCCGGGGAAAGGTGTATCCCCCCCCGCCCCCCCTGTCCTCTTTTCACAAAACACACACACAATGCTTACACTGACCTATTTCTGTTGGGAAGCTAAAGACTGGACCGGTCTCAGGTTCGAGTCCCAGGAAACTCCCCAGTTCCAGTGGAGGTGTTGTGTAACACAAACAGGACTCTTTCCCAGAAAGGCAACGCTGTGCTGGCAGAGGAGCGATAAAGGAAATAAACACTGTCGGCACATGTACGAGCTCAGATCACAAACCGGGAAAGTTGACGATGTTTTAAAAAAGTTATGATGTAATAAGACATAATTACATTTGTTGTACTCACCTGTTTTGGGGAGAGATTCTTTGAATAAACCGACCTTTGACTCTTGAAACTGAACCAAGAGCTCAGCAAACAGTCAAATTACAATCATTTGAATATTTTAAACTGCTGGTATCTCTCTCACATCAGGAGGAAACTGGTAATTTTGTTGACCTGATTTAAATTGAGATTACGCAGTGATTTGTTTGATGGTAAAAATTCTCAGGAGGTGTTTCTCATAAGTGTCGTTTGTTTTTGTCCTGACACCGTCGAGTGTCAGTAGTTAGATTAGAACATGTTTTCATTACGGCTGCGGTCATGTCAGTGTTGATGAATCCGTCAGTTAACTTAATCCAGTCTGGTGTCGTAGTTTGTCAGGTTTTAATATGTAACATTAAAAGGGATTTTATCAATACCTCCACAACAGAGGTTATGTTTTCATGCGCATTTCTTTTTTAGCCGTATTACACAACAACTTAGAAGTTTGGTGTGGTTGTGGTTTAAGGGGCAAATCTGGGATTCTTTACTTTTCAATATTTAGTGCACAGATCTTGATTTTACACTTTCTGGGGATGTTTTACAACTCGTTATCAGATGGTCCCCCCCCCCCATTTATATCAACTGTAAGAACAAGACAATTGTATCTTGGATTATTCAGCCATGTTCATGTTGTTGAGCCCATTGGAAACAAACCTAAAAAAAAAAAAAATAAAGGACTGGAACAAGGAGACGAGATGCAATGCAAAAAGTTTTTTAATGCAGTAATTAGACTACAAAGAGAGCGGCAAACAAATTAGAAGATGGCGTTTTTATATGCAGACAATACAATGACTCCGAAGCTGAGTATACAAATAAATAATATATTTAAATGATCGGTCCCCATCCCCCCTTAGAAATTTACAGAAATCCACCCACATTTCATCTTTGAGTGACAAGATTTGTAGTAAATCTTAAGATCCTCTGCAGGTAAATAAGTGAGGCTAAACTAAGCAGTCATAAACTCCATATCCCACAATTCAATGCAGTATCAGTAGTACAGACCTGCTGTAATACAAGGAGATTATGTGCTTAACTTTAGCATGGATATATATATATGAGCAGGTTGAGTTGCGTTCCATGTTACAATGAAGCCTTGTATGCTTTAGCTGTAGTTGATGAACACTACACGATAGCCAGATATACTTTAAGTTGTTGGGCTGACGGGTGGATTCAGACACTGATAAGTTGGGGGAAGAGTTCGTTGGCGAACATGTCTTCCCAGGAGCTCTCCGAGCACAAGGGAGAGGACATGTCGCTGAAAGGGGACGGGGGCCCTTCGTATCCGGAGTCACTGTAGGTGTCCGCAAGGCAGGGTTCCTTATCCAGGCCGCTGAGGGCAGAGGAGGAGGCCGTGGCGAAAAACTCATCCAACTGACTGTGATCGTCACAGCTGGGGATGACCACTTCCTCCGGCTCATCTTTGATGGAAACTGTCTCCTCCTCGACCACGACATCAGGGAACGCCACCTCCTGTTCAACGTCAATCTTCTCCTCCTCCTCCTCTTCGTACTCGTCGTCGCTCTCCGAGTCGTAGCATTGCCCGTCGCTCACCTCCTCCACGGGCTTGGTGTAGATGTGGTCAAAGTGGATCAGTTCATTAAGGGCCTCCAGCTTAACTGGTGAGGCCCCCAGAGGCGCAGGTGAGGCGGCAGGTACTGGGTGCCCCCCTCCGACCAGCAGCACCTGCGGCTCCTGGCACTGCTGCTCACAAGACTTGAGGAAGAGCTCTGGGTCAAGGATGTCCAGAAAGCCCAGGAGCAAATCAGACTGAGAGGAGGGGGGGAGAGAAAGAGGAGATTAGCCCGGTAACCCCATGACCTAACTGGTGTTATAGCAGCTTCCTTGGAAACAGGATTAAAACATTTTTTGTCAGAGACTCACCTCATTGTCTGTAGTGTCAGGACCATGTGTATCCATTGTGAAGTCTTCAGATTTAGGGAGAGCTGGGCCTGCACCTGCTGCGGAGGCACACGTAGCCTGAGTGCTGCGGACTCAGAAGACCCGATCCCTAAACCTGCGTCGTTCCCATTGGACAACTGTACCTGAACCTGCTGAGAAGAAGAAGAAGGGAAATTAAGCTCACTTCAACTTGAAAAGAATAAAAGTGCCCCCTCCCCCCCCTCATGCAGCCCCTTCTCAGCTCACTCTTACCTTCTCTTTGGAGTCGAGGGTGTCCAGCCCAAGTCTCTGTCTCAGTTCCTCGTTTTCTGTCAGGAGGCCGCTCGACTTTTCCCGAAGCAGCCTGTTCTCGATGTGAAGTTTCTGATTCTGCAGGAGGGGAAATGAACAGATGTTTTAAAACTCTGAACTGCAGATGGAAGAAACTGCGCCATGGGGGGGGGGGGGGGGGGGGGGAGGGGAGTCCATCACAGGACAACCCGACAGCTGAGGACATGTTCCACATGCACATACATGTCCTCGAGAAGATCCTTTGCGTACGTGTCTACGCTCCCTGCATTTCCTGTCTATACTGTCACAATCAAAAGGCAAAACGCCCAAAACGTGCACATTAAAATGATCTTTCCTGGTCTTTGATGTGTCCACTCATCTGGTCTTTTTGAGCTGTAATAACCAGACTAGTGACGCTCCTGTTTACAGACGGTTTTAAGGATAATCACCTCCAGCTCCAGCTCCAGGACCTGCTGCTCCAGTTCCCCCATTTTGGCCTTTTTCCTGTCTCTGGCTGTCTGAGCTGCGACTCTGTTCTTCAGTTTCCTGAAGAGAAAGACAAACAGATGAAGGGTTAATAGAGGAATTCAAACCCCCGGTCCCCCCCCCCCCTCCGTGATGCTGACGAAGCCCTCTGTCGGGACTTGGCTGCGCAATCACCGGCCATGTTGGTGCCACGCAGGCAGCCCCGCAGATCTGTGCCCCCGCGCTCAGAGGCTGCGGGGGGGCCGGGCGGGTCCACCCGGGTCCACCCGGTCCACCGCGCTCTGATAGCGGATCGACGGGCTCAAAGGCCAAGGACCGGGTTAGGGTCATCAGGGACGTTTGGGTCATTTACACAAACTCAAAGGCCGTTTAACAGATTAGACAACACGGACTCGTTGTCAGATGATGTGATACTAATGCAAATGTGCGGTGATTTCATTTTAAACGGGTCAATTTGATCCCCATTGTCCCCGGACAGTGTCGATATCTTAGGGCGTGTCCCGGAGCTGATTCCCGGAACAATGGCGCGGTCCCGTCCGCTGATATTTGCCGATAAAGACGGCGTGTTTGTTTTTTAACTCAAAACTAACCTGCGGAGCGCCTTCTCCTCCGGGCTCAGGTGGGTGAGCCGCTGCCTCTTTCGCACCGGCGGCCCCGCGGACGAGTTGGACTCCGAGTCCGACGACGCCGGGCTGGACAGCGCCGGGAGGACGACGGACAGGGGCCGGCTGTAGCCCGCCGCGGAGCCGCTCGGCTTCCCGGATATGAGGAGCACTTTGTGGGTCGCCCCGGTCCCCGCTGCCACGACCACCATGATGTATCCGAGAGAAGCCGCGTGGAGTCAGAAGTGACCGGTGATCCGGGTTTAATTTCGGCCGGATCCTGTGCGTTTTCTCCGGGATGCGTTGATTCTCTGGTCCCGGTGACTCTCAGCTGCTGGACGAGGGGCGTCAGCGAGCGTTTTCTACTATCGTGGGCACGCCTGATTGGCTGCCGGCGGCTCTGACGTCAAAGCGTTGCTGCCTGTGATTGGCCGCCCCGCTGATGTAATTTACATTAAAGGTTTCACCCAGTTCCTGATGAACTTCATTTCCCATCATGACCTGTTTGTTGTTTGTTTACTTTCCAGTCGCACATATTTCACTTCTTCTCTCAATCAGTTCATCGATCAGTTTGTGTTTTTATTGCCCATGTTCACTAATCACAATTTGTCCCATTGGTGCAGCATCAGGTTTCATGTTTTATTTAGCAAGTTAACACAGGGTCACACAGCACAATGAAGAAGAAACCGCTCAGCTCAGCAGTGCAGTTGGTTCAATTAAAATAAAAGCTAGAAAAAGTCAAATAGAAGACACTGACACTGTCACTGCAGGAGTGGAGTTGTCTGTTGACGGCTCAGCATCAAAGGATTCATGGTCCGTGTATGTCTGAGATACAGAACCTCGTGTTTTGACGGTGCGTAATCAAACTTTGACGCCACGCCATGGTGACGAAAAATCGATCTTTGAGTTAGTTTGTATCTCCATCTTGTTGAGATGACACTCATCTCAATTTGAAGTTGATCTGATGTAAGCCCTCAGAGAGAGCCACATGTGAGGATCCCTCTCCCAGGTCGCACAGAGCTGCAATAGATGCTGCGTGTAACTGAGAACATCAGCAAAATAGCCGATGATATACATTCAAGGGTGCAGTGGGACATTAGTTCCTGAATTAAGTAACAACTTTAACTGTATGGAGTGTGTGTGAATAGTTATTGAACCGTGTGAACCCATATTTGAGATTTCAAGTGCAGACAGGCCGGAAACCAGATGTGCAGAGGGTTGTTTGTCATGACTACAAGTTTAGGAGCCTGATGGCCTGATGGTAGAAACAGATGTTAAGTCTGGTGGAGCGTGCAGCCCTGCTCCTGTACCTTCTGATGGTACCAGAGTGAATGTCGCAGAGGGGACTGCCCTGGCAAAGTTTGACATTCTACAGTTGACCTCTTTTGGGGGACTGTCCTACTCCCTGTTCTCGATCTTGTACTGTATTATTTCCTCATTCTTACTGTACCTTTCTCCAGATGAGAAGAAAACCACTCAAACAAAACCAGCTTGGCCACTCTGGTTGCTTTCCCTGAAATGTTCATTTCCTTTTTCCTGTAAAGGAGTGTTTATGAAGTATTTGACAGCTTCTCTGTTGTCAAATGAGGCCTTTCAATTTCCATTCCTCTTCAAAAAACAGAGAGCAGCTCTCACAAAAACAACAGTACTTGACAATATAACAAAATACTAGTGGAAATGCAGACAACAGTCATAAACCACTTCTATGTGAACTTTGAACAAAACAACAGGGGACTGGTTCGGCTCACATGTAGTGAAATGAGACCCTCAATATGAGTTTATGGACGTTTATGCCGTCACACCAAAGCTGTGTTTGCTTTCGAGGACTTAGTCCACAAACCGTCTGTCTGGTCTCAGGTGAAGGTGTCATCAGAAAGTAAACAGGCCTCAGTCGCAAACTGTTGAGAAATGAAGGTATCAAGCCAGTTCACAGTCTCCTCTCTGCCTTAGACTGCTCTTTGTCCTCAAACAGGAATCCACACTCAGTCTCCGGCCGCCGTTGTTTACAGCTTTGTAACCATGTTCCCCCTGTGGTCCGTCACTTCAGGAGCAGTAACTACCGCAGCCAGAGCAAACACCGGCCTGTTTGCAGAGCTTTACCGGCACTGCAGAATCAACATCTGAGAAAGTGAGAGCTGGGGTTTACGACGGGTGTCACAGTGTGGTGTAGTATTGAAGCGAGACAACAGGATTTCAATACAGGATGTCCTTTATTTTCAGGAATACATCTAACGGGTCGAACTCTGAAACGACTCAGTTTGAATCCCCGTCCATGCTAACATTCACTTTGATACCGATGTACGCAGGAAGCATTCATGTCTCCACAAGCCCGGCAATAAATAAGGAAATACAGGCACCATTGCACTTCCTCGTGACTATTTTCTAATGTCAGGTTTCTTTATGTCACTCGAGAGAGCAAACAGGCAATGAAACATTTATATGACACTCTACCCTGTAGCCATATGATGAAACTAAGTTATTTTTGACTTGGAATGTCACATGGGGGGGGATATTTGCTGTCGGGGAAGTGACCTCCCACATTTGCATAGCTCTCATAGTTTGTGGGATAAAGGTATGACAACTCGAAAGAATTCAAAAACCCTCTGTAGAACAGCCAGAGGGACTTTTCCTTTGGCCTTTCTGCTCTGTCCTGTGTCAGCAGCCGCTTGTCACTGTGGAAATGTGCAGGGTGACGGTTAAAAGTCAAATAACTGCCTTTGTTCAGCCAAAATACAAATCCAGTGCTTTTCAACATTAAATAAAATGTCCCTCAGACTCATAATCAACCTCTAGTTAAAAGAACATAAGGTTGTGGCCTCAGAGTTGTGCTCTGTAAGTGCTCAATGAAAATGAGCTTACAGGTGGAACAACACAATGTACGAAAAAAAACACTTGACGCTCTCTGAATACAAGTGTCACAGGAGGACGTTTTAAAGTCTTTGCTGCCCGACTGGTTTAAAAGTCTTTGAGCACACTTGAACTCACCTTGGAGCAACACATGACAGGAGCCCTGGCACTTCCTGAAACGTCTTATTTAATCAAACCAACTGTTCCGGAGAAGAAGAAACAGAGTCAACAAATAACCACACGCAAGAACTCAGTAAAATCGAACTGTTATGTTTAGCATATCATCAAATAAGCCAGCGAGCTATTGGACACATTAATATGTGGCCAGTTAACATAGTTTAGTAAAGTTTGCTTTCTCCAAGGTTGTATAATTTTTGTTTAATGCTCCTCAGGGCCGATAATTCCCCACTGCTTCTAATCGTATTCTAAACAAAGCTAACAAGCTGTTTAGCTGATGCGTAAGTGCCCGATACCTCTATTCTCTCAAATGACCAGCAGGGGGCGACACCACTGATTGCAAAAATAAGTCAGTTTCTATGAGAAAAATCACTAAATTATTGAA
This sequence comes from Verasper variegatus, assembly GCA_026259375.1. Classification (NCBI taxonomy): domain Eukaryota; kingdom Metazoa; phylum Chordata; class Actinopteri; order Pleuronectiformes; family Pleuronectidae; genus Verasper; species Verasper variegatus. The sequence continues at coordinate 3,322,418 of CM048041.1, read as the reverse complement.
GATAATAAAGTCCAGTATGCATTGGTGTGGATACTGTGTGATTGACAGATCGTACCGTCCAGTGGGTGCAGGTTGCTGGTGTAGGTGATCAGGCTCCACCCCCTGCTCCTCCAAATATGGTTACTTCTGGTTTAAAAAAAAACAAAGATGGCGCTGATGCCGAACTCGAGGCTTCATAATGTCAGTTCACAAACCAACGGGTGTCACCTCAGACCTTTGAATTTTGTATTTTCAGATGATATCCAGGGTTCAAAAACATTAGAATATATCTTTTCAGAGCAAATCTTTGCCTGAGCAGTTTGGGATTGATTTAAGTTTTAGCAAAGACAGTTCTTTGTGATTTTTTAGGGTTATAAAGCTGCAGCACAACTAATTAGCTAAATGACAGCAGCTCTGTTATGGATAGTAAAGTTAAGCATTTAAGCATCTGGCCTCAAAGTGAACCCCAGCTGGTGTTTTATTGTTGGTGTAGGGAAGGAAGGAAGAATTCTATTTGAGCTTCACCACCATCACCGGGGTCAGCAGACTGAGGCCTGATTTAAAGTCATATAATGTTTATTATAAAGGAATCAGTGATGCTGCATTTCAGTTTCTGACAACAAACAAGGAGACAGTGGAGGAGGCTCTAATAATGTGTCTCTCAAGAACGAGGCAAACTGTAAACAGTGGAAATCTCTTCCTTGAGTTCTTTGGTCTTCTCGCTCTACTGGCTGCACTGCCCCCACTGTCTGGTAGCTTCTGGTGGTTAGAGTTTGCATATGTTAGCAAACTGAATATCGCTTTACCAGTTGTCATGGTGTCAGTTCATCTACTATAAAACTGCTCTGGACTGCTGAGACTGTTTCAGCCTTTCAATATGATCCATTGTTAACAGAAGCCTGACTAATATGCATCCTCGCAGTCCCCCTTAAATCAATGGTTACACATCCTGGTTTCAGATAATCTTCCTCGGAGGCTCAGAGAGAGGACTCTGTGCATATCTATGTATAGTCTGCCCCGGCTGCTAGACTCTGCCTAACTAGTACTTAGACACACATACACACACACACACACACACACACACACACACACACACACACACACACACACACACACATCCTCGAGTGCAGAAGTGAAGATCCTGCCTGCAGCTCTAAATTGGAGCCTGTGATTAAAGAGGGTGTATCCTAAAAGCCACAGTTTAAAATGGACCAAACCCAAATGCATCACAGGAACATCTCAGGGTGTGTTACATTGCACTTCATCATCCAGATGGTGACACGGCTGCGTAGTTAGATTTAATCAGGCCCTCCAGATTAGAGCTGCACCCTGTGGTATTCAGACTGCTGTGCTAAATCCGGGCGTACTTACTTTTCTCTCCCAAATACAAAGGCAAATATTGGCCACTGGCACCTTTACTCGGTGTAACTACTGCTACTCACATGCATCATCAATCACCTGCACTCTGCAGTAATCTCATTTAATTATAACCTTGATTAAAACAATATCATTAGATTAAAACGTGTCTCAGCTGCAGCAATCATGATTTAATCAGGAATTAAATACCAGTGCATGTGTAACTAAAGGCTGCTGGTTACCTCACACGGCCTATATATCCTTAAAGAGGCTTTGTTTCTACTGTGGCATTCTGGGTAAACAGTAACGCCCGTGTGTGCTCATCGGGGTGGGCACGGGTGTTATTGGTGGTGTTGCAGGGCAAAGCCCGGATGGACAATGGAGGTGATTGGGGTCACACCCTGGGACAGCAGCCAGCTGCAGAGGGGGGGGCGGTGGGTCGATGTGTTTGTCTGTTTGCCTCTACCTCCTCCCCATCCTCCCCCCCATCGCACATCTCGCTTCCTACCCACGATCCACCGGGGTGTTTATTCGGCCTGGAGCCTTCCCACACCCTCCATCTCTATCTCCTGCTCCTTTCTTTTTCTGCAATTTCTATACACACACACACACACACACACACACACACACACACACACACACACACACACACAAACACATGCGTATATACCTTTCCCGTCATTGTCCTTCACCTTTTTTTCATGTCCTTTACTCTGCATCATTATTATGCTGGAAAAAGGTTTTGGTTTTGTTCAGTCTTGTCATTTTACACATCAAGTGTTTCAGTAGCTCGACTAAATTTCCAGCAATAATTTATTAAAAAAACCTATTTGTTGCAGCTTGAATGAATTTAAAGGGCTGTTAGCGGTACTAACTAAGAGGAACCATCTCTACTGAGTGCCATTCAATCATTTCCACTCTGCATCCCAGTGCTGTGCAGGAGTGAGAGTCTCTGCAGTCGTGCAAAAGCAGCCCTGTCATACCCTTCACTTCACTCCATATCTCCTGGCTCGTTCACTCACTTCATTCTGAATTCTCCACAACGGTTCGTCTACAGCCGGTTGGCTCTTTATCTGAGTGTGTTCGAGTGCATGTACGTGCGTGCCAGCCTATCTGGAGATAAGGGGTGCACCTCTTTGCATGTACATATCAGGCAGTAAAGAAGATCAGAGAAACACCAGTGGAGCTCAGTCGCTCTCAGATGTCCCTGCTGTCAGATTAAAGAAATCCTTCTTGTCTTTTTACATGCTTTGAAAGTTTTTAATGAATCCATCCATTCCACAGCTTCTGCTGCAAATGACACATCCACCGTTAATCAAGAGACCTCATAGGAAAGAGAACCACCAAACCAAATATGTCCTCTGACCTACATCCGACCAGTGGAACAGTGCTTGTTGTCTGTCCTCTCTGTAATTGTCTTAGGGTCTCTGCAGGCACTTTGCCCGCCCTGATAAGCCGCGCTTTGTCACTGCAGAGAGCTGACATATCGCTCTTTTTGTTGGACGGGCCACATTTACGCAGCTCTCACTGTACTGGCAGAGGAACAACAACAAGTCCCTTTGCCAGCAGCAGCAGCAGCAGCAGCAGCAGCAGCAGCAGCAGCGGCAGCGGCAGCAGCACTGTGGTGTTCGGAGAGAGGAGGGCGAGATGATGCAGGGGCCCCATTGTTGGTTGGTTTGTTAAGATAAGATCTGAAAGATGGACGACCACGACACTTGGTGGGAGGAGGTTTTATGGGTCTGGAAAGAATCCTTTAAACTATGGATCTGGATCAGGGGGCGGATTTAGGATCTTCTTCTTACTTTGGAATCATTTGTGGAGCTTGTTGAACAATAGTTAGAAGGCTGATATCTATCAGTGTGTGAAATAAGGTGCAGCTTCATTGAATGTAAAGGCCTGATGGACCTTGGGGGGTGTATTAGCTCTACTGAGTCTAGTTACAGGATGTTATGTTATACTATCTACCTTTGTATTGTGTTTTTGTCCTGTTTTGTTGTCTTTTATTTTGTGCACCTTCAAGCTAAGTGTCCCACCTGCAATAACAACTGATCAAATATTTTAACTTCAGGCATAAAAACGTATGGAAGAAATATTTTGTGCCAAATAAAAGTGATTTATAATCAGCAGATATACAGGAAATGATTCTAAGAGCATTGTGTGAACATGTATGATGCAACATTGATCTGATGCAACACAGCTGCAAAGAGGAAGACGTCAAAGCCACATTCAACTGATACTCATCACAACCTACAATGTGTTGGTGACTGTCACTTCCTTTAATCTAATCCCACATGTTTATCTTATATACATCACACATGTTTTAACTACTTTTACATGCATGTCAAGCACTTTGTGTTTCAGCATGAATTATTATTATTATTATAATTATTAACATTATTATTAGTATTAGTAGTATAGTAGTAGTTGTTGTTGTAGTAGTATTGACATAATATTACATTTTTCTAGCACTTAGTTATGAGCCTGTCAGGGGTCGATGCACAAGTCATGTGTCTTACTGCCCCCTAGTGTCTGTAACTGCACATTACAAATAACAAATAAAAACCTTACTTTAAAAAGGTTATTTTAATTACAGAAGGAATTCAAATGTTTAAAGAAAAGTTGATTTGGATGAAAAGTAATGGTTGATTTCTTATTCAGGTTAATATTGAGAGATCCTTGTTTGAGCTCATCAGCATCAGCTCATTTCTGCCTCCTAGTGGAGAGTTGATGAACATATTCTCTCGTTCTAAAAGGTGAGGTAGTTTTATTTACCCCTGATCTTTTTTGTCATAGTTTGTCATAGAAATATAATGTATTTTTATTTGTATTAATGTTGTATCTCCTTAAAGGAAGGTGACAAAAAATACTAAACTTAAGTGAATAACCTTGGACCTTAGAACAAACATGTAATGTAATTTATGTTTTGTTCTTAATGATACAGCCTCATTTCTGTCAACAAAATACTACATCATTTAATATATATCTGCAGAGGAAGATGAAACTGAAATTATTTCGTCAGCTGCTGTTTCCAAGGTCAAAGATGAACTTAACATGAAAACTACAGAAAAAAGAAAGATGCTCGTCTCACAGGACTTTAGAGGTTTGTTCTCAATCTGAGCTGAAAATCCACTTAAGGTCAAATGATTCCAACTCAGTGAAATAATAAGTTGATGAACCACCGCTTCAAACAAAGATCTGATTCTCCTGGGAAACTGCAATTGTGTCTACCGGCTACTGGCTTTGAAGTCCCTTTGATATCCACTTTAACTAGATCCTACACCGTGTGTGTGTGTGTGTGTGTGTGTGTGTGTGTGTGTGTGTGTGTGTGTGTGTGTGTGTGTGTGTGTGTGTGTGTGTGTGTGCACCCACCACCACAAAATCAGCCTAAAACAAAACAAGTCCCTCAGACGTCACAGGGACCCAGGAGGGGAGACGATCTGTTTTCAGTCATGGTGAACCACATTTCTCTCCCTGACCACTTCACCAGTCATCCCCCCCCCCATCCTTACATCCCTACTGCCACCCGACCACTGGGTGGCACTTGTGGCAAAGTGTTGCACTGTGTCAGCATGTCCTCTCACACAAACCAAACATCCCCTCTCTGAGAGCAGGGTGGTGTGCAGACCTGACTTTTCATTTGGGGATTTAGATGTTTTGGGGATTTGCTGCTGTGACGCATTCTTTTCCTCCTCGGAGGGGGGGGGGGGGGGGGGGTTGATGATGTGTGCCTGCAGCCAGAGGTAATAAGGGAGCCATCAAATGGGAGGTTTGGGGAAGATGATTGGACCATCAGAGAGAGAGTGATGGGGAGTTAGTGAGGGAGAAGAGTCAGGAGGGACGGAGAGGAGGAGACAGGGGCTGAATGAGAATGAGACTGTGAGATCAAATGAGAATCCCACTGAGCTTCTGTGCCTCTAAATTGAGCCTTTAACATTAAGAGAGTTAATTGTGAACTTTTCAAGCCCAAATTTCCTCTTATTTAAGTAGAGAGACAAATCTTTGCTTCATAATTTGACTAACTATCACTCAGTCAACTAATGGGACAAAACACACAAATGTTTGTGTGCATTTAGAAGAAATAGGCTCAAAAGTAGAATTACCTTGCTTGTTATATCTTTTCAGTATTTCCTATATGTAGTATGCACAGTATATTTAAGATATTGGACCTGAAAACACACATGGCTTGATTTTCAGACTCTAGAGGGTTAATGTAAAAAGAATATTGGAACATGCAACATTAAGGGAAAGTTTTATATTTTGCTCTTAAGTTACAGGAATTTGATATTTTTGAATAAACGCATACCAATAAACACTTGCAGATGTGAGACTGGTATTGATCCTCTCCTCCAGCTCCTGGCAAGAAAGTGAGTGAGTGCATTGGATCGTAGTGTCGTTTAGAAGTTTCCCCTTAAAACTGCAGGACCCAGTAGTTAAGTTAAACCTCTGGTGCGTCGATATTTTCCAACCAGTTACCACAGAAACAGACCCCTGCAATTTATGTTGGTGATATATGCAAGATAAATACGTTCAGCTTTAATAGTTTTGTTAGATTTGTAAAGTGGAGGATGTCACTAAACATGAAAACAGTGCACACACACACACTGTCCCTAAAAGTCGTCACCTATCTCCTGTTTCCTCTCGTTTCCTCATCCACTTTCCCGTCATGTCGCCATTTTTTCTCTTTGATCGCTGATGAGGACATCAGCCTCCAACGTCTGTTTTTCATGTATCAGGTTTTCTTTTTTATTCTGAATAAAGTTTCCACACTGATCACAGCCTGGTCCTGAGAAAAGAGGATTTCTGCACCTGGGAAGTTCATGTTTTTTTCAGGAATGGAGGCACCATGTTTGTTTAAATCACTTTCCTTTTGCTTTGCTGTGACTGTGTGTGTGTGTGTGTGTGTGTGTGTGTGTGTGTGTGTGTGTGTGTGTGTGTGTGTGTGTGTGTGTGTGTGTGTGTGTGTGTGCAGATTCCATCCATCCATCCATCCAGTCTTTTGAGAACATGTTCACGCCTGTGTGAGTGTATCAACATCATATCCCCCCTATCCTCCTCGCTCCTCAGAGCAGATTAGCAGCGCTGGAGTTGACTGAAACGGCTTTGAATTCTCCAAACCCCCCAAACTAACCTCTGGGAACATACCTGTTCTTGCAGGCCTCAAACGTACAGGTGCCTCATTTCAAAAGACTGCAGCTCCCGTCTCTTTTACTCTCCCTCGCTCCTTCTCCTCTCTCATTTCCCCCCCCCCCTTACGGCTGCAACTTTACCCCTTGACTGAACCAGGGGCCTATTGAAATACCTCCCCCTGGTTCAGTCTGCACTTCAAAGTCCACTTTCACCCTGGAGCCAGATCCGAAGGGAAAGCAAAGGGCCCAGCCCCTGAATAGTTGGGCCTTCAAAGCCTGTAACGGTTGGTTATGAGCTGTTTGAACACCTCTAAAAAAAGAAGACGGTGATTGATGCTCTCGTTTGTCCACTGTGTAGTTGATACTGTAATTAGAATTGTCTGACCACAACGTCAGACGGACAATTAGGACTTTCATAAAGCACTGACTTAGCTTTTAAGATATTGAGCAGAGGAGCTGCTTTTTGTGTGACCGATTAGTCTACACAAGGATTTTGTAATAGTAATATAAATATAGGCAAAGATCTGTAAACATTGTCATTAAATAAATCGATTTTGTAGTCTTGGTGTAAGAGAAATATTACAAAATCATGGAAAGTACAAAATTGACCCAAACAAAGTCAAGGTTCACTTATTGACCTTTTTCAGAGCATTTAAATACATCTTATGTCTTAATCAGCATAGAAGTTTAAACTTGCATTACCTGACTTTTTGGCCACTTGGAGACCAGGTGTGAACACAATAGCTGTTTATCAGGTACACCTCAATGCTAAAATGAATGGAGTACAATACAACATCCCTGTGGTAAATTATATTTTCATAAAGGTAATAATGTTAAGTTTGTATTTAAATTGTTTGATAGTTGTCAGCTCAACTTTACTAAACTTTTTTCAACTTTTTTGGCGGCAGCAATTTGTGGTGCTGTTGGATTTTATCCCATTATATGCACAGATGTTTCTATCATTTCGTCCACTCCATTTATATAAATGAGGGTAGACTAAATAAAAGGCCTCTCTGTATTGTATACAGTTAAACCTCTGGCCTTGCCTGCAGATAATACAAAAATAAAACCAAAGAATTCTCATGACAATGACAGCAATTCACTTTCTCTTTGATAAAAGAATCTGAGACGTGTTCGTCAGCGTGATCCCTTCTGGTTGTACGACTTGTTGGATCATGATCCGAGTCGACAAAACACACAAGCAGCTGTAAAGGATCTGAAATGGGAGAGAAATCTGTGAATTATTTTTTGTTAAAGTGGTTTGGATCCACACTCAAGGTAATGAAGCCCAATGTCGAGCGTCATGTGCAGCTGAACTGTTGTAATTGCTTGGTGGAGTTTGGGTGCTCAACAGAAAGCTTTCACCCACATTCTGAAAGAGACAGTGTTGTACAGACAAGTTTTGTGGTGAGCGAGCTAACTGCTAAGAAGCTGAAACCTCATTCCGAGGGAGGCTTTGTGAACGAGGGCCTTGTTGCTGCTGCAAACACAAAGTAAAAAAGCTGCATTTTCCTACTCTGCAAGAACAAAAGCCTGCTATGAATATCTGAATAAGGGTGAAAAGCCCCTTTAGGCAAATTGGAAAGAGGTCTCACAACATGAAAAATAAATGAATGGGACTGAACATATTCGTTAATCAGTTTATTGTGGAACTAGCTGAAGTGCCTGACAACACACAACACAAAGTCATTGAGCTGCAAACTAAGGACAAGCGCAGACCTTCCTCCAACAACCTCGCTTTGTTCGATTGTTCTGGAAACTTTACGTGTGTCCTGAGGATTTTACCATTCAGGGGAGACATGAGCTGAGGTTTGCATCTCGGTTCTGGAAAACCTTTAACTTTTCAAGACTGACCGACCACTGACCACCTGGAGAACCAGCAGCGGGTAGCATCATCATCTTCACCATCTGACATCAGATGCCCCGTGAAGGAGAAGCACTTCCTGCCATCGCATCACGAGGTTAGTGTGATGTATGTGTTCAATCGTTAAGTACGGCCCTCGAGGATGTTATTATAATTCATAACCCTTCAACAGGACAAATCTTTCCCCGCCTGTGTTCTATTATTTTGCGCCTGTCGTATTAGACAGTACTAGTGTTTAGAAGGTGTACCTAATAATCTGCACTTGGGTTCAAAGCTAAAGGGAACTATTTACCCTCGATACCTTTGAGGCTCTACAGTGAACCTGTTAGCAGACAGTTGGTTATTCACACATCCTGCAGCTGTGGAGCAACGTTAGCTTGGATTCGAAGTTCTGCAAAGTTCTGAGCTGAACAACTCCGATGAACTGAAACTTGTTGGGCGCCGTGAAGTCGGGAGGAGCTGCAGACTAACAACTGCTGATAATTCTGATAACAACCGACCCCTTTCACATTATCACATGCTGCCAATTCATACATTGCTATTTTAAATATATTGCTAAAAGCCACTTAAATTGATTATATACAAGTATTATTACGGAGAACACTCCACACTCAACACTCCACTTTTCCCCAACGTCCTCTCAACTTCTAATCCTCTGCAAAACATTTCATGAGAGTTTCCCACTGGGGTTTGTGCAATGACATCATTGCAAACATGCAACATACTCTGAGCCGACTGGAGTCAATAGTCATGGGGAAAGCATCCCCCCATAATCTGGGGGCTGCGGGGCCCCCTAATTGCTTTATGTAATAATATGCTGCAGTGATGCGCTCTTCTGGGAGCCATGAATGTAAACGCTCCCCCTCCTCATCATCTCCTTCCTTCATTAAAACATAACGTCAGCACCGTGCCAACAAAGGGACAATTCACGGAGGCTGAGAGCCCGGTTGGTGCACATAGTGCTGCAGCGAGGGGCTGATCAAACACACTCAAACGTTCCCTTTGGGTATTATTAGTAACCCATGATCTGGTGTTTATTTCATTTTTATTTATTTATCCAGGCAAGTCATTTAGGGACAAACCCTAATTCACAGTGACACGCCGGACTGACGCTTTACAGGAACTACGAGCATCATCGCAGTCGTACGATAATGACGCGTGTAAATCTGTAAGTGAACGAAGTAGCTTGAGGTTAAGCTGAAGAGACACGTCAGGACTTGGACACAGCGAACAACGGATAAACCTCCAGAAACAAGTAAATGAATATAAGACAGTTGTATTTTCATACAAGTATTTACGTGATTGTTGCCACATTCAAGATTCGGCCTTAAAAGAAAAAGCATCAATGTCATGCAACAAGAAACTTTGCTATGTAAAGATGGACGACATGTGACTGCTCCCCAATAGTGAAGCCAAAGCATCTTGATTGCCCCCTGGTGGCTGGCTGCAGTATAACTCATAGATTCTGCATCCTCCATGTTAGTGAATGGGACACAGGCCAAAAGTACATATCAAATTTATTTTCCTCCAAGATGGTTTCTGTCAGTTTGGATATTTCTAATCACACTGATGTTTACTATTGTGCATGTTTATTTGGTGCCATAAAAACGAGGTGAAATGCCATGATTGACAGTTGAGTCTTAGGCAATTAAACAAGTGATTAAGCACTTCTTTAATTGCCCTTTGTTTCAGCTCTAGCTAGGTTCATACTCCAGGGCTGGAATAGAAGAAAGAAGAAAGACTGTGTTTTACCACAAACAGAAAAAAGAGCTTTGTAATATCACATGAAACTTCTTGAAGAAGAAAACCCCGACAGACTTCCCTCCTCACTGAACAGCCTGTTGGAAGCGATGGCAGAGTAATCCACCGAGCCGGCCATCATCCGTCAGAGTCACTCTTATCCTCAGCCTAAACAAGCGGCACAGCTGATCCTTCTCAGGGAGTTTCAACACCGGAGCGTCAGGAGAGGATCCACAGCTGCTAACCTCAGAAGAGAGAGGGGGGGGGGGGGACAAGGATGTGAGAAAATTAGACGTATTATAATCATCATATGTCTTTTTCAAAACGATTCAAAAGGGCCAGATGTGACCAAAATCAGAATACTCTTGTAAACACTGGATTTAAGTTGAAGGAAAGTAGAAAAATGAAGTTGCAGCTCTGGTGGATTGAAAACCAGCAGTGACCAGCAGAGGGCAGACTTGCAATAAAAGAGGAACCGAGTGTGGCTCACTGTGACCTGATGCATTTCTTGGTCCATTAGTGAACTGATGAAGTAAATCTAATTCAATTTCCTCATCGAGCTTTGTGCCTTTAAAGTCCCGTCGGATTCATTCATTCCGTCCTATGTATTTCAATGCGTGTGTTGAGAGAAACCGAAACAGAGAGTGTTCAGTGTCACGAGACAGATATGGGACATGTGGTGTGGATCAGGATTCATAAAACAAAGAGTGACGTCCAGTGTGATCTGTAAATTATTGTCACGCTGCTGAAGAACTTCTAGAGTTTCGTCTTTGAATTGTTTTCCACGCTTCTTCTTCTTCTTCTTTTCTTTTTTTCTCCTTCTGAGTCCGAACACATGTTGACCATCATGCTTTCTTCCAGAGGCGGCTGCATTCTTGACCTAAAAAGTCCTCACAGTTGGTTTTCATAATCACACTGCCACACAGCTGACAGCAAGATGAGACCTGGTTGTTTTCTGGGCTGTTTTTGGACATCGATCACCGCGCACAGCTCAGGCCTTTTAAAAATACCTGAGTGTTTTCTTTGCAGCACACGAGTTTGGTGGAATTATTGTGGTTCAACTCAAGACACAGAACGGAGAGATTGAACTCAATGTGGTACGCTCACCCTTGGGTTGACAGCACCAGGCATGGTATGGTGCTATGAGCTCTTTCCACAGATTGTTAAGTTGCACAACGATTCAAATTGTCTCCTTTTGTAGGAATAAAACAATGATCTGTGTGTTTGTTTCGATGTCCATTCGGGACACAGTGTGCTTATTTGCTGACACATAATGAACTATCTCACAGTCCGAAAGAAAGAAAAGGCAGAAGATGTTCTCCGGGGACTCGGCGTGCATGTCTTTACACAATACACTGGGTTTTTTTAATTCTGAACAGAGAATGATTGAGAAATAACTGCAGTAAATCCCAGCAACACTTTGTTTAAAAGAGAAATACTTTAACGAGGATACTAATAAAACTGGTGTTCATCAAGAAATAAACGATGAATCACGAGCTTGTTCTCTATCGTAACCCTCAGATTCAGACACTTACTGCAGAGGGACATTGTGTCGAATTACACGCTAACATTTTGAGGTTTGTAAAAATGAAATGATCTACCGATTCTCTCATCGGGCCTGTCTCGATGACGACGACTTTGAAGATCAAAAGCAGCAGTTAATCTGAGAAAAAGAGATCTGCCTTGAACCAGAATGACCTTATACCTCCGCAAAGGCCCGACAGTCCCCTTAAATTCCACACTAATGCCACATTACGTCATCTCAGCTACACATTAGTGGTGGTTACAGATTTGTAGCTACATTTGTTATCCTACAGCGGCTGGGAAAAAAAGCATACCCCCCACGTGACACCACATCTAAATCCCCGAGATCCAGTTTTATTGGGTTCACCAAAAATATCTCAGATTCTTTCATCAAGATCCACAAATCATTCCCTGGGAAATTGGTAAAAATGCTGAAGAAATACAGGCCCGTTCTCGCAAGGTTACGTAAAGTGATAAATGATTCCATGGTTTCGCAATCTGCGCCAACATTTATTGGGTTCCTTCGCCTCCACCCATGTCCCATCCTTCCGAGGTTCGGTAGCCGAGTGTTTGTGTGATGCTGTTGACGAACAAACATGTTGGTGAAAACACATCGTCCTTGGTGGAGGTAACAACATCATGAAAATTTACATGAAGGTGATTGAAACAAAAGTTTCCTCAGGTATTGCAATGGATATAATGGAATGTATAGATAGATGTATAGATAGAAATTGTAACACTTAGTTATATATATAATATATATATACACAAACATTGAGAGAGATTTAAGAGTTTAAAAAAGATAGAAAGATAGATGTATAGATGTACATATGTATAGATGTATATATGTATAGATGTATAGATAGATGTATAGATGTATAGATGTATAGATGTACATATGTATAGATGTATAGATAGATGTATAGATGTACATATGTATAGATGTATAGATGTATAGATAGATGTATAGATGTATAGATAGATGTATAGATGTATAGATGTATAGATATACAGATAGACAGAAAGCGAGTGCTATGACAAATGCTATAACATAAACAAATATTATTTTGATTATTATTTTATTCAAACTGAGATGTTTCAAACACGTACCTTTTGTAATCTGATTGAAAAATTAGCCCGGTTCGGTCCCACAGCGTCCTGAGGAGGGTGGTGTTTGTTTTAAGGTGGTATGACAGCCTGAAACATGTCAAACTCACACAGAGAGAAAGAGAAGGGCCCCACGGACAGGCGAGGGGCCCCGGCAAAAAAAATGAAACTGAATTAACTCAAACTTGAAGATTTCTGGAACAACACAACCCCCTTCCCCTCACCACCACCACCACCACCACACCCCCCTCTCTCCGGTTCCCACCATGCAACCCCCCCCCCCTGAGTCTCCGCGGTGCCTCCTTAACTGAGCGCTGCCACTTTAGAATGAGGAGAGCGGGTCAGGGGGACCGGTGGGTGGGGATTGAACCCTTTTCACAGAGAGACAGAGAAAAAACTAAAAAAAATCACGTGTCTGGAGATCAAAGGAGATCCGCTTTGTAGAGGAGGAGGAGGAGGAGGAGGGTGAGAAAGAGAAAGAGAGAGAGAGGGAGAGAGAGAGGGAGAGAGAGAGAGAGAGGGAGGGAGGGAGGGAGCAGCCTGTGTGATTGACAAGAGTCGCAGTGGTGAAATAAACACGCGTCGGTCCGGGCGCAGCTTTTATCGCGCAATTCCGACTCTTTCTCCCTTTTATTTCGCTATTTTTTGACGCATCGCCCGCAGCAGCTCCGACTCCGCTTCGCCCTCCCGCGACAACAATTCGTCCGCGTGAAATTATGACCCGATCGGCGCAGAACCAGCCGGCAAGATGATGGTTTCGCCGGGGAGAGGCTCGCACCGCGTCCTGCCCGACCCGGTGCTCCTGCTGATCCTGGCGGTGGTCGCCGCCGCGCGCCTCGGTCCCGTCTCCGCCAAGGACACCGCCTTCGTGGAAGTGGTCCTGTTCGAGTCCAGCCCCAATGGAGATTACACCACGTACACGACCGGCTTGCAGGGACGGTTCTCCAAGGCTGGAGCCACGATCAGCGCGGAGGGGGAGATCGTTCAAGTACGTGGAGAAAGTCTTTATTTCGAAAGGGTGGTGGTGGTGGTGGCTGTGGGGGGTGGAGGGGACTGACAGGCTGCAGGGTCCCGGGCAACGCTGCCTGGACCCCGGGTGTAATTTCACCGAGCTGCCCCTGCGTAAAACTTTTTCCACGGGGGCTCTGGTGTGTGTGCATATAGTGTGTGTGTGTGTGTGTGTGTGTGTGTATGTGTATGTGTGTGTGTGTGTGTGTATGCGCGTGAGGATGGTACCGAGCATGCAGCCTATGCGGTCACAAGATGGCTCCTATCTTGTGGAATTCATTCACAGTGAAAACATGCTCTTGCAGGTTAGTTTGTTGATGTGTGCGGTTCAGCCCGAGCTCTTCTCCCTGTGTTCATCCACGTTAAGCTCCTCCTTTTTAAAAAAACAACATGCAAACAAATAAACAAACAAACAAACAAAAATATAAAGTTTACTTCCACCGCCTCCTTTATTAAAAAAAAAAAAAAAGTTTGCAAACTCCCCCCCCGGGCTGCAGGCCACTGTCTCCGGGCTCGGGTCGGTTGGATCACCCGCTTCTGTGGCGACTCTTTTGGGGACATTAACTTTAGTTTTAAATGCACATAAAAGTTAGATTTAATGATGTTTGTGTTCACTGGAGCAGAGGAAACTGAACCAGAGCCTGTGAACTCTGCTACTGGTAGTTTGTGATGCTGCATGTTTTTACTTTATTGGTTTTAAAAAATATATATATATAACTGAACAAGCAGTCATCATGGAGGCGACCCCTCCCTCCCCACTCCTCCTCTTCCTCCTCTACCCACCATGTTTTACCTCCTGCCCCCCCCCCCCCCCCCCAAACATGACAAGTGCACTGGACTGGAGCTGCTCACACACAAACCATTGGATTGAGTCACTCCAAATATTCAGCTTTTCTCCCCAACGCCAAGTGTTTATTTGAAGTTTTATAATTCTTGCTTAATCTACTTGGCCGCTGCTTGAGAGGCTGAGAGGAGAAGAAGAAAAAAAAGAAATCATGTGCCAGAGATTGAACTATTCATTTCCTGACCTGTGACTCACTCTGTGTGATTTGAAGTGTGTGATGGAGGCACAATGGAGGTAGAGAAAGTGTTGGTATGGTGCTTATGGCTTTGATTTGGACTTATGTGAAAGAAGTTTTGAAACTGAATGTGAAGGTGGGTGCATGGGGGGGGGGGGTGAAGCGTTTGATCCCCAGGAGATGAAAGTCGAGGTGTCGGTGTGCGAGAACAAAGCCCAAGTGAAGACAGTTGAATCTTTTCTGTGAAACTGTTGAACTCCATGAGATGACTGGTTCATGGTGGGAGGACTGGTTTCAATGAGGGGGGGGGGGTGTTTACAGGCTGCAAATACTCAATTTAGAGTTTTGTTTTGCGTTGTGGTTTGCAGGAAACAACTTCGCTGTAGCACCTCAGCAGCTCTCTACCACGAGGCGTCATGTGCAGCGTGTAAAGTCGGTGACTCATTTGCAAATTTGTATTTTCTGACTTTCCTCAGCGAGCAGCATCCCTCGCCGCTCTGCAACAATGGCCGCCCGCATCAGCTGCATCTTTTCCGTACACAACTTCCATCCCCAGCCCCCCCCCCCCCCCCCCCAAAAAAAACTCTTACTTCGACAGAAAGATGGTTCGTGGGGATCAAATTAGGGGAAACTCGGCACAAAAATGGCCCCTGTTTATACACAGTGACGGCCATTCGGCGCCACTTGGTAACCACAGAGAAATGTCGGACCTCAGCTTTACATCGAAAAACCACATCTATTTAGGTTTGCTTTCTTTGCTAACATAGCTTCTGACCACTTAGAGGCAGCTTATATTTTGTCAGGCTATAATGAGGGGCAGTTTGTCCAGCGCAGCGTGCTATCTTGAATCTCTTACAGTGTCTATTCCACCAGAGATTTATGAAAGCTGAAACTGACAACAAACGTAAACCATACAACCTGAAGAGTATAATTTTAATCCGGTATCACATTCCCTCCACTTCCAAATTCTATACTTGTGAAATAACATTGCAGAAACGTGTTGGGAAATTGCTGCGGTGTTGTAACGGATATAGTTTTACTCTGGATTTGGGTTGAGGATGAATATTTAGGTCCTGGTGCGTCGGGTTGTCCGCAGTGACCTCGGCGAGCGTTGCACTTGTCTACTTTCTGCTCTAAAGCTTTGAGCTCTGTGAATAGGGCCCTTGATTTGGTCTGTCTGAGGTTTATGGGGCCTTCTAGTTCTCACTTCTGCTGTTTGGACAGAGCCCTGAGGGGTTTGCGTTACCATGTGTGTACAGTAGTGACCAGACCTCAGCAGGTACAGGTTCAAATACAGGGGAAACGGGGGGGGCCTGGCAGTGTTCCTGAGCAAAGACCTGACCGCAATCGCTGCTCATAACACTCCCAGCTCGCTTTTGCTAATTCCCCAAAGCTAACACCCGCTCAGCTCTGCCTGAAGAGAGCAAAAAGTGGCACATGCTGTCGGGGCCAAAAATAATAAATTAAGTTAATTTGCTTCTCGCTCTGCTGTAAGAGGGAGAGGGGGGGGGGCATGATGATGAAGATCTGTGCCAAACCCAAGGCTTCCCAAGCCCGTTCTCCTATTGCTCCAGTTTGACTTTGTAACAGCAGAGCAATCAACGTGTCCTTAAATCAATCTGTCAACAAATAAGGTGGAGTGTGCGTCGAGAGACATTTCCCTAAGTCGACTTAAAGTGTGTATTTATAGCAACGGCAGTTGTTTGCCTCCTGGCGGTCGGAGCACTGCAGGTTGACCGTCCTGCCGGCTTCTTAATTGTATTCACCTCTTGCTCCAGATTGAAATCCTTACTGATTAGCCTGGGATAATGAAAATGTCATGGTAAAATGAAAAGGCCCAGATAAGTGAACTCTCCAGTGAACAAGTCGATGCTTTGTTTTCATATTTCACGCTGCGTGAAAGGTGACGATTGTCCCGCGTTACCTCCCCACACATTAGCAGCATTAGACTTGCGTTAAGCCTGTTAGCCGGGGCAACAGTGGCATGACCACATCATCCCCTGATTGAGTTGCTCAGGTGTAAACACGGATACCAGCTTTGGCATTGGTTGACGAGCTGATGCTTAACAGCGAAAGCTCTCTACCTCCAGATGAACTGATAATCTCATTTCACCAACGGCCTAATTGGGCAGTCAAACCACTTGTCGACGTATTTCTTCACATTCGCATCATTGTTGACGATGCTCACGAGCGCTCGCCATATCCGAACGCAAACGACAGGAAGGGGGAAACGCCATCTGCTGTGCATCATTCTCCATTATCTCTCCGACGCCAAATCGTCTTTCCTGTAGCGAGATGAGCTGTGATGCACCGCGTGACCGCACATCTGCCTCTGATTTCCAGCGGGCCCACGCTGTCAGCATGTGAGTGAGGAGCGGAGGCAGGGACGTGGCAGGGGCACCGACAGGACCAGATGGAACTCATAGCGTAGTCGGCCAGAACCAGAGGGAGTAATGTGGCTTTTACCTACTTCCTCTCTATAGAGACACGGAGCATCCTCCTGAATCCAGCATCAGGAAGAAGACACTACAGCGGAGCCCATGAACTTCACCTCTGAACTCCATCTCCATGTGCATGACGTCCCAGTAACCGTAGAAGGGGAGACTTCATGGTGTGGTTGATGGAGGAGCTGGTTTTTTTTTCTGACTGGATGTGTAGGGGGAAAGTGGCGGTTTTGAGCTAAGACAACGATGAGCTTAAATACTGGAGCTCCTACCTTGGTGCTGGCAGGAGTTGTGTCGCGCTGCATTTAGACTATAATGAGAGCTTTAGTGGTTTAAGGCATCCAGCGCGCTTTCTCACCACAGGCTGGAAACCCCAAGAGGCCATAATGGGCCGGTCCCAGACGGGAGGTGCCAGGGACCGGGCCACTCCCAGCGCCAAAGCAACAGTAGCAGTACACAAACGCTGGTTTAAAAGGTTAAAAGTGCTGCTCCCTACTTTTTTCCATTTATTGGCTTGGCGGTTGCAGCTGTATTTTAAGTGCTATCGTCTCTTAACCGCCACCCTGTTTCACTTTCATGTCCCAGCCAAAGTAATTTGAGGCTACGTTTCTCCCCTTTTTCGGAATAGAACAGACTAAACTGTTTTTCTCTTTCTCTTGCTTAACACCCCCCCACCCACACACACTGTCACCCCCCCCCCACCACCACCACCAGTCTGCGCTTTCTGAAGCAGCCAAAATTTGTCATGCCTGCTTTACTGCATGAAAATGACTTCAAATGATGATTACACTATTTCTAAAACAACATGCACTGATGAATTGCCACCGCGCTCCCTGGCAAACTGTGTTGGGTATTGTTCTCCCTTTTGTTCTCGTAATTTCTTTGTCAATCTGCCGATAAAGGTTTGAAATGTCCACAAACTCCATCTAGGGTTGTGATTTCTTTAATTAATCTAGAGTGTGTGTTTTGTTTTTTAGATTTTTTTTTTATCCTTACACCTAGAAATAGTAAAAAAAAAAAGGCAAATGTCCATATCAGGTCTTCAAATTTCTTTTTTTATTTAAACACTAACAAAACCCAAATCACAGCAATAACTCAAATCTATATCTGCCATTCCTACTTGCAATGATGATGGATTTCTGTCGATGGACTGATCAATTTTTCATATGGTCAATACTTATAGACACGGTGTCACAGCAGATATGTGAAAAATATAAATCCATGACTATAATTTAGGATTCTATTTTTAGCCATTTTCTAAAACACTGATTGCCAGGAGTGAGCATTCAGGTGCGAGTTAATCTTAAAGCACCTAACTCGCTCTTCGATCTCCTGGTTCCTGTCCAGACTTCTTTTAATTGGCCCACTCTGTCTCCTGAACCAGCAGCCCCTGCTTCCTCTCCTGCCCCTGGCTCTTTTACGCTTGTCTCCCCCTGTGTGTTTCGCCTCTCATTCCTACTCGCTGCACAGCTCCACCTGGAACAAGTGCATGTTGGTACTGGTGGCCCCAGTAGCTATGTTAGTTTCCACTGGGCTGAGTGGCTGAGCTGATCTTTGATGTTCCACTCGGAGAGAGATTATCAGTCAGCGCCGGTGCTCCGAGCTGCTGTCTCCTCTGTATGCCGACCTCTCCCAGAGGAACCCTATCCCCCTGCGTCGTTCTCCTCCTGATCTGCTATTGATTATGTGACCGAACCCATTTGTATGAATGTCTTTTGTTTGTCCTCTGCTTTACGCTCCATCGATGGGGAAATGTTAATTCAGCTCTGCCCCGGGGCCGCGATCTTTCTATGATGAGCTCTGGGAAATGCACGATAACAGGATGTCACTTCTTCACAGGTGAAAATTTAATTTTTGAAGCATATTCGTCACAAGTCAAAGATGGAGAAGGGTCCGGAGGGGCTATTTTCACTTTGTGAATAGCCGCTGGTGTTCCAGTCCGCGTTTGATGAGACAGCGCTGAAAGGCCCGGTCCATCCCGTCAGCCCACATTTTTATCCACTGACACAGAGGGTCTGCAAAACAAAGGCTAAGGGGTCGAGGGTTATGAAATGACAATGCTCACAGTGGCTCATCCAGGGAGAGGCATGCTTTGTTGTTTTCCAGGAATGTGCTGACTAACCGTGGAAGGCCACAACGCCAGCCTCCCCCTTTTGTTGTACTTTTTTGCCCAATAGACTCGGAAAGTAGCTGCGCAGGGAGTCCATTCTCTTTGAGGACTGCAATCCATCTGCCTCCTTCTCCTACCACTCAATGTACTCATGTCTTTGTGTTCTCGATCCTCTGAACTCCCTACGTTTGTGTTGTTGAAATCAGATGTCTCATCACAGATCTGTCCCCCTCACCCATGTGCAAGAACACAGGGTTCAGAGATCTTTCTCTTGTGCTCATCCGCAGGTCATGATCAGCCTCAGTTGTTCGGAAAAACAAAATGTCATTTTGATTCATACTAATATGTTTCAGGCCTATTTTCAGTTTCTCTGGCTATTGTTCAAGGAAGCCATTACTGGTTTTGTGCACATGATCACCCCCGACCTAATGCATCATATTAACGTGGTGAGGGTTCTTCTGACAGGTCCTCTGTCAGAAACCTTTCCATTTTTCTTTTCTGCTGCCTTTGTTTCCCTTAATGGATTCCTACGCAACCGTGGCAAAGGTCATTTACAGCGGTGCCAGATGGGGACAAATCAGTTTCAGGTGGAAGCTCTGACCCTATCGTGTTCATCTCTGCCCTTAACCTCCCATCCCAGACAAGTTTCTGGAGGCTCCTTATGTGTGGGCACATATTTCAGCTCCAGTAAAGACGACAATCCAGGCTGGAACACAATGGGGCCGGAGGTATGATGGATTGGGCTCGCTCGGTCAGATGGGAACAAGCTGGGTTATCTGTGGATTATTTTTTATTTCTGGCAGTGCTGCATGTCTTCTGGCTCTGCAGTAAAGATATATCACTGCATCTTCCCACCTCCTACTCTTCCTGTTGCTAAAGATGCGCCCTAGATTTCTGAAATGAAAAATTGGCTTTCTTCTCATGCCTCCCAAGCAACAGAGGTGGACTGAATATATTGGGGACACAGTTTTTTTTGTTCTCTGTTTACTGTCTCGTTTGTCAAGCGACTATTCTCACAATGTTAAATATTTATTTTTGAAGGGTAGCTCATTGTGTGAAGTGTAGTTGCAACCAAGGCTACGCTGAGTCACTAACCTTCACCAACACATTCTGACTGGAAAAATGTGTTTGCCCCCTGGTGGCTGCCTACAATATAGGTCAAGAAACGTAAGGATTGCTCTTTTATTCATAATCAGGTGCATTTCTTTTGTTTTAATTACTTATTTGATGGAAGGGGGTGTGGCGGTGGCTGAGATTGACTCGTGATTTGTTGGTTGGGTTGTATTGGTACCACGATACAACTGCTTCAAATGACATCACAATAGTAAGATGTCCGTGTCCATAACTGGAATATTTTGGCTTCACTTTTTGGACATTGGGAGACGCATTGTCCATTTTTATATACAGTCATTGCACAAATCTCACGGGGTCAGGTGTACATTTTTTGACTCTACAAATATAGTACAGTCACTGACACACCATGGCAATAAAAACTCTGTAGTAAAGCCCCGGGCTTTGATAAAACCTCCACAGCTCCTCCCCCTGGACCCCTGTCGACAGCTTAGGCCATGCTGCCTCCCTCTCCAGGCCCTGGACCCTGAACTGGGAGGGGCCTGCAGGGCTGGGTGAATAGCTGCCGGGAGTCGTGCTGCGGGTGTAAACCACATGAATGTGCCGCCTGAGCAGATAGGATCAGGCGATGCAGGGAGGCCAGGGAGGCCTCGACGCGCAGCACAGCTCCACGCGCTAACATCAAAGCCAGCGCCGAAGGGGGTGGTGGAGGGGAGGAGGGGAGAGAGAGAGAGAGAGAGAGTGAGTGAGTGAGCGAGGGCTGGGCCAAACTCTTCAAAGGCCTCTCTGACTAATGCCGGCCCTGATATGCAGCGCTGCAAAACTCAGTGATGATGTAATTGTAGACCTTCGAGCTAAATCCGCTCCCATACAAATAAAGGTGGAGGTGTTGCCTTGCACAAGCAAAAGTGTTTGATTGAACCCGGAGTGTTTAGTGCCGGCCAAAGTGTTAGGTCACGTCCTGACGCTCTGCTCAGATCCTGCTGGGGAAAAAAAAAACAGTTTTATTTACATTTTTGATGGAAGTCTTGGAACAAGAAACAATTTTTATCTGATTCCAGCAGATATTCTAATCTGCTGGGCGTTGGTAGAGTACACAACAGGTGGAACAGAGTTGACTCTGTTATTTGTAAAGTTTATACAAGGCCTGTGTGTGTGTGTGTGTGTGTGTGTGTGTGTGTGTGTGTGTGTGCGTGTGTGTGTGTGCACGAGGACTGTGCACGAGGACTGTGCACAAGGACTGTGCACTTGTAATGTGTGTTAAACCAAGCGTGACCACGGATCCTTTCAAAGTGCCCCCATGATCATCGGGCTGATAACTCATTGACAGCTCCCATGACAGCTGAAAGACGCACACTTCAGGAATCTACCTCATTTTGCGAGCGCACATCACTAATTCCCTATTGTTGAGTTTATACGCCAAAGGTTATTTGCGTGCCTCTGATTGAAGTTCTCCTCGCCCTTGTTTTTGTAATCGCGCGGCCCATTGATGTTAAATTAGCAGTAAACAGCTGCACTTTTATTTATTTGGAGTTCATGCAGAGGTCGGGCTTTTAACTCCTGCATCCTGGGTCGGACTCGGAAGTCGGGGCTGCGGCACAAAGCCTTTTGTGGCTGCTTGTAAAGAAGAGACCTGCTTGTTTCCAGCATGTAGACGATAGTAATTCATGACTATCACAGGACCCTCCAGACTAATTGCTGAACTTTAATGGATTTGAGACAAAACACAATTCATACCAAAGTCTTTATCCATGGAAATAATTCTTATCTTCATCAATTCACCTTTTGATTCGGGTTTCAGAAGGGCTTTGGCTGTGGAATGTCAAATAAAAATGCCTCAAAGAAATGTCAATGAATTCATCTACTTAGTTATTAGGTTATTATCGGAGTAGTGGAGTAACTTCATCTTCCAAATCATGCAGAAACCATTGACTCACTTCAGTAGAATGACTTACCAAGGAGCATTGTCCACGTTCTACGGTTGGCAATTATTTTTAATAGCTTCAATTCATACTTTTTAAAGGATTAAGCCTGTTTTCATTTTTGTCCTGTTTTTGTCCTTTGGCCTGTTTGCTCTGGAACAATCCATCCATCTTAAAAACATTTAATTACACTGCATTAAAACACAGGAACCTGTTCCTGGCGCAGAGATTCATCACTGAATATTCTGCGAAGCATTGTGAATGTACAGAATCAGAGGTGGCGGTTTCATTCTGGTCCACTGCGAGGTAATAAATGCATTGCCTCTATTTCCGTCAGTGTGCAGGTGCACTGCACCTCTGAAGTGCTGCCGTTGGGTGAAAACTGTAATTAGACTTCATGCTGGGGATACGGTGCTTTCCAAAGCTTCCAGCCACAGACATTTTATAAAATACTGGGAGACCATACACAATGTACCACTGAACCACTGAAGGACAGCAGTGATACAAGCTGTTCTCTCTTTATGTGGAACTATTTAAAGTATCTACATTTGATTTTCTAATTTCAATGTCATAAGATTTTTACCACTCTTCGCAGTAGAGCGCACACCGCCGCACAGGCCCAATAGTTTCCTTAAATTCAATCAAGCTGCACCAGATTGCAAACACATAAATTATTCCCTGGTTTGGTGGAACTGTCAAAAGAAAAATAATGTCCTATCTCGCAATGTTAACGAAAGTGGAAAAAGAAATCATGCCAAAATTTCATGGCTTCTGTCTTGGTCCCTGTCACATCCGAAGTTTCTAGGTGATCCGATCAGTAGTTTTGCGTAATCCTGCTGACAAACACGTATACGGGCAGGAAGGTAAATCTAGATATAGGAGTGGGACTCTGTCTATATTCGCTATCTAAAGGACTCAGAACTGGTATCGTTCTTTTACCATAGAATAAAACAATATTTTATACACGGTGAATGTCTTAGATCTAAAAGTGTAACTGGCTTAGCGATGTCTGGACGGTACCTGTGAGGACTGTGGTCAATTAGGTGAATGGATAGGACATTTTCTTTCATGCAAATTGTGTGCAAAGCTTTTAAGCCCCCCCCCCCCCCCCCCCCCCAGCCCCCTCCCTGGCTCAATGTGAACCTGACTGTGCATGAAAAGGTCAGGACAATTACTCCTGGCCAGCTGTGTCCGTCTCTGTCCCCTTGCGATCCATCTGTTGACCTCTCATTGCCCCTGCATGTTGCTGTCATAAGAAGAATGTCAAGGTATTTTCTTTTTCCCAGCATACATTATTCTAAAGCTTTGACTACAGGTAACAATATTAGGGAAACAAGGGAAGGAACCATCAGTTTTCATCAGTGTGAGATGGAGCGCATCACTATTTGGGTCATTGTGCTTCCTCCGTCTCGCCCCCTCTCCCATGTTTATCCTGATTGGTCCCTCTGTCTCTGCAAAAGCTGCACTTTGGATTTCAGCTATTTTAAAAAGGCACGAGGAGATCTTGGCTATTCTTTGCTTGGCAGTTGTTGGTGCAGTTTGTCTAAACACACTTGGCTCGCTAATGATAACTTGTCCTAGGACATGTCAAGAAGTCTCGTTTCTTCGGAGGCTGTTTAGAGAGAAATGAGAGATCGAGTGGGAGAAGTTGAGAAGGACAGAAAAAGAGGGGCCAATGCAGCCTTTTGCTTTTCTGTCTGTATCCCACAGGCATGTGACAAAGTCAAATTGTCACCCCCGGGGGGGACATGCATCCCGCAGGCATTTCGAGGTAAAGACGTCCGAGGAAACGTGTCTCCGAGATTTGAATGGTGGCCCCGACCATCCAGTTTGAGTCTCTGTTCTTTCACATAGAACAGATGCAGGGTGATTTGTACATTGAACATTTATTCATACGAGAGATGAAGCTCAAACTGATTTTTGATTGAAGCATCACTAAAGGGATAGTTTGTAATTTGGAGAAATTAGCTTTTTTTCTTTGTTGCCCAAAGTTGGATGGAAAGTTCGATGCAGAGTTCGATGCCGCTCTAATATTTGGTCATTAATTATGAAGCTACGGCCATTATACCGTCCTGATATGTTCAGGATGGTCAGACTCAACTACCAGCGGTGAAGGTAAAGCATCAGTAGCAGTTGTTCCTGGTTTGTAGTGTTTTCTAGTATGATCTACGTAACCAATCCGCTTCTTACACCTTGTGTTTTCAGGTGCTAGTATGGACGTGGATTATTACGCCCCCTGTGGACAGAGATCGTTTTTTAGTTGTAAACCATTTCAAATCAAAAACCTAGTTTTGAGGATGTAGCCAAAGGCCGTCGAACAGAGGGTTCATCCCCAGACTTTGCAGGAAAGGACGTAACGGCATCACTTGCACGTGACGCAGGTATGAGCTTCAGCAAAATGTTTTATTGTGAAGTGATGAATCGCAGCTTTGTTTTCTTGCCACGTGGAGCTCACGTGGCTGCAAGCTCCACATATTTCTGTTAGCATTCAACACTCAGCTGCGGCAGATCAGAGGAAATATATTTAAAAAGTATTGACGAAGCTGAATCTGAACCCTCTTCTCTCACTAATCAGAACCCGTCTGAGGAAACTGAAAATGTTGTGCTACACAACAGATGGGTCAGTCCGGTTCCTCTAATGGTTTCCAGTAAAGAATCTGCCATTGATCTGCTCAGAAACGCCGCTAATTGGATTTTATAGTAATGGCTGTAAAACACTTCTCTGATGTTTTCTTTTGCACGGCTACCAAAACGCTGAATAACACTTTTACAATAACTTTTCTTGTCTGCTGCAGCCCTTATGAAAAATGTTTGATTCGATTCTACACCAGACCATCCTTTTGCCTTTCACCCCTTTCCTATTGGCAACCACATGTAGCATATTTGGGTCAGCGTTTCTGCAGCATGGCCCCGAGCTAATCTCACGGACGGAGGATTTGGTAAGCTACTGATGCGTACATTCGTCATAATTATTGTTTTGCAGAAGCCGGAGTTAGAATTGTCCGGGCAACGGCAAAGCTTCAGGATTCAAATTAGAGTGTGGGATTGAGCTTTAAGGTTGTGGAGAAGGGCTGTTTTCTGTTTTTCAGCTATTGCATCTATAAAAATAAAAAAAAGCACTTCCTTCATTTTGCCCCTTGTTGGCTGGTCTGGATTTGCGGCTCTATTATTAGCTGGAGTTGTCACGGTGCATGTGTTCTATCCTCAGTTGAGGTGACATGGGAGAAAGGTGAGGAAATCCCCTGAGCGCACACCGTGTTCTGTTCTCCGACATGAAAACAAGACGACACACAAAGCATTTCAGTCGCTGATAACTGCAGCACAGCCAATCACAATACGGTGAATGCAAGTACATTTCTCTCTCTCTCTCTCTCTCGTCGTTCCTTCCCTCCCTTTCATGAATTCTTTCTCGCTGTTTTCCTGCTCTCGTTCTTTCTCTGTCTTCTCTCTAAGCATGTGAGGGAGGGGGAGGGGGGGGAGGGAGGGTATAAATGTGAGACCACACATGCTGTGTCAATGTTTGCTGGAATAATTAGAGACAATGTGGGCCAATAACGGGAGGAGTGCAGTAACCTGAACTCACTTTGTTCTGCCCCGGCAGCAGCACAAAAGCCATTCACAGATGCACAGATCCGTGGGCTCGGCGCAGGAGCGACTGCACTTTTAGCTGGCGCGGCGCACAGCTCCGAGGATCCACAGGAGAAAACGTGCTGCTTTCTGTCGAACCTGGACAGTCCGCTCTCGTCTTGCAGCATTGTCTTGGCTCAAAGTGATGTCCATGTCGGTCTGAAGGCCTTTTTTTCCCCCTAAGCGCTGCCTGTACATCCCTGCTGCCACCCACCCCTACCCCATTGTCACCCTCCGTAGTCGACCGACACATGGTCCTGGCTTTGAGGGCCCTCTTTAACGAGAGGATATCCGGCCGCTCGGTATGCAAAGAGCCTGTGGATTCCTAACACGAGTGCTACAGCTCGACTCAGAGGTGACTTTCAGTGTAGACAGACAACTGTTGGATTAGCAGGGCACTTTGCGTTGACTCCGAGCCAGTGGGTGGAAGCCCGGCCAGGAGAAGGGCGTACTTGGTCAAATGCGGGCTAATAGATTCTTTTGAGCTATATATATATATTAGATTACATTTTAAGTATTCCAATGCTGCTTGGGCCCAGCACGACTTAAAGAAAGCACAGCAGAGCAGAAAGCTGCAGGGTTGTTTTGTCAAAAGAGTAGTTCTAGATGCAGTAATGGAATTGACTGATTTCTGCACTTCATCATAAGATTACTGTCTCTAATGGAGGGACAGAAATCTGAGCACACGCCTAAAGATCCTCAAACAATGCACGCTAAATGTCGGCTAAGCCGCGGGTGTTTTCCCTGGCCGTGGCAGAGTGACCCGCGCTCACACCCCTGGGCGGACCAACTGGTTTGTCCCCTCCGGTGTCCATCTTGAAAGGGGACACCGCTATGGGATGCATACATCCCCCTGGAGGTCGCCGGAGTCATTGTGGCACCTGTCCCTTCCACTCTCAGGCCCCGTGTCAACAGCTCTTATTTACATTCACTCTTGTTTTCCAGAGAACTGAACTGGAAACGGCAGACGCTGGGTTTCGTGTGTTTCTGCCAGTTTGTCAGTTGACGACGGGGTTTGTGATTTGCTGCAGGATCATGTCTGTTGTCTATTGTGACAAGTTCCATGATTTCACAAGATACTGTCACTGCCCTGATTTCAACATGTTTAAGTGGAGCAGAATTTTTGTAGCCAGCAGCAGCTTGAATGTTTTCAATATTAAGCTCTCGCAGAAGAAAAACTACAAAGTGCTGTAACTTTTTTATGTTGTCATGGAAACTTATTTCTTTAACAAAACCACATGCATCCTATATCTCCCTTATATTATATATAATATATATATATATTTTAAAGTTAATACAGTGAATGGATGTATTTTCCCCCAGGAATAACTCGTCCTTGAACTCTTTGGATATTTATATTTATTGTTCAGTTTTTGTTTGACAGAGCCTCCTCCTCTTCTCCACATTTATTTTGCCCAGGGGTAAACAGCAGTTTTCATTTTCTTTAATCATTTTCAGATTCTCTCTCTCTCTCTCTCTCTCTCTCTCTCTGCCTTCTCATCTCTCACCCCTTCCTCTCTCTGGTCTCCTCTTCCTCCTCCTCCCCCTCTATCTCTCTCCCTCTCCTCCAGGCCGATGTTCTGTTCTGTTCTGGGCTCCTGGTTGCAGCGCGTTCCTCGCCGCAGCTTGTGTTTCCCTCTTATCTGCTGTTCTTTTTATCAGTGGCCGCCACACAAGCCCAAGAGCGGAGGAGGGGAGGGGGGGTGGGTAGGCTGGCAGGTGAGGGTGGGGGGGTGTGGTGGAGGGGTTGTGGGGGCAGCTGATGCTATCAGCAGGTGGAGATTTCACCACCAAGTTCAGGGGCCCTGTGCGGACAGAGGAGGGTCCGACCAGAAGGGTCTGACATGGGAGCAACAACGTGAACTCTGAACAACTTCTACACACGTCTTTTTAGTTTTACTTTTTCTGCAACACACTTCAGAGTTTTCTTGTCAAAGCAGTACTCGTGCTTTTCGCCCTGAGCCACATTCAACAGCTGAATGTGGTGTCTCAGTGTTTTGGAACTATGTGGCCCTGGTTGTCGAAGTGCATCTGTGTTTTAACAAAATGAGTTCCATGATGTGCTGATGGCTGTTTTGAATGTTATCACTTTGAATATTAGCACTTAGCAGATTCCCAATGCTATTGAACCCAGAGACACGAAACCACTGAAAAACGATTCAGCAAAACTTTAAAAAAGTCCAGAGTAAACACCGTCTTAAAATGTCTTCACGCTGTTGTTGTACTGGTTATTACGAAGAAGCTGTTGTTACTGCTTTCATGAATTTTGTTTACATTTATATACGTGTTATACTTCTTCATTGTCTCTGCACAATACATTAGCAAAGTGTTGATATGAAGTTTTATGTTACTAAGATTATATATTGATAATTATTGTTATCGTAGCATCGCTCAGCCTTAGTTTATGTCACTACGTAGCAATCAGTTCCAAAACGTGCTTGCTTGTAGCAGAGCAGTGCGGTGTCATGTGAGGTCCCTGCAGCGCAGACGAATCCCCGACTTGAAGGGGACGAGGAGCAGAGATGCTGCTGGTGAGAGGACGCAGGGTAAACCAAAAGCACGGGCTCACAAAAGCCTAAAATGATATCGCTGGTGGATATCTGGATGCCTGGGATGCCTCGGATGGCTGCTGTACACTTTTGGCTTTGTCTTTGCAGGGATGAATAGAGGCCTCTGTGGTAGTGATGACAGGCCTCTCCGGGCTGGGCCCTGGCAGGCTGGCAGATTAGGTGCAGGAGGTCGGGAGACTTCAGGTCTCTCATAGGGGCAGAGGCCCGACAGGAGATGCTGGTCGTCCTAGTTCTGCCTACAAAAGATGCTCTGTTCTCCGCCTGTATGACCGGGCTCTTGTTGTTGTGACACGGCAGCAACACTCATAAACACACAGGTTTGGGTGGAAGACAAGGGTCCGCTGCACCAACTGGTTCCTCCTCCTGTGTTTGGATGTTTTGACACCGTCGTGGGGTGAGATGGGTTATTGGTTTGCAGATGTAAGATTTTCTGTGGATTTGAATTTTGACCAGTATTTCTTGATGCTCATATGATGGAGGCCTTAACAATAACAGTGAAGTAGAAGAACCCCAACCGGCATACTTACTTATTAAGACAGCCTGGGTGTCTTTGCAGACGCCTGTACATGCTGATCATAGGATTTAAGGGGGGTTTCTGTGGACTAAAATGATCAGGGGGGCCTCCTCTCAGCTGGGGCCTCCTCTCAGCTGGGGCCTCCACTCAGCTGGGGCCCCCAGGCGTTTGTGTGGTTTGCCTACCCTGTTGCAGCACCCCTGTTTCAAGGATGTATACACCGTATTAAAGAAAACAACTTTGGCCAGTATTTGGAAGAAATAATCCCCAAAACAGTAAAAGCATCCAAAAATATATTTCAATCACATAGTATTGTATTAGATGGTAAGTGCTCACGACACTTGAACAAACATTTGATTGATTTAAGGTTTGTTTTGCCTTTTTATTCAATAATTGTAAGCCTTTACTCAGCACAGATTTCATGTAATTGACAAACTATTATATGTTGGAGCTGAGATGTTTCCTGCGTTTGCTGTTTTCATGCGTCATGCTCACCTAGTGAGGTACAGGCGGGCGCCCGAGAGTTTTCATCATCCCTTATTCTGCTCTAATACAGCACCACAAAGCTGGCCAAGACAAACGTGAGGTAAATGCACCGCTCACTGGACTGTGTGACTCACGCTGTTGCCTGCGAGCAGCACGCCCCCGGGGGACTTTGATGGCAGAGGCGAGCTGTGGTCATGTTTTCTGAATTATTAAACGAAAACAAGGAGAAGTCGTAAATGGTCCAAGGACGAGATGGGGCTTCCACACGCGATGCCCGAGGAGCAGGAGTTCTCCCAGACCCTTCACATGCCCTCCAAGTTTATCCCGATCGCCCCTCTTGAAGATTCACAGAGCCTCTTTGATCCGTGTGCTGTCCTCCCAGCTGGGAGGCCAGGGGATGCGAGCAGCCCCTTTGGTCTCTCATTTCAAGTCACACATTCTTTCCTTAAGGACCCAGAGGTCTCGACCCTCAGTTGCAATGGAATTTCATATGCAAAAATAGGCCAGACTTGCCCGGCTATTTGAATATGCACTCATCCGCTTTTAGCATTCATCATCCTTGGATCCTCAGAATTCGGTATTCATCATCAAGGAGTCATGGTGAGACATGTTAATTTTGGCTGAAGCTGCAACAGACAGACCTTCCCTGACCCTTCATCTTCCTCCGTCCTTTTGATATCTTCATCACGCTGATTATGAGTTTCAAAAGGGTCTGTATTGCCTATCAAAGAGACAAAGTCCTCTGCTGTTTCAATACAAACATGGTGGCGGAGGCCTCGAGTAAAATGCCCCTGCAGACGGGGTTTTAAAAATAAAGCACATAATCACACTGCAGTGTAAATCAGCTCAAAGCCACGTTATTAATACGAGGCTCTTAAATAGATTGTGAGTTCTGCTACATCGCATGACTCATATTTATTGTCATACAATTTGCCAAATCTGCAAATTCCTGCACGCTCAATTTTTTTTTTAGCTTTGGGAGAAAACTGTAGTTTGCATTTTTGTGACATCCTGTCTCAATTACAGTAACTTTGCATCGTATTCCCAGCTTCCTTTTGTCTCCAGAGGCTGCGTTTACCACGGCTGTCCTCTTTTTATTTTTCAGAGGAAGGCTTGCAACCTGCAATCCTCTCAGATATGGAGCCAAACGCCCCAGAGGTTACAGCCAGCTAAGTGGTTCCTTGTTTCTAATAAAAAACAAATCAAATAACATGGAACCCTGGAGGTTTATAACACTTGAGTCATGAACTCTTGGGCAGATAAGTCTTTTCCAAATAACCCCATACAAAGGCATGGATGTGGGAGGAACTTGTTGGCTTTGATTGTATAATTTATAAGCCACAACATGCTGAAGAGAGCAGTGGAGAGGAGGGGGGGGGGGACTCTGACCACTCAGCGATGTAACGGTCCTCTCGGCTGTGAAATGACCTCATCTTTAGAAGTTGGCCATTACCTTTTCAAAGTGGCCCCGGTAACGCTGATGGCAGGAAGTGCTTGTGTGTGAAGCCGGTTTGATGTTTAACTCCTTCAGGGGCCGCTGCCCCCCCCCCCCCCCCCCAGGGTCCGTTTAGTCCCAACCCTGCAACTCCTCCTGCGGCCCTCTCAGCTCCTACCTCTGGCAGCATGACCAACGACAGCGGGAGGAACAATACTGCGTCTGTGCGCCGCCGCGCTGCACTCGGCCTGCTGATAAACAAATGTTCGGAGGAATTCTGGTGGCCGGCCTTGCCCCTGGGCCCAGGCTGATCCCACAGTGACTTCAGAACTCATCAAAAGAACAAATCGCCCTTTATAGGGACCTGTGTGTTAATGGGCTTATTTCCACACCAATTAAAGTTTACTTTTTTCTTCCGTCGCCCTCGTGTAGACTATTTATTTTTGCTGTTGCGACAGAAGAGGAAATGTTCTGTTGCCCAGGGCACAAGCACATGTTTGAGGGGGGGGGGGGGGCTGGAGTGATGAAGGGATGACAGTCTAGTTTATGCCACTTTCTCCATCTGTAATTGCCGTTGATGTTGTGGTAACATTTACAGGGTGCTTTACACACAATCCTAAATGACTTGTATTCATAGTGGTGGGGGTATTTCATTCTAGATGTTTTCATTATTTTGATTCCATTTTCTCAGAGGCAGTTTTTGCAAAATCGTAGGAAGTCCTGGAAATTAAAACATTTCACACACTTGAGTAAGGAGAATCTCAAGCGTATCCCCGTCCCACAGTGGAATGTCTGAAATCCACAGACCCCCCATCCTCAGGCGATGGTGTGGTTTGATGGGGTTTGGAGATGAGGGGGATTGAATGGCCCGGGTGACATTAATCCGCACCCAGACCTTCAGTCCATGTGGCCCTGGGGTGAATAGTAAAGGGATCCACATGCGAGATAACCCTTCTGGTCCCTGTTTTTAAGGAATAGAGGAGTTAAAATGATAAAACAATTAGAACGTTAGAAAAGTAATATATCAAACCAGTTTTGAGTATTTTAAGCTTGTTAGCTAGATTTGACCTTATTCCCTCAGACTAATCTGGATCCAGCATCAAATTTTCTCATTCCTGAATGTTCTTTAAATCCATTCTGAAATCTATTCAGGTTTAGTTTTAAACATAAAACAAAACAAAATCATTAATAAGTGGGTATTATTGACGCTAATGCTACATTATAAATGCATTCTAATTCTGAAGTTCTCAAAGATATAGTAAATATTTGCTATTTAGTAAAACACTACTTGGATATAAGATAAGATTTGTGTATTGATTTGAACAGATCTGCGTCTCTGGATCCAAACATGCAGAGAACACACAAACACACACCTCTCCTCCCTGACCTGCCACCACCTGCCACTGGGAGTCCATCATTTTCCACCACACCGGCCCGGCCTCAACTTGGCCCAGCACCTTTCTGCCTTGTATCTCCACCCACTGATGGATCCAGCCATTGAAGCAACCTCAGCGCCACCCCCGCCCCTCCCTAACCTTTCTCTCTGTCTCTTTGCCGCGGGCCTGCACAATGGCCTCGCTAGGCAGAGTTCCAATAACAGTGTTTGTCCGATCACCGCTGCGGCCCCACCCCCCTTTTATTGCAGTGTGTGAGGGGACAGTGAGTGAGTGAGTGAGTGAGTGTGGAGGTCTGTGAGTGTGTGTGCACTCTGTTTTTCAAACAGCCAGTGGGAGGTGTGGCCCGATCGTTATGGTAACTTAAATTGCAAAAAAAAGAAGGGTTCACCGAGGTGGATATCTGCGTTACAGTGGATCCAGGAAGGAAAAGTCTGTGTTAGATGAGTTTCTGTTGGAGCACGTCCAGGCCTTTGATGGGAAATACTCTTCTGGATGAGTCATCAGCACAAAAGATGAGGAACCGTGATAGAAAATATCAGGACCTTGAATTAAACAGACAAAGCCACAACCTTTGTGTGTAACGATGAGAGAAAAACACAAATCTGCAACTCCCATGGTGCACTTCAGTAAACAGCCATTAACACATTTAAAGAACACTTTCAAGAGACTTGATAAAAAGTTCAAATCCGGTCCTTTAAGCTTATTGATAAATTTTGGATGAATCCTCCAAAGGGTTTGCAACACTTTGTGTGGAGTCAACCAAACTGATGGAGAAAAGAAACCAAGATTTTTCTGTATTCTCAAGTTATAGTCACCATAACAGAAAAATGTAAATATCTTTAAAACATTCAGGAAACTTCAGATATACACTAAAATAAAACATACAATTTACAGCCAGGATAAAAACATTTCTGGATCAAGCTTCCCGATTCAGAGAACAGAGATTTGAAAGTGCACATCATCCTGCACTAGCTCTCCCTCGTGTAGCCCTCGCACACACTTGTGCAGACCCCTCTTCTGAAGTCCTAAGCTTCTATATACCCTGAGCCCAGCAGCTCTGCAGGGGTACGGCCGCTCCGTTCCCTTTTGTCCCAGCCGCTGACCTCCAAGTACACTGGGAGTGCACCTCTGCGGGGCCTGGCCTGTAGCCGGACACTTGATGTGGACATTGTTGAAGCAGCGGGTCCCCCTCTCCCGGGCAACCAGGCCCCTTTGAGCCCTTACCCCTCACTGTTTGCCCAGCCACTCTTTCCTCCTCTGCCCACTCTTCTCCCCCCCTCCCCTTTGCCGTGGGACTGGAAGAAAGCTTGTAGAGACTGCATGGTGTTTTGTGCTCAGTGCTCGGTTGTGCTGCTGGTGGCCAGTTTCCTACGGTGCACCAAAGCGGATGTGCCACTTTGACAGCCTCTTTGTAGTGATCCAATCGGAGGTAGTTCGATATTTCGGCCAAGCGCAAAAAGTAGAAAATGGAAGAACTGCACGCTTGGTGAAAAGAGTTATAGGTTCTTCAAAAGCTGAATCAAAGTATGGAGGGTTGAGCAATTACTCACTTTCCTTATAACTCCTCAGAATCACTCTGCCGCTCTCTTTTGATCTGTAGGGACTGAGCATATTTCAGAGAGCTCACGCGGTTTCGGGGATGGGTGCTTTACGTTCATCAGAGACTTACAAAGAAGCAGAATTTGCAAAAAGGGTTAAAGATGAAGAGCCTCGGGAATCTTGTTTTATTTATGCCAAAAATGCCCCGGCCACAATTAACCAACCACAACCACTCTGTGAATGTCAATTTAGGTCATTTTCTACCCTCACAAAAGCACCGGACTTGGAGCCCATGAAGCAGAAAAAAGCTGATGTAATGGGTTTAAGAAAATCTCCAAGGGGAGTCAAACCTCACCCACACCGCCCCCCTGCCCCCCCCTCCCTATCCGAAATCCCACCCTTTATCCACCCTTGAAACTCATCTGAAGTGGTCAGCACCCAGATATGGTGACTTTGAACGTGAGTGTGCGGCAGGTATGACACGTTGAAACTGCAGGGTGAGGTTTAGATAACAGTTTGTGATGGTAAACACCCCCCCCCCCCCCAAAACAAAAAAAAAAAATTATAAAAAGGAGAAAAGGTTTATGATTCACTGACTTAGTGTTTAGGGTGGGGGGAGGGGAGGAGGAGATGAAGGCAAAGGGAAGAGGGAGTAAAAGAAAAGAGGAGGAGGAGGAGGTGGGGGGGGGGGGGTTAAAGAAAAGAAATCCCAGCCTTGGCACTCACACACACAGACTCTCTGTGCATTGCAAAGCACAAAAGAAACCTGTAACGCCTCCAGATTCCTTCTAGTCGAGTATCAAAGACATGCTTTGCTTTAGAACAAGAGACTAGTGGGTAGGATAGGACCGAGTGAGCCAGTGAACCCAGCACTGGCTCGGTTGGGTGCTGCGAGTTAATCTCTCAGATAGGATTTTTCACCCCCCCCCCCCCCTCTTCTTCTTCTTCTTCTCCACCTCCTCCCTCTCTTTGGGGATATCGGTATTACTGTGCAGCTCTGAATAGAGGGACTTGTCTAACCTGATCACCGGTCAGAATGAGCAGAGGGGAGAGGCTCTGAAAACACATGC
The DNA here is from genome assembly GCA_026259375.1 of Verasper variegatus. Lineage (NCBI taxonomy): Eukaryota > Metazoa > Chordata > Actinopteri > Pleuronectiformes > Pleuronectidae > Verasper > Verasper variegatus. The sequence goes on along the minus strand of CM048041.1, from coordinate 3,287,510 downwards.
AGAGATGGCCGCAGCTTTCATGTTCTGAGGTTGGGATAAACCTGCCCACTGGTCCATCCTGGTGCCTTCACTCATCTCTCCGACCTCCCAGTACTGTGAAGGAGTCTCTTTACTTGCAAAGATGCATCAAATGGATGTTAAGAGCAGCATCTGAGTGATTTTTATAAAATATATCAGGTTTTGTAGATGATGGTCAGCTATTTATTTAAGACCCCAAAGTTAAATAACTTAACGTAAAGCTTTGAAAGTCTGTTCTATACAGTTATTCAGCAACTAATGATCTTACTATTGAACGATATCTCTCTCAATCAATCATTTAGTTTCTCCTCGAACCGAGTGTTTGGTGTTTTGCTCGGTAAAGGATTTAATTGACTAATTGTTTCATAAATAGTGTCGAGCCTGACTTGATATTCAAGGGTTCAAAAGATCTGAAATCATCACATTCGCTGATTTACTTTCTGTAAAACTTATGAGTTCTCTATGACACGTTCTTATGTCATGGTCCTGCTGGAAATATGCTCCTGGACTAGAAATACCAATTGCAATGTTTATTCTCCAATCTGATATCGTACAGAGTCAAAGCACGTTTCTCGTTGGTCGGCATATCTTGTTGAAAGATTAATAAAAACTTGATCAGAAAAAGAGAAATGTCAATAAGGATCACTAATGACTAAATATAAAGATATGCCTCTCACTGTATATACATTGCATTGACGAGCTTTGCATGTGTCTTGTCCTTTTAAGATGCAACAAAGAAAGTAATTAGCTGGTTTGGAGAGCATCCCAATAGCTTCCGATTCTCCTGATCTCGCCATCGAAGGTCTGCCCTCATGGAATAGAAGTAAAAGGCTGAATCACGACTGCCCTGTCCTAACCACCTCTAATTCCTCCCCAATCCACGTTTCTCCATCGCATTATTCCTGGAAATGACTCTGGCTTTGTTTATTCACATTCTCATTTCCTCTGGAATATCATTAGCTCCTCGGAGGGGCCTTGAGCTCCTGGATGGAGCTTTCCTCCTGTTTCCCCCCTCCAGGTTGTCGTGAAAGGTGATCGTGCAGCCATTCACAGAAACGAGAGTGAGCGAAAGAAAGGGAGGGCAGGGGGGGGGGGAGCAGACAGAAGCCGGCCAAGAAAAGTCTTGGGAAAGTGTCATAGGCTGATTCTATGTGCGCCAGTTTTCACAAGGAAAATCAATCTCTCAAATCCCCCCTCGCCACTTATCCCTCCGTGTTTTCTTTATAAGGTCGATACATTTGAGGCAAAATCATGAGGTTAATCGCTGGTGACACTAAACGCATTCCACATGTGCTTTAATGGTGCCCCCACTTCCCATCTCCTTCCCCACGAGTGCGGTGTGACCTTAGCCTTCTGACCCGGAAGTGATGTAGGTGAGCGCTTCCCCTGGTGTAGCTGGAGCCCCAGTAAGTGTTTCCTAAAGAAAACAAGTCGGCGGCGGCCGAAATCTGAAACCAGTGCTAATGCTGGCTGCCTCTCCACCTTGAATCCCTCCCTCCCGAAACCCTGCGGCCAGGGTGAAAGCAGAGGTAAGGAGGGAGGGAGGGAGGGAGGGAGGGAGCGGTGGGAGCAGCTCTTACAACACCAAACCCACCGTCTGTACACACATTCGTTTAAGTGCGTGAACATGTGCATGTACTGTAAGTCCTGCTCGCATTCCTCTCAGCTCTCGCTGGCGGGAGCTCCAGTCCAGTCTCAGCAAACACACGGCGCAGCTTAAGCCAAATGCTCTGGTTGGCCTGGTCGCGTCCAGCCGAGCCCCGACGGACACAAGCATGCGCGGCCAAACTGGCTTGTTTGTGCAGTTGTTGTGTGGAAGGTCAATCTGTGTGTGTGTGTGTGTGTGTGTGTGCGTGTGCGAGGACAAAACGAACCTGACCTTTGCAGAATGCCTTGTTGCTCTACCCACTGTCACATACTGTACATACATATATATCAGGATGAGCGTCTGCAGCAGCACAGTTCAGTCACATATCCGAACTGCTGCTCGGCTTTTGGTCATTTGAAGTGTTTCATTCCCTTCCTCTAATATCTCAGAGCATCAGGGTTTAGCTGGTGCAGCTTTTGAGAATAGCTGCACGCCTCAGAGATGTTTGATCTCCGCAGGATGTCTTCCCACACGCTGTGGATGTATACAGCATTTGTATTTTGTTATTTGTTGTTCCAGGTGAAAAGTCCCTTCGCTGAAGAAAGAGAAGCTGCTGACACAACTTGTCTTATGTCGTGGTAAACTGGATATTTTGGGGTTTTGGTCGGTTGCTTTGACACATTGAGACATTTGAAGATGTCACATTGGGTTTTGGGGATTTTGATTTTTGATAAAACATTAGTTGCACCACCAATATGAGGCATTGCAAATGAGTGAATGAAGCGACTCTTGTGTTTAGCTGAATGAAAACGTCTTCAGGGTTAATCTGAATCAGGCAGAAGTGTAGAGGAGAGTACGAAGCACAATTTCGGAATATATTCTCGTCTTCTTCTGGAGGTTAGCGCCATGTTGCCCAGTCCAGGGAGCAGGTTTGGAGCGAGATGAGGGAGGGGAGAAAGGGCAACATGGGCCTATGCTCTAATCCCATTCCAGCGGGCCGAGCAGCAGCAGCTTGCACTGCATTCCACAACCCCGGGGGCTTTTTAGGCGGGGAGGGGAGGGCGAGCTGCATTCCTCCATCGCCTGGGCCATCAAAGACGCCGTGCAACATCAAAGGCCGCTCAGAGCCTAGGTGTTGATGACTGCAATCCTCCCCTCAGTCCACTTTTAGCCACCTCAACCCCTCAGCCCTCGAACGCGCACACATACAGAGCGAGCCGACTGCGCCAGGTATGTGCGCCCTGCAGCCTCCCTCCTTCCTGCCCGGGCTCACCAGGCATTAATCATAGCTCATTAAGAAGTGACTTTGAATTTTGTTGTATGGCGAGGGTTGAAGAGGGGCGAGGCAGAGCGGGGGCATGCCTCTGATATTTGGGGGCGGGGCTGGCACTGGACGTCATGGCTGCACAAACATTGACTGTGGTGTCGAACAGCGACAGAAAACAGATTTTTGATGAACTGCGATGCTGGAATTCTCAGTTCGATGAATCCAAAAGTCAAGTGGAGAGCATGAAGTTTGCTGGTTTCATCTGAAATGTGACGATTTGCTGCTTTTCTCTGTTTCATCTAATGAAAAACCAAATATCTCACCCTGAGCTCTGGAAATTTGATTTATGCATTTTTCTCATATTTTGTTAAATAGAATTAAGTCATTATTAGTTAAATTGTTTTGTTTTTGGAATGTGTGAAGTTGTGGTTTCCTGTTTTTAAGTTGAACTGTTGTGTGTTGGGGAGACAGAACTCTGCAGTTGTGTGCTGTATTGAGTCGTTTATTAATGAACCCCACGTCCCTGTGCTCGTTACATTGTTAGTCCTGCTAATTTATTCACAGTGGCACCTTGATGACAAATAATTTATGCACGTGTGTTTACCTACTTTCCCGTTCGTGCTCGTAGCGACACAGCAGCCCCTTCCTCGTTGAGACAATATGTTTGCTTGCTGCAGGGAAGCGCTGGCACCATCCCTTCTCTTTCCAAAATGGTGGCATCCAGCCCAATGTTGACCCCTGAACTTTGTCGGCCCTTCCTTTGTTCGTGTCACTCTGTGTTTTAAAGACTGAAGAGCTGAAAGTGACACCAGGGAGACTTCTGAGTGTGCACACGCACAGACACACACACACACGCGCGCCATTGACAGTTTGGGGATGCACTCGCCGAGACTTAATAGAGTCACAAGCTCGGCGTCCTGCTCAGTGTTAAAGCTGTCAACCCCAGAGCCTTGTGCTACATATCAGGACATTTACATGATATTAGGTGTCTTCTGCCAGCGTCCCCTGCTCACACTGAAACCATGACACTTGTTTGCTTTGCCCGTTGCTATGAAGATGGCGTGGAGGTAATTTTCTGGCTGGGGGGAGGCAAACAGACAAATGACTGTACGACCGAGGCTCAAATCACAAAGCAGGTCCGTGTTTGCCCTTGACTTAAGTTTTCTTTCAACTGACTCCTTGAGCTTTTCTTCAACTACACAAATACACATTTTTGTGTTATTTTTTTTGTAGTACAGAAAATATAATCTAAGCTCAAGCTTTGACAAATCTCCCCCCCTTTTTTAAATGTATTTATCACCCTCCTCCTTTTATGTTGGTTTGGAACACCAAAACAAAAGATGGATGCCGGGGCTCGATTGGCTAATTGTTCCTTTAGTCCCAGCGGAGAAGACAAAGGGGAGGAAGTCTTCATTATTTGAGAGGAGAAGCGGAGGGATCCCTTTACGGTGATAGTGTTACAGGAGGAGGAGTGTTGGCCCCACCTGTAGGGCCCTCCCAGCTGCTCCGCTGTAACTGGATCCCGCTCCTTCTCTCCTCAAGGCTACCAGGCCTCTTTGAAGTTATTTCTAGTGCTGGGAAAGAGGGGGCAGCGAGCGACCGAGAGGGGCAACGAGTGAGCAGCGAGCGGGAGGGGAGGTGTGTGTTCATATAGCGTGTTGGTGAATGCATTTAAATTTATTATGAGTATATCTGTGGCACTATTCTTGGAAGATCGCAATTCAGAACGTGTTTCTTGTGCCCGTTTCCTGGACATGAAGTCGCTGAACCTCTCATCGTTGTGGTGGAAATTTCTTGACGTTATAAATTATTCCAGTTCTCAATAAGCCCCAACAGATAGATTATTTTCGGGCTTAAAAAAACCAAACACCCACTCAGTAACTCGATTGACAGCTTTTATGGGATAAATGGATAGAACAGAGCATCTTTGCCGTAAATCCCTGGAATGGCTGCATTTCCAACACAAGAGGCTCGATTTCTCTATGGAAATAAGAGGACTGTGGCTGAGGGGCAAAGTGGTTGTCCTCCAACCAGAAGGTCGGAGGTTCAATCCTCAGTCTTCCCCCATCTGCATGTCGAAGTGTCCCTCATAGATGTTGAATCCACTAATTGTAAGTCACTTTGGATAAAAGTGTCCCCCAAACAACCTGTGATGTAAAAATATTTCATATTCTCCACATTTCCTTCCTCCAAAAAAGGTTTATTCTGTGAACCAGGTATTATTGTGTTTAACGTTTGTACAGTTTCAATATTTTGAGCATTATTTTGACCTGAAGACAGGACATCCTCCTGCTCTCTGTGGGTTTACCTCCCAGAGCCTGAAGTAAAATGACTCGTCTGCCTTTTTTGGGCTCATCGTGTGGTTTAAGTGTCAGACGTAGATTTCCTCCCTCTGTTCTTTTTAACATGAGCTGACAGGGTTCAGACAGATTGTCTGTGAGCCTGTGGGGAAGGTGTGATAATGAAATGGAGGAGATGTGGAGGGGATGAAAGCTCGAAGCAGGATTCCACATGAGCAGATGGCGACGAGACTTTTGGAAAATTTGACCTTTGACTTATGAGTGTCAATCAAGCGTGAGTCGCAACGTACTCCTCGAAAAATATCTACGTGTATCGGAACATGCAGCTGTGAATGAAAACAACACATCATGCAGGTTGTTTGTGTGTTTGGTGTAAATCTGATCTGTGTGCAGCCATGATGTTACTGGGAGATCTTCAGTTGAGATAGTGATGCCTGTATGAGGCAGCTGGTTAGGCTACAGTGTAGACCTGACACCCAGCCATTCATTAGTGTGTGTGTGAGTGTGTGAGTGAGTGAGAAAAGTGATGTTCCCACTCTGCTTTTTATCCCACAAGAGTTGCAGCTCCTATAAGCGCCCGGCAAACCCCTCTCACCTCATTTGTTCGACCTTCCACATGTGTGCTGGACGTCTGAGGAGCGTGTCCCGGCAGAGGGACGTCATCTGTGTCCTTTACTCAGAGAAGTTGTGCGTTTGCATGTGCGCACATCTGCAGAAGAGGGCTGAGGGCTGAGCACCAGCCGGGTTGTAATTGGCTGAAGCGTGCCCTCATGTCTGCCCTGCAGGGCACGGTGGGGTGAAGTTTACTGCGTCCTGACCGCGCCACAGTTGTCAGGGAGGGGGTGCAGCACCGGTGGCTGGTGAGGCAGCTAGTGCTAACTTGTTGTTGACATTTTGCTAGTTTGTGTATTTTGGCCGAATGTTTTATGCTTGTTTGCTGGAAGTTGCATAACGGAGCACTCGTGTAATGTTCTGGTTTGTATAAAACGCTGTGCACTAATTATAGGCAGGAGTTTTTGCCCAGTGTTTTAAATGTTTTGGTGGAATTGTTGGTGCTAATGATATTTTTGGGAGTAGTAGTGGGGGGGTTAATGACCCTCCTAACACACGACAGATGCAAAAATAACAAGAATACCAATGACATCTGATGAAAAAGCGGTGCCACACACACACACACACACACACACACACACAGACACACACACACACGCAGAAGACACTGACAAAGATGTCGAGAGAGTTTGTGGCGATGAGAGTCGACGCCGTTGTTGATGTGCCGCACGATCTCCTCAGCAGAATAACACAATACATCCCTGCCTGCTGCACCACCCCTCACCTGAACGCTCTGGAGAATTGTGTGTTGTTGTGAGCGTGTCTCAGTGCAGAATCTGCCGCTGCGTTGTGCACGGCAACCAGCCTCTCACACAAGGCTGCACCCAATTTCTCTGGAGTTCCTCCTGAGGATGTGGTTGAAATTAGCTTATGACTGCACAAGAGAGCAAGTCGTGCAACTGTGCTGCGATCCCACAACTTTGAAAGTGTAACGTTTTTTCAGAGGGAAACAGAAATGTTTGCTTCTCCAGATCTTTAACCTGAAGCCCAAATAACATAATATGAACAATAAGAACCTTATAATAAAAACATTTTAACAGAAACAAACAATAACATACTGTAAGGTATGTAATTAATTAACGAACGAACGATTCAACTACAGGTTATGAAACTGTTTTGTAACTTCAATCAGGAAACGGGAGCGCTACAATAGTTCTTTATAGGTGTATATGAAAGTCACATTAATCCTTTAACTGTCTGTGGCAGTTGCAACCGTGTAATTAACCATATTATCTCTGGGAGTGAATAGTGTCGAAATAGTGTAAAGTTGCCAAACACTCACACGAGGCTGTTAGTGCGTGTGTGTCTGTGTGTGTCTGTGTGTGTGTAAGTGTGTCTAGTCCTGAACATCCTGTTACCACTTCATCCTGGCATCAGCCTTTTTTTTTTTTCCTCCTTCCAAAACGGCTCAGACAAGTTGTGACTCTGCTGCACCGCAGGTCCCTGGGGAGACGTGGTCTGTGGGCTGTGATCAGACGTCCCCGCTACGTCATCCCATCCCCACAGCCCTCAACACAACCACCTGCCACCTCCGCTGGCAAGACTGGCGTGTTATTCCAGGAAGTTGACAATACCCCCCCCCTCCCCTCCCCATATTGAGGGAGCACAGTGCTGCGGAGGGGTGGGGGGGAGGTCAGAGGGGTCTGTTGAATTAAAGGCCCGGGTACATGGGCGGGATGCTCCTTCAGCGGGGGTGAGCGAGTTCACGGACGAGCGACGTGAGAGATGCCACCGAGTCACCCCTCGGTCACCCATGTTGTGTTTCAGACTCCAGACGACTCCCTACATGCGCCTGTGCTCAAATAGCGAGATGCGTAAACACATGCGCGGCGCTGGGGAAGCAGATGGGTGCGAGGACTGGCGCCGTGCCCGGGTTTTTCTTCTTCTACATTTTGTGTGCATGTGAAATAGGTGCCAGCTCTTCTTCCCAAACTCATAAAAGAAAACCAGCGGACAACAGATCCGTCTGGTTAATCATTTAGCCAGCTTCACAAAGAACAAGCTTGTAAAAATTGTCTCTGGCTCGCACTTGCCTCAGACTACAAGGCAGCTTTGATCGTTATGACAGAAACTTGTCCTCGCTGTGACCTAGATGCCACGAAAAGACGTGTTGGAACTCGCTTCCGAGGAAAGTATTGGTGTTTCACATGTTTTTCCCCCACAGTTGATGTCGTAAGGATGTATATGCCAGTGTGTATGTCTACATCCTGTGTGGATCAGTTTAGCTCCGGGATCATTCTTCTTTCCCAGTCCGCCCACTTGCTTTTGATGTTTCGAGCTCCTGCTGTGCTGCGGCATTAAACGTCTCATTGCAATGCACAGAACTCGAAGCACCGGATTTCAGCAATTGCACGACTTTAAATAGAAATGCAATCCAAGCAACTTCTCCTCGAATTTTTAGATCTCCGTTCCCTGTGAGCGTCAGCCACAGGTTCACAGGGTTTTCCTGGCCGGTGGCGCGAAAAGCAACAGAGGAGAATACTCTTTGAAATATCTGCTTTGTCACAAAGACATGTTTTTCATGTTTTGTGTGCAAATACAGACTAGTTAAAAAGTTATGCAGAGCTAAAAAAAAACTTGCTGATTATCCCTTTTTCATGGCGACCACAGCTACTTTTAATGTTGCAGGGTTAGGGTTATTTGTAAACCACTCATTCATACAGAGCTGTGCAGGGGGGGGGGACGGACTCTTTCGTGCAAGGGCGATATAGCGCATGGTGAGTGCAGGGGAGGGCGGCTGTTTGGGACAGATGAGGGCGATTGGGGGGCTGTAACCGGGGGCCACCAATAATTTAGAAGGGAGAGAGGAAAAAGGGGGTGCGGCAGCCGGGAGGAGGGGCAGAAGAAGTGGGTGTTGTATGATCAAAGCCTCAGCGAATTGTGTCACAGACAGACGGAGAAGAATGGCGTTGGATGGTGTGACTTGCATTTTGATTTCCTTTGAGAGCCGGGGGGAGGCGGGGGTGTCAGGGGAGCCGGCGGTGGGAGTTTTTAGGAGGAGGGCCCTGTTTTGATCCCGTTACCAACTGTTATCAGGGCACTTGTTTGTAGAAGAATGGGAGGGAACGGAGTTGAAAGAGTTTTTTCAATTTACGGGAAACTTTGTTTTATCTGTCGGGTTTTATGACGGCTTGCTTTGCAGTCACCTTTCTGTATTTATAGGAGAGTGTTTAAAACTATGTTGACAAAAATATGAAATAAAATGCCGTGACAACCCGACACTCGTAGCAACAGAGGAAGAAGAGTTATGATGAACTCAACTTTGGAATCACAGTGAAACAAAAGAAGTCACTGTTTCTTATCTAATAACAAAACACTTGGAAAATATGATCAAATTTAAAATCATCCCACGTGAGCATTTCCTCTACAGGTGATTTGATAGAGAAGTGTTGGGGGGGGTTGGCAGTGGGGGTGTGTCCATCCTGAGTGACAGGTGGAGTTCAAATCCCCGGCAGGACTTCATTGAGAGTGTGGCCTGTGTAACAGGATATTCATGTGAAAGGCTGCCTCCCCCAGGGGCAAGACAGACAGGGCAGAACAAGAGCCGCCCCCTCGTGGCACATCGGGGGCGCCGGATGCCCTTCACCTAAAACCCTGGGTACGGAGGAGCAGCGCTAAGTGGAGCAAAGTGGAGCAACCGGGTGTTTCCAGTGGGCTGAGCTTGTGTGATTTGGGGCCTAGCAGGGAAACCTTGCAGTTGGAACACAAGAGGGGACAGTCTCTGTCATTCCGTGTGTGTGTGTGTGTGTGTGAAGGCACGTTTGAATATGTGCTCATTACTATTTCGTGTGCACGGCCAGTAGCGGTGACCCACTTCACCGGATCACTGTCTCTCTTCCATACCAAGATCCTTCTCCTTTTTGCTCCTCATCCCCACATCCATCAACGCCTACGTCAACATCTGACAAAAAGGAAAAATCCCTGTGGTGGAGATAATGGTGCAATTGCCAGCCTCTAAAATAACAACATGGTCCACAACAACAACACTGCCCCATTTGGAGTGCAGGACCCTCGCACAATGGTCCAGTGTTCAGAACCCAGGGCGCAGGCGGGGCTCCCCGCTGCCGTCCAAGCAGTTAGACAAGCAGGAGAGAGGGGTCACGATCACACAACAAGCAGTGCTCCACGTCCTGGTCCTCATTTAGATCGACTCAGACACGGGGACAGATTCAGGCTCTCGTTAGATCCTCCTACACCGACTCATGCTGCCCAAAAGCCTGCTCATAGGGCGTCTAATGTGGAATACAAAATGTTACCTTAGTTGACTGGGATGTGCTGGTATGCACTGGAGAGTTGTCACGGTTTATAGGTCGGGGAATGCAGGTTGAATAGAAACCTGACCAGGTTATGCTCTTTTATCTTCGTCTTTCCCTTCAATTTTGGTGTCTTCCAGCGGCTGAGAGGGAGAGAGCGCTCTGAAATTATCATACCAAATGTGTATGTAATGTATACCTGCGCTGCCTCCTTGTTCCTGTCAGCCCGAGGCTAGTATCTATCTTCCAAACAGTCGTCCAGAGCACAGCTACTCTGCTCCTGTGTGTTTGTGCTGGAGAAGAAGCAGCTTTGAGAAACCGTGCGGTGAATCTGTGAATGTAGGCGGACAAGGTCTACCCCTTCCTGTGGTTTTTTGAAAAGGTGTTGTGAGTCAGAGTGGTCTCGCTCTTTAATGACCACGTCATTGTTTGTTTTTTCCTGCTCTTTCATGTCAAGGGTTGTGGTCGACAATGTGAACTTAATCTCACATGTTTCATACTCACAGTTATCTGTGTTCGAAAGGCCTTCGAGTGAGGATTCAAAGATGAGCCTCCGTTTCTTTAAAGGTGTGTGGTTTCAGATTGGCACACGTTGTCCACATTCGTATCTTACGATTCGTCCTCCATCCACATGATTTAAATTTGACCCCCTGACTCTTTGCTGATTCCCCCCAAAAATCCCTTCAGGTCAGGGGCTTGACCCTGAGGCACCGCAGTGAGTTGGGCGCCTTCTGAGTATCTCTCCAATTGGCCTGCTGCACGTCGAACCTGCTCCCAACGTGATGAAGTGGGGTTCAGAGGTCGGGGGTCACCAGAGGGAGAAAGGTATCTCGGGTCATCAGCAGTGGCCCTGGGGGCCCCGAGTGGCCGAGGGCTCGGCGTCACAGTTCTGGCTGATTGGGGTGTTGTGGTCATTGGGTTAATGGGATAAGTGGCCTCCAGGTCAGTTTGGCCCAGTTCTAATGCTAATACAGGAGCTTGCACTGTGGCCGGGGGAGGGGGGGGGGGCTGGATCCAGCACTTTGGAGCTCTGCTTGGTTACAGTTTGAATCCTGCCTTGTTTGAGCAGATCATTATTTCATGAACCGCTGCAGCTGCTTGTTTTTTTCGGTCTGTGTTGCTTCACATGTTTTACTGCTCAGTGATCGGCTGCTGTGATTGTGAGGGTTATCTGTTAACGTCCCTCATGATACGGACCCGGCTGTGGCGTGCACACAAGCACATACACATTGATTATTAGATAACAGCCCCGTCGCAGTAACTAACCTGTCTTACACTGAGCTATTCTCTAAACCTCTTCCCCCAGTCAAGACAATTCAAGCTAAGTAGCGGAAGTGCTTTGAGATAAATGCTTCAAGATTAATGTTTTTGTTGGTTTTTCTTTTTTGAGGGCACAGTAAGTGACTCACAGTTTGTGATGTCTACCATCCTTTAGCTTTAATCTTCTCTAAATACATAGTCTAGCCTCTGGCTCTGCGGGGGGGGGGTTGGCTCAGAGAACTGGGACAATTTAGTGGCCTTAAGTGTAATGAGAGGACGCGTCAAGATATTGTGATGGAGCCTAATCTGAGTGGTGTGCAGAGTGATGTGAGATATTTGTTTGAATAATGAAGTGAGGATGAAAAGTATCCTGTATATATGCATGAGCACTAAAGAAATGGAAGCAACATTCATCATTCTCCGCGGTACGGACTGAAGTCGACTTAATGCACTTAATTCCAAGAAAATCTGCCTCTTTTGCAAATCCACGAAAGTCCTACTTTGCTTATTCTGCGTTCTTTAAGAAGTCCGGTGGGACGCTGCTCTGCATGATTCCTTTTTGTCCGCACACAAATTCTTCAGAGACATGTAAAGCACCCAAGCTCTTATATTTCATTTTACAAAATGGTCACCTGGAGCAAAACCATAAGCCCCATAAACCATCAGGTCCCTTCACGCTACATCTGCATGACATGTTTTTCTTAATATTAATTCTCATGTGTCTTCTTTGCAGATGCATCCTTTGGGACTATGTAATAATAATGATGAGGAGGACCTGTACGAGTATGGTTGGGTTGGAGTGGTGAAGCTGGAGCAACCAGAGCTGGACCCCAGTTGTCTCACCGTTCTGGGAAAGGTAAGGACGCGGTTGTTTACTCTCTCAAAGTGAATGTGTTGATGCCAGTTGATCAATAACTTTGTTGGCTTAACACAGAAGTTTCACATGCTCATGAGTTAGTTGTAACACTGGAGCTCTGTAGAGGATCATGAAAGGTTCTGTGCTCCGTGCTCGAGAGCAGACTGCACTGATAACTCTGTTAAGTTGATTGAGTCAGATTGAGAAATGCAAAACCACCTTATCTTTAACGTCATGAATTGCCAAAGCCGAGACCATGTCTGTGGTATTAAAACTCTCAGGTGGTGAGTTCTGCTTCGTTTCTTTTTCCAGTCCCCTTGGCTGTATTTCCCCCTTTTCTTAATTAAACCCTTTTAAGAATTGTTCTTTTGTGGTCAAAGAGACAATTCACAGAAGGATGATTCAGTTTTATTGTCTTAATGTCTGTCTTACGTCCCTTTGCTGGGAGAAGGAGGCCCGAACTGAATCCCTCCCTCATCTCTCACCACCCCATCGTCTCCACCCTCCCTCCTCCTGTGCCCAGACCCCTCTGGAGTCTCCGAGTGGTATTTTATCATGCTTTAATTAAGTGTTCCTCTTAATGGAATGTACCAACATTCCCCGGAGGATGAGGGAGGGAGGGGGGGCGGGCCGGCTATAGTCTCATTTATCGTGTGCATGCCTGGTGACAGAAAGAGAGCAGCCATTCATAATTTAAGGAGCCCTTGTAGCGTATAGACATGCTAATGGTGCACTTTCTGCGGTGACGCTTGCTGCTACCTAGCCGATGCATACTTCTGCTGAGACCCGAAATCTGGCCTAATGCTCAGCACTCAAACTTCTCCTCTACTGTAGCTCAGAACACGTCCCGGTTATGGGTTCACTGACTTGTAAACGGTCTTCGCTGGAGTGATGCAGTTCCACAGGGAAACCAAGGAAACTGGTTAAACTATTTATCGCTACTGTAATTGTCATGGGAGCAGAAGGCCTGCAGGTCAGTCAGGCTGAAGTGGTTTTTAAATTGTGGGTAGTGAATATTTAAAGGGGGACTTCTATTTGTTAAAACAGTTTTGTCCAAATGGTGGGATGGCAGCGCCCATATCCGTGATATTTTAACTTCATTTTTGGGCAATGGGAGGAAGTCACCGGAGTGCATAGTGAGGATAGATAGCTGTATTACCCATGAACCTCTTGGGTATTTACCATCAGCACAGTTGATTTTTGAGACGGGACAGGGGACAGCTGGGTCAGACGGGGTGATATGTGATCGGGCCACATTCAGATCCAGAATGTTGTGCCTCAACCAACCTGAGCCACAAGGGGACCCCCCAAGAACCAGAAACCCAAACCTTCCGCTGAGTGGAAGCCATCAAAGCAGAGCGCTAATGAGCTGGCCATTTTTATCCCTTCTGGGTCTGATGTTTTGCTAAGGGACACTGTAGTGAGGATGGCAGGAACCTTGGCCTGTGACCCTTTGGCCTCCAGCCAGCCTCCCTAACCTCTACACCACTCGGTTTCCTCTGTGTTTATTCAGCCAGGACTATAATTAGAGAAGGGAAAGCCCATTGTTGCATCTTGACAGACCCTTGCCCGGGGCCCGAGCACAGCTGGGTGCTTTCTGTTGGCACTGCCGCTTTTGCCAGTCCAGACAGTGCAGTGTTTACCCCCTGCCAGTCTGCTTACTCTGCCCAGCCAGTCAGGTCACCATGCCCAACCCTAGTCTGGATGCTATGCCCACTTTTACACACTCACCCCGCCTGGCCTGGTCTAATGCTGGGCAGCCCCCGCCCCCCTCCCGCCCTATCCGACTGGCCCCTGACTGAACCCAAGAGCCCACTCCACTTTGCTGCCACTTTGCCACCAACAGTGTCAGGGCCTTGTCTGGTCAATTTAGATTCCATTCAATTACAGAATCCCACTGAACGCACAAAACTGAATTGTAGGGGAGGAAAAAAAATGCTGTTTACTCTGATTCATGTCTAAATATAAAGTGTCTGGGAACACAAGGCTCCCAGCTGTGCTCCGGAGCTGGCCAACACGGACCAATGGGCATTACTTCCTCTATTTAGGCTGAATACTGGGAAGAGGCTTGTCTTTATTCTTAATAGTTCAATCCTAATTTATTGATGCATAGGACCGTGTTGGAGATAGAGATACCGATACCATTTTTCATTTCCTGATATCGTTTCCACTACCTGGACTTTACATATCTGCTGATATGGATCCAATACCAGTGCATTTGGAAAAAATCTCTTGTATTCTGTATTTTACCAGCTGTATGAGGTGATGATCATTTGTCCTGGCTCAGGTTAAACCCTTTGAAAAACAAATACATACAGAATGTCTAACGTAGAACTTATGATATTATAGTTTCACAGTCATACCTGAGCAAAAATACATAAATCTAGTAATGCACGCCATTTACGTCCATCAAATAGTTCAAAAGTAATGTCTTGTATACGTTACACATCAATGTTTTACTTGTGGGACTTGATTCCAGATTGAAATATTGCCAAATTGCTCTCGTTTTATCTCCGGCTAACACTACTGGAAATCTCCCCTTCTGTGCAGCTATAAAAACAGAACTAGAAAGTGGCAGAACAGCACAACTGCAGTTTTAGATTTACAGGGCGAGAAAATTGCAATTTTATCTGGGTGAAAGATATATACGTTGAAAGATGTGGTATCAGATCGGTACATAGATTCACGTACTCGACGATGCCCGACCTGGCATACTGTGACAGTATCTGAGACATTTCCAACGCTGGTATCAGAACATCTCTGGCTCTAGTTTTTAAACCCCCAAAAAAGTAATTGAGAACGCATCTCCAGAGATGAGCTGTCGTCTCCCAGACACGGAGAGAAGAATCTCTGTCCAGGTTTCCCATCATTTTACAGACTTTATTAAAACAATCTAGAGTTCTGCTGAGATTTCTGGTTTTGATATTCGTCTTTTGAATATTTCCGTACTTGATTTACTTTTTGGTTTCACCTCCTTCTCCACAGGAAATCGTTCCGGTATACTTTTTCTGTCCCCAGTGTGATTTTTAAATATCTACTAAATTATTCAGCCGAGTGACTCACTAGATATCAGGCTGCTGTCGCAGAGAGACGCTCTGACATCAGCAAATATTAGCAGCACAGGAAGCAGAGGAAAAGGGGGTCGGTCAAGCCGGCCTCTGAAGTCCATGTGCAATCCTCACCAAAGTGCTGGCGTGTCATATATATGTACACAGTTTTTTCCTGCACTTCCTGTCTGGTTCCTGCGAGAGCCGCAGGGCTGTTACACCTCTGACCTTTGTGTGCCCAGCCGTCGCTCCTCCCCCCCCCCCCCCCCCCCCCAAGAGCAGGAAAACCAAGAGTAAATCCGTCCCTACTGTAGCCAACGCTCTTTTGATGTGGTTCGGTCGTCTGAGTTATGGTGTCATATAAGGATGACAGTGCAAGGTGCCCTGGTGCTCGCAGAACACAGCTGCAAGTAGTTGCCTCTCTTTAGTTACAGCTTATCAAGTATCTGCTTTCTGCGAGGCGTTTGTAAATGTTGTAAATCATGCTCACACCTCTGCACACATCCGTTCTCAAGTTGAACTATTTATTGCAGTCAGTAACGTGCAGTATTCTTGGTAGCGATTTCCTCCCCGCTGCTCGACTTTCTCAGAACTGACCTCGCTCCCTTCATCTCGACTCTGTCTTCCACATACATGCGCCGCGTTTTTTGGCAGCTCCTCTGGAACATGAAATCATGCCACCGGCTTTCAGGCTGGTTGGGGTCTTTGTCGCCATGCCAGTGAGATATCTCTTCTTTCAAGTGTCCCGGTGTCAGTCCAATGGCCACACGGGGCCTAAGCTTGCCGGCTTTTCCCCTTTTCATCCTGCCCGCGCTCTCATGACATCAGCCCCTAACCCGGGCAGCCGGGGGGGGGGGACGACAGAGGGGTGGCGTGGCGGATTGCAAGAAGAGTGGGAGTTGGATGGACGGGAAAGCAGTTGGGGGCTTGGCTTTTCCAGGAAATGACGAAAGACTAATGTGTCTGGTTTGGTAAGTTGGCGGCTGGGGTTTGTTCCCTGCTTGGTACAACGTTTTTTTTTTTCTTTTGTACAGAAAAATGCGACCTATCCTCCCACACAGCCCTGCAGCTTGTGTAGAGCAAGCCTCTTGGCTGGCATAGCATGTAAAACTCCCTGGTATGTGCTTGTTGTGTGTGGCCTGGCGCTGCCCTTGACCAGCTCGTCTCTGAACTACGATCGGTTCCACCTTCAACGCCAGCCAAAGACAACATTTCATCGCAGCGGAGCGTAACGGGCCCGAGAGCGGCCGCTACAAGGCCCTTCAAAATAACCAGAGCTACGAGAAAAACGTTCAAGATCTTTATTGACATATCCCTCCAGAAATAAAGCTCGCTGCTTTAAAGTTTTCGCCAGAGGCACATAAACCACAAAAACTGTATCCTGTGTGTGGGAAGCTCTGTCTCTGACACACATACAAACACAATCCTACAAACCACAGTTGCCATGGAACAATGTGAGTGGGCAGAGGAGTGTGTCTCTGTGTCTTTTTCTTCCGTGGCGCTCAAGCTGGCACCGTAGGACAGCAGGCCAGAGCAAACAGCTGCTGCGTCTTAGTGCTAAGTGGCTTTTGGACTCCAACCGTGTCTGGCATGTCAGCCAGAGCTGCAAAGAGGGTGTTGCATGTGTGTGTGTGTCTGTGTGTGTGTGTGAGGGAGAGAGAGAGAGGAATGAAGGAGATGTATAGAGTACACAAGGCTTTCAAGGATGGTGTGTGTGTGTGTGTGTGTGTGTGTGTGTGTGTGTGTGTGTGTGTGTGTGTGTGTGTGTGTGTGTGTGTGTGTGTGTGTGTGTGTGTGTGTGTGTGTGTGTGTGTGTGTGTGTGTGTGTGTGTGTGTGTGTGTGTCTGAAGAGAGAGATCCAGCTTTAAAAAACGAAAGAAATGGCAACAGACAGACGAGTGTGATATTGCGGGTGACTGGCTCCGAGCCTGTGGCCAGGTTAGCTGTCCCACACACTCAGGTGTGTGTGAGAGTTCGCTGCGAGGCCACGGCAGTGCCAGTTAGGTGTCATGTGGCACGGCTTGTTGTTAAGAAGTTCCAGTGCTGGATGGAACTGGCTGCGTTTTCAGACTCCTGCTACAGCACATTGTCCCTCACTGTCTGATCGGTGTAGTCCTGGATGTGCGTACTTGTGTGTGCATGAGTTGATTCGCTGTTTAAACGCTGGATGGGAGGAAGAAGACGAAGAAGGAGAAGGCTGGCAGATCCTCTTGTGTTTTCATGCAGCTCTCATCACTCTCTTCTCACGACTTTCCCTTTTCAATTCCTGTTCCTTACTCTTCCTGCAAAGACCTCAGTGAAGCCGAGCGCCTCGATAACAGAGCGACAGAAAATTGCTGTAGTTTAACACTCCGCCGTCTCAGGACTGTTTTGTTAAATTGCAGCGAAGCCACAATAGAGATTGATTTACAACAGTGGCTTTTGTTCGATACAGATTTTTCCTTCTCCGCTCTAAGTTTTTAAAAGAAATCTTTTCATAGCGGAGCCATGAAGATGCAGGACATTGATAAAACAATTCCCCCCCCCACACTCATTCTAGAAATGATAGGTCTTTCATCCTCTCAAAGTGAAAGTCAGTTTATGGTTGTTTAAATCGAGTTTTTTCAGTTCCACATCCTTTCGGGGGGGGGGGGGGGGGGTGTGCTCTTCTGCTGTTGAAAGTTGTTCATCTGTCACATTTAAGGGTTTCAAGGGGAAGTGTTCCTCAGACATTTTAACCCCCAAAACATTGATTTCAATTATTCACTTCTATCCCAACCGTCCCCTTTGTGAAACCACTTTCAGATTGACCAGATTTTTTTATGCATAATCATAAATATCAGTCCCCTAAACATGCCAAGATCCATTAATGATCCTCTGGGATATCAACTAAAATGTTAAAAGACTTCTACGTTAAAGAGGGTTAGGGTTAGGGGAAAAAGAAATTCATGATTCCTCAAACGCACCATACCTTCCTCTCTGAAACATAATGCATCCTCCCAGCAAGTTTCGTGGTAATTCGTAATGTAATATATTCACCCTTTCAATCAGATAAAAGAGTTAAAAATATGTATATATATTGCAGGACTGATCAGCCAAAGCTCCGTCCAGCTCGCCGTGTAACGTGACGGGGGTGAAAAGCTTTGTCTTCCTTCCCACCTGCCCCCTTGCCCCAGACACCTCAGCATGGAGGGAGGGATAGAAGGAGAAATTGAAAAAGAGAGGAGGAGGAGGAGGAGGAGGAGGAGCAGCAAAGAGAGCAGAAGAAAAAAGAGAGGATAAAAAGTGCGTGGTACTCAGGGGCCTGCCTTTTGGGCTCTCCTTTCATGTTTGTGTACGCCTCAACTTGCTGATATTATCTTGGCCGCTCTTCCTGGCGGGGTGTCGGGAGAGGTTTCCACTGTGACCGGGCAGGGGCCTCTCTCTCTCTCTCTCTCTCTCTCTCTCTCTCTCTCTCTCTCTCTCTCTCCCTCTCACCTTCCTACTCTCCAACCACCCCCCCTCTAAAAAAGCCCATCTCCTAAATCACCGCTTCACCACGTTTCACGGCGCTGGGAGGCGCCCTGGGATCCCACTGCGCTCGTTTCCATGGTCACTGGGAAGCTCCTTGTGTCATGTGGCTCAAAGTGAGCCGTCCCTGGGCCGAATTACCCAGCTTTCAATGGGAGGCCAAATGACCATTATTAGACTTCACAGCCCAGGCCCCTATTTAAAGAGAGAAGAAAGGAGCCCCGGGGACTTAAGATGAGAGAGAGATGGAGGGAGAGCCAGAAGGCGAGAGGGAGAAAGCAGAGGGAGGAAGGAGGGGAAACGTGCGGAAAGAGAAGAAAGTGCAGCTAGCAGCACGGAGCGGTTGTTTGTTTTTTTTTCATTTTTCCCCACCCATACATCGATTTTTGTTCTTAATCGCAGTTGTTGTTTGAAAGTCAGACACCAGCCGCAGCTAAAGCTCTCCTGTCTGTCAAGCAGCTTCCAGAAAAGACAGGGCGGCGCTGGATCAAAAGATGAGCGGTGGAAAAAGTAAATCTCAGAAAAGATAGGACCAGACATCCACCCACGTCAACCAAAGCCCTGTCTTTTCTCTCCTCGTCTCCGTCTAAGCCAGTTGCTTTGTAGGGGAATGTGCTGGTGTGCGTGAGAATCCTCGTGTCCTGCGCCCCGCTGTGTATGTCATGGCCATGTTGTCTTTAAGGCTCGGGCCCACGGCTTGGCACGGAAGCTGGAAACTGAAGCCCCCTGGTCCCCACACAGCTAATCTGATGCCTCTCCCAGCTACAGATGATTCCTCTGCAGGAGGGTTAGTGGGGGTGAAAATGGCATCCTGCTCCTGCGGTTTAAACTTTCTTTTATGCTCCGCCAGGGTTAGACCCAGCACAAGGAGAAGAAGTGTGTGTGTGTGTGTGTGTGTGTGTGTGTGTGTGTGTGTGTGTGTGTGTGTGTGTGTGTGTGTGTGTGTGTGTGTGTGTGTGTGTGTGTGTGTGTGTGTGTGTGTGTGTGTGTGTGTGTGTGTGTGTGTGTGTGTGTGTGTGTGTGTGTGTGTGTGTGAGACAGCGACACTGGAGCTGCCCATGCTCTGGGACAGTGAGGTAATGGAAGAAGAGAGAAGGAGATAGGGAGGCTGAAGAATGGGATTGAGCCAAACATTAGCTTTGTTTACGGGGGGGGGGGATAACAATACAAATTTAAATGAGACATCTGGACGGCAGTTGTTCATGATTAAATGGTCTTAAAAAATGCATTTAATTGGTATTTTTTTATCAGCATCAATCCTGTGAGATAAATGTAGGGGAGTAAAAAATACAATATTTCCTTTTTTGATTTATTCAAGTGCCTTAATCGGGCGGCTGTGGCTAAGGGGGCGGAGCGGTCGTCCTCTAACCAGCAGGTTCGATCCCAGTCTTCCCCATCTGCTTTCCAAAGTGTCCTTGTGAAAGATAATGAACCCTGAATTGCCCCTCGTAGAAAAGTGTTTTTGCCAGAGCCCCAAAGTCTCTTGAATCCCTCCTGCAGGCGACCGGAGAAACTGAACATGGTGGACAACAAACCGTGAGGTGTGGAGTTGGAGCGAGTTGAGATTCCCAGACGTCTGGAGCTTGCACCTCGCATCTGCTGCAGGCTACATTAACCACTACTAGCATAGCATGCTTGAATCATACTGAAATGCTAGTGGGTGAGTTGCATTGTGGGTAGGCACAAGGCTTCACAAGGAAAAAGACAATATCACTGGTTCTGCTGCATTGTTCAAGTGTCCAACATTATTATTGTCGCATAATGCTAACTCAGTACTTATCTTTCTTAGGCAAACTCCACACTACGATGTTTTAGTAGTTTTAATTTGCTGAATTGCTCTTTCTTGTTCGTAGTATTTTCTACATGTAAGCAACTGACCACAGAGACAAGACAATCTGCTTCCTGTTTACACCGGCACGCACATGCCCAGTGCACGTGACTGTTCTCCGGATATTTACATTTTCAGGTTGAGAGAGATCAATATTGATACTGAGCTAAAACACTCGTCTGGACGAAGAATGATTTTTGTTTTAAAATGAAAACTATAAGAAGTATGGATGACTGCTTCTCCTCCACTGTCATTCCCTCCTCAAAAGGCAAAGCTCTGCTTTCTATCTTTCAACTTTTGACCTCACTGGATATCGTCAAAGTCGTGTCGGTTCCATCATTCCAAAGAAATGATTGACCTATTCAGCTTTTTCCTCCCAACACGTTCCTTTTACTCGTAGATTTGCTGAAATTACTGTAAACAACCAAAGGTTAAGTCGCTCTCCTCAGCCGGCTGCACAGCTGGAGGCCAGAGGTACGGTAAGAAAAGAGGCATTATGGGGGTTATAGCAGTGAGTCCTGACCTGCTCTGCCTTGTTTGTCCAGGAAAAAGACAGCAGCAGCAGCACCCCCCCTCCGCCTCCCTCACCTCACCTCCCCAGGAGCAGCAGGATAGAGAATTACAAGAGAGAGAGAGAGAGGCAACAACTTCTCTTTCATGCAAGCAGGGACACGGTGGACTAAAGCAGCTTGAAGGCAGAGAGAGAGATTAGAGCCGAACTGTACGACTGCAGACGATTTAAAGGAAGGAGAGAAGTGGCCGTTTAGCCAGATGCCTGCGCTCCACTGGAATCACTACATTAGGATTATAGCTCATGTTCTCCAGAGTTAAGGGAACTACAAATACTGCTGTGTGGCTGTTTTTACTTTGTAGAAGTTAAAGTCACTTTCAGAAACGCCAGTTAACCCTCAACGTGTCTGTGGCTATGAATCAGTGGCGTCAGTAGGTGCAGGAATATGTGTGTGAGTCTGGTCGTTGTCGTGGAACAAGCTATTTCACTTTTGGCCTTAAAAAAAATACCTTGTCCCACCTGTACAGCCGTCGCCTAGCAACAGAGCTATGTAGAAAGCATTCTTCGGTTAAATAAAAGCGTTGAATAGATATTTCTTTAACGTGTGTACAGTTAGCTGTTCCGTTAAGTACTTACATTTACAAATACACTTGCCTCGCTTTGTGCCACCATTACCTTTTTGAAAACAGCTTCGGCCTTTTGTTATCGTCTCGATTGAGAGACCCCTAGTGGCCACATTGTGCGTTTTTAAAGCAAAGAACTTCTCTAATGCCTCTTAAATCAATAAATCCATCTGCACAGCTTGAGTTACATTTTATTCATCAGTAACTGGATAACTGCCGCCTGGAGCATGTTTTTACACCTCAAGTCATTTACATGTTCAACTACAGTGATTGTGTGTTGGGCTCCAACTGCAGAGAAGACACATGTGACCCACACTGAATAATGTACTTGAACGCATCCTGTGATGCATTCACTGCACAAGCTGAGCGATTCAACATGAACGCCTGTGAGCTGACTGGCGTTTTCCAGCAGTTGTTCTTTGACTAAACACTGTTAAATGTACATCAAAGTAACAGAGATAAACAATAGGAGCTAAATAACAGTAGAATTCTCCTGTTTCACATCCAACACTGTCAGCAAGAGCCAGATATAAGCTCAAGAGTCAAAGACATAAAATTTCATATTTGATCTTTTATGTGCCGGGAGACTTGCAGCAGGCAGACGCAAATCTGGTGTTTCACTTGTCCCGACTTGCTCCCAACTTTATCGTCTTCCCTCCCTGCGTCTGACGGCTCTCATCTCGGGAAAAATATGAAAATTCAGAAGTCAAAATGCCAGAAAACATTTCTTCTGCATTCACACGTTCCTCTGAGAGCCCGGGAGCGTAAAGATCATTTGTAACTCTTTTGGATTTTTATTTTTGTCACGTTATCTCTCACCTGTTATATCCAAAAGCAATAAAACACGCATGTGACTTAGGGCTTTTTTTTTTTAAACAATTAAAACATCAGAAGGATTTTGATTGACAGCAGGTCTAATCACCACAGATAATCAAATTAATTAATATTAGTATTTTGCTCCTTCAACGTTTTCCATGGATGAAAACCAGGTATGTTATCGTTAATCTATTTCTAAACAGCTGATGTTTGGACACGAGCTGAAGGAGCAGCACTTAAGAGGCGGTATTCTTGTCCCTCGCCAGAAGAGCTTGTTTATTTTCCTGTGAATCACAAAAGGCCCAGAGCCCAAAACCGGTAAGAAAACAACATGGGAGGGACGGAGGAGGAAAAGTGGAGGAAATTTAATTAGCGGTTGTCCATTCCTCCGGCCCTGGTCTCTGCAGGGCAGAGCAGTGGGCAGCGGGCGGAGAGAGGAGACCGACCGGGCCTCTTGATTAGTCTGAGGTCCGAGTGTTTGCATCTGTCTCCGTGTTTGTGCGAGTGTGTGACGCCACACGACATCAAACCCGGGAGGGAGACAGGAAATGCACAAGCGAGACAAACGTGTATTTTTAGAGTGGAAACTCAGGATTTAACACAACGTTGAGTCTCGCTCATCGTTCATCGTTCGTCATGTAGGAAAAAACACTTTTTCCAATGAACAACAAATGAAACTCTGAGCGTGATGAAGGTCCTGAAACGGTCTTTGTTCATTAAGTGTGTCACAGTGTTTCTTCAGAAGTCTTCATGACCACATGATGACAAGCATTTAAACGTTTCAGAACAATTATCCCTTTGTTTCCCGACGAAGGCTTTCTACCAGAACCTTTCCTTTTTTCATTGTGTTTGGCCAACAGAAGGTGATCTGACCTTTTAGAAACTATGCTCAAGTAACACGTCACTTACACATTATTATCCTACAGGTATAATAAGTGTAAGATAATAAGTTATTAAAACACAGTCTGTTTGGAAAACGCTGAAATCCCAGGTAGTTTAAATCTTAATGTTTCCCCTCAAACATGTAAAACCTGTCATTTCAGGTACAGATGCCAGAAAACAATGTTTATGTTTATTTGACAAAAGAAAAAAGTTGTAGTAATGTATGTGCAGACTCTAATATTGAATTAATGCTCCTAAACAGTAGATTCATCACTATATTTAAATTATCATACCTCTAGACATTAATATATTTCCTTTCCATTCTATTAATTGATAAGCAACTGATGTTTTTGGACCAGATTCATGTATTTTGTCTTGTGAAGAACCTGTCCTCACGTGGCGCCGCCGTCTTCTCCTGCTCTCTCTCTCTCTCTCTCTCTCTCTCTCTCTCTCTCTCTCTCTCTCTCTCTCTCTCCACCTTTCATGCTCAAACGCTGTTGGTAGATAAATAAATAAAAGGCTTAGTGTCCCAAAAAACTATTTATAAAAAGTGTGAATCAAGTCAGGAACAACCTCATCAGAGAGCAGGTAAAGACGAGCCCTGAAGCTGACCACCAAATATTTGATACGTGACAGTTTTCGATGTTCGGTGCTTGTGTGAACATCGATCGACGATAGACTGTGTTTGCAGTCTTAAGAAAAGCAGATGTGATATATTTGGGTGAATATGAGGGTTTTAGAGAAGTGAGTGAGGGAAACGTTTTGTGAGAAGGAGACACTGTGTTTGGTTCTGACAATGAGCGAGTGCGAGCGCTTCCCACCTCCCTCCCCTGTTTTCTCTCGACTCTTTAATGGGGGCCGGCTCTTTGCCAAGTTCCACTGGGCAGTTCTCCTCAGAGGTGCCCCCTCACACACACACACACACACACACACACACACACACACACACACACACACACACACACACACACACACACACACACATACACACACACACACATTTCGATAGCACAATTCACTTGTATAATTCTGGTTATGCAATGGTGGGTGAATGGCCACCCCACAATGTGCAGCGAGGCAGAGACAGAAATGTAGGGGAGGCGGTGGGGGGGGGTTTGCTGGTTTGGGAAAGATGAGGTGAAGAAGAGGAAGAGAACAATCAGCGAGGGGAAGTGAAGATGGCTGACCTGTCAGAAACACTGGGAGAGATTTCTGCCCGAGAGGAGAAGTTGACTCTGAGAACTTAACTAGATGAAGGTGGAAGCGTTGTTGTGGAAAACCTCAGGCTCTCGTGTGTTGGATTTCGCCCCCAGAGAGCGAGAGTCTGGTTTTTCCTCCACAGCTGAAATTATCACCCACTAAAAGAGGCTTTTCACACAAACCCCAGACGACGGCCTCTAGGTGAAACTCAAGGAAAAGTAAAGGTCTGAACACAGGGGGCGTCTTGTCTTCTACATCCGGTTTGTTTCACAACTCGGTCGCTTGAACCACGTAGGAAAGATTACTGAGATTACATAGTGTGTCCGTGTGTGTGTATGTGGTCATGTACAGGATGTATAGAGGAAGGTTCTGGGATCTTGTCTCTGATAGGGAGGTTGTTACACCCCCCCCAGATCTCTCGCTCGCTCATGGACCGATGTCTCCGGATTGAGACGCTGGGCAGGAACCTATAACCTGTAGAAGAATGATGGACTCACTGATACCTGAGTTGTAGTTTTATACCAAAGCTAAATATATTTTTAATGTCTGAGGACAAACCTGAATGTGTCCCTCCTCTCAGTTTTGTAGTTTTTGTGTAATCCTGCTAAAAAAGAAACACACAAACAAACAGACATGGGGTGAAAACACAACCTCCTTGGTGGAGTTGATGAATAATAATGTGACAATTTGTCTGTTTGAGGTTTTTCTGCTCTCTTATGGCCAAATATTTATCCATGCAGCTTCACTGAAGACGACCATTTCATGTGACAAATGTAAACTGATCTGAGAACAGCCACCAGGACACAATAAACCGCTCTGCCTTCGCTTCCGGACCTGCCCTCCTGTCTGCAGCTGGATATTAATGGCCGTCCCTGAGCTCACTTGAGTGCTTCAAGTGATTCTTTCCCCCGCGAGTTTACGTTGAGCAAACTGCCCGTTTACACGACGGAGAGGATCTCGAGGAGGAGGCTCGCCGGCCCCTGTCCCCGGCCGCTGTGACACACAAGTGGATTTTTATGTGTTCTGTAAACGTCCTTTATGCAGAAACACGTCCTCAGACGTCCCTGGACTCCTGTCAAACGCTGCGGCCGGCGGCCTAACGGCAATCAAATTAATATTAAACAGCAACATGGGAGAGCTCAGAACGAAGAAAAGGGCGGGAGAAAGTGAACAATGACTTGTTAAGACCCGAGAATGTTTCTATCTTGTAATGTTGGAGTGATTCTCTTGGCATGAGTCAAAACCTTAAACACGAGTAAAGGGTTTGTAAAAAAAAAAAAAAAATGAAAAGGGCAGGATAAAGCGGAGCAGGGTTATCCGAGTTCACATGGTGTCCTTCGGAAATGGTTTCAGAACAGCATTTATGTGGTGGCAGGAAAACTGTTGTGACACATCAGATGGCAAAGCCGGCGCGATGGGAGTCAAACCAGTTGATTGCATGTCACACCGCCAATACAAAAACGTCAGGTATCTGTAAACAGAATGACATGTTGTGACAGATTGTCGTGTCAGCGAAGCGTGAACATCAAACGGTCGCAGATCGGGAAGAAGGCGGCGTAATGTGCTGCGTGATCCGGAGTGAAGAGCCGCTTCGAGCATAGTTCTCTTCCTCCGGGCTGCAGAGGCTTCCAGTGGCACGAGGCGCACGGCAGCCACGTTGAAAACTTCGATTTTTTTATTTTAGCCGAATGTAAATAATGTTTTGGAACACACGTCTCCTCTGAGAGCGAGAGCGAGGAGGGAGGGAGGGAGAAAGAAGAGGGGTGACCACATATAAGGAAATCAATGGGAGAAAACTATGCCTTTATCTTTTAATAAACCGTAAAGCCAGGAGGCAACATGAAATTACAGCATAATAGCAGTGGAGTCTTCTGAAGACTTAATTGCCTTAATTATAGCACTGCAGAGAGAGAGAGAGAGAGAGAGGAAGGCATGAAGAGGAGGAAGGAGGGAAGAGAAAGGAGGGAAGCAGAGGAGAAGAAAGTAGGAGAGAAAGAGGGAACGATGTGATGAAGGAGCTCGTGCATGAGCCAGATGTTGCAGGTGTAAGTGTGTTTGTATGTGAGCACACAACCTTCTGCTTCTCACAAATCTCTGCACACATCGACACTCGTTCTGTTTAGTAACTGCTGCTGCTGCTGCTGCTGCTGCTCATATGAGAATCCACGTGAATGGAGGAGCGAGCGCTTCGCTGAGAAAAGTCTCTTTTCCAGACGAGTGAGAACGTCTCCCTCAGATCTTACAAGCTGGCAGGCTTACTTAGGGATGCTAAACATAGCTTTCATTTTCCTCCGTGTCTAGACTGGATTCTCAGTACTTTCTGCTGCGGTTTCTGTTCGCTCGGTGGAAGATTGTACCCTAATTCTCATGCCTCTGAGCCAGCGGGAAGTTTGTTTAGCCAGCAGTGTTGTGAAGTACCTGTGAAACTCAGCGCGCGGCTCAGGTTCAGAGTTTAGCTGCTTTTTGATTTTCTGCATGGATGAGTGATCAAGCGATTGGCGTTGGGGACCAGAGATCACGTTTCAGCTTTGAGGCAATTGGCAGTGACGGATTTCAAGAGGAGATGGTTGACTTTGCTTTTGCTTTTCCCCTCAAAGTTTGTGCCTTGATTTCATATCAGAGGAAAGTTCAGATCTTATAAATTGCTACTTGCAGAAACTTTCTTTGCACTTTAATGGCTCTAAAAGGAGCAGAGCTTAAATTTAAACATTGCACCTTTTGTATAATGTCCTGTTTCTGTGGTTGAAGGAATAGTCAGATCCATTATAATGTAATATTTTAATTTCTTAGCATATTTTTATGTCGACTATTAAACTTTGTTTCATGCTGCACCTCATTTAACTGTCTCTGGGCTGCTAACTGTGTTGTGACACTTTGGTTTTTGCTGCTGCTATGACAAATTAATTTCCCCTCGGGGGGGGTTCAGGTCATCAAACCACGAAATGAGTCAGTGGCATATTATTATAAATGACACAATTATATTGTTGCATCGATGCACATGTAGAGATTTACCATTAAAGTGGAAGTTTTAATACACTATTTACTATGTAGTTTGTCAAATCAGATGCTGACGCCTGGAAAAGGGAACAATATCTGGAATTTCTCAACAATTTCCCTTATTCTGATGTACTGGATACATCTGATAACATCTGCATGTCTAGATCTCATCTGTACAGTGGCCCTGAGAAAAATACAAAACACAGCGCCGATATCTAAATCGTCCTCAGACCCTCCCCCCGATGAGGCCCGATGGACAAACGCTGACCTGCTCAGTCTCGATGGAACTTGAATGAATAAAGTTTACATCACAGGATTAAACTCCGTCTCAAAGTGCTTTCACAACATCTCTTTTCACAACATTTGAAGTTCTACCGCCAGCTTGACTCAATGAAGTGTTTGGAGCAACATGGTAAAAGTCCTGAGAAAGAAAAACACACACAGCAATAAATATGAATCCTTCCTTTGGTGTCCGGCGCTGTGTTGCTCTTTTATGGTGTTGGGAAGGAGATGTGTCATGTTCTTTAAAAGAGCCAGTTTTGCCTGTGGCTGCATTTTTGTTGTCGTCAGGCAAGTCCCTGCACTGCAGCGTGTGGGCCTGCCCGGGTGGAGATTCTTTAGGAGGAAGATCTCTTTCTGCTCAAAGCGTCTTACCAAGAGCTATTAATTATTAACTGGGAGAGCGAACATCAAAGCAGCAGGCTTGTGCTGAATTAAATGGGGGCTGGAGCCTGGCAGTGTGGAGCTGGGAGAGAGCGAGAGGAGAGAAAAGAAACTGGGTGAGAGGGAAAAAGCCGAGTGAGATCTCGCTTTTGAACTTTCCAAGCACAAAAAGTGGAGGAAGAAAGCGGTAAAAAAAAAAGTGCCATGTTGGTTTATGTAAAGGAGGCAGGAGGAAAAAGAAAGGAGCAGCGAGGTTGTGTTTGTAATGTTTCAGTGTGTGATGAGGCTTTTGTTTCACCGCTGCTGGAAGATCGATCAGTTTTCAGGGTTAATTAGTCCTGAAGGAGCCACATTCACAAACAACTTGCCCCGTGGATTAGAGCGAAGAGGGAATGGAATCGAGATGTAGCTCGTTCACATGATGTGTTCACATCGTTACCGGAGCAGATTTTACACTCACAAGTTGTGTCTGGTGCTTGTGCCACCTCTTATTTCAAAGACCTTTTGTTACTTTGGTCGTATTCTCCTCCTGCTGTGACTTGTCCACACAGCCGTCGTCAAAGTCAACATCAAAGATCCACACGCGTGCTCTGCCTGTTCTGAAAGTATATTTTATAGTCGTTTCCTTATTGATTCTGTTATTGACACGACGCAAACACCTCCAGTTATCATTCCCTCTGTGTAAGAGGAAGAACTAAACAGCTTTTTAACAGCAGAACTACTGTTATTGATTAGAACCAGTGTTGTATTGAATCCAAACTCACTTTAGCTGCACACGCTACTTCCTGGAAAGACCGATTTAATCATTAACCCCCTTTTCTAAGACTCACAGGAAGTAGTGGGAGTACTACAGGTACACAGTGGAGAAGTAAAAGCTCAGATAACGTCACAGTCATAAAACTGGATCATACAAGATAAGATAATCCTTTATTAGTCAGCAAGAGAAATGGGCATCAGTAAGTAATAATAAGTAAGTTAAGGATAATAATACTTAAGTTTAAGGAAATGTAATAAAATTACACTGTAAAAACAAGAGATATAGAGATATGACAGATGACAAAGCTTTAACTAGTAAACAGTCAATGGAGCTGCACCCAGTTTACACACATTCATAAAACACAGTTCTCTAAATGTTGCTGATTTCTTTTATCAAGTTCCGTGAAATATTCCCTGAAAAATCTGGGAAGATGTAAAGAAAGAAAAAGCCCCTTTGTCACAATGTTAATGAAACTGATAACACATTGATTGATCCGCCTGTTTGTGCAGATCCACACCAGAACTCGATGGGTTCTTTCTTGGTTCATGTCCCATCCTTTCTCCAAGGTTTGTGGAAATCGGTCAAACAAACAAACGGACCTGGGTGACAACATAAGAACACTTGCTGGTTTTCAGTGACCTGAACAATGCATCACCATCCCACCTCAATCAGGAATATCTCTTAGACGAGAGGCGTCCATCCCTCCGGTGAAGTTTTATACCGACCTCTGAGGGTCCGACACCCGATGTCAGTGTTTCCCTTTGACTCGTCCCCCGTCTGTTTATACAGTACGTTGACATTAAAACCGAGCTTTCATCTCTCGGGAGCCAAAGCTGCGGAGACTGTGCTCAACATCCTTCTGTTGAGTGCTGTAACCTCAGGAAGCAACATGATGCGTTGTGAAAAGAGTAATTGTCTTCCTCCCCCCCCCCCCCCCCCACACACACACACACACACACATACACACACCAACACACCACTTCTCCCCGTATCCGCTCCTCCTGCAGACCGGAGCGCTGACACTCTCCAGCCACTCGGCAGCCGGGTCCCAGCACTGTGCACTGTCACTTTGATCCTCATCCCCCTCTCCTCCCTCCAGTAATGAAGAGCGCTGGCAAAGGCCCAAGGGCACTTGATAATACCAGGATATGATCCCGGCCGCGCTCTTTTAGATCATGTAGTGCAGACATCAAAACGCCGTCTAAATAGGGCACCGTGAATCAAGAGGGGTGAGAACGGGTTACAGTGGGGTGGGGTGGGGGGGGGGAAGGCAGGAGTTAAGATAAAGGGAAGCAAATTTGGATTCTGGGTAGAGATACTTGAGCTTCTTGCAGATCCAAGCGTTTCCTTTCTCTCTTTTCGCCTCAAGCAAAACAAAGAAACTGTGCAATGACTTTCTCCATCTCAGATGAGAGAAGTCACATTTTCAGCTGGTTGGAAGTCCCTGACAACTCAGTTCAGCTCAGAGTCGTGCAGAGTTCCACCGGAGCTGCACACGGGAATGAAGAAATGTATGAAAGGAAACAGACCCTCGTGGCTTAATGTGATGCAGATGTACTTTTTAAGTGACGTCACGAGGAGACGGGGAGATGAACCACATGTGAACGAATGTCATCGGCGGCTTGTTTACCTCTCGCCTGTCAGTTCTGTCTCTTCGCTTCCTCGTCTGCACATTCCTCAGGATTCACCCGGGCAGGGGGCGCCCTCTAGTGGGCTGGGATTTGCAGTGCGAAAAAGCTGAAGTTCAGAATGCACTTCTCTTTGTTACGTTTGCTGAATGTGTTTTTTAATGATTTCTTCTTTTTCTTGCTCTGTGTTTTCCAGGCGAAGCGAGCGGTGCAGCGCGGGGCCACGGCCGTCATCTTCGACGTGTCGGAGAATCCAGATGCCATCGATCAGGTTTGTACACACCTAAAATTACCCAGGCATTTGCGCTTTCAGCCAAAAAACGCCTAATCTGTGTGTGAAAGACGCTTTCGCTCTCCACCCGCTGAACACAGCTCCGCAGCGCGCGCGCCCTGCCCTTCTGCCTGGCACCTTGTGTGTGTGTTTGTGCTGTGTGTGTAGACAATGATCTTTCTATCTTTAGTCCTGTTCATGTGGATCAGCCTCGCTCATTCAACCATCCTGGGGCCTTTGAGCTCAGACTCGTGTGTGCAGCAGGGCACTGAGCTCCGAGCAGGACTGAAAATGGATATCCAGGGTTCAGCTTTCACTAGACCATGACCAAACTGCCTTGAGCTCATAATTGCTCAGGTAGCGCACATTACCTCACCCCACCCCACCACCACCCCCCCCCACCGAGACTCTGGATGTGTCTTTGAGTGCACATTTGGGGGGAGTGCACTCAGGCTGCAGGAAGAACAAAGTGTATTTCCTCGTCACACACACCCAGACGCTCGCATTCCTCCTCCTTCCAGTCTTTCTGGCGTATAACACACGAGTTGCTCCTCCTGAGCGCCTTTGTCGCAAGAATTCTCCTGTGGTATTTATCCTCGCCACGCCAGGCCTAGACTTGCAGGTTTTTTCTTTTCTCCTCCTCCTCCTCCTCTCTCCCTCCCTCCCTCGTCTCTTCTTCTCTGCCGCTGGGTCGTAAAGCGCGTAGCTGAGAGATAAAAGGGATTGCGCACAGACCACATCAAAGGCAGCGCTGGGCGGTTGTGTTAAATTCCCCCGAGAGGCATTTCCAGTCAGCGGCCGATCAGCAGAGGCAGGACCCACAAGGCCGAGGGGCAGGGAGGAGGAGCTTAGGGAGAATTAAGGTCCTGGGGCCAAAATTAGGAGAGTTAATGTACTTGACCTGCTTTTTAATGTGAGGCCAAATGCACAGAGTGGCTCAGACACTTTGTGGTTTTGTTAAGAGAAGAGTTAAGTTTGTGATAAAGTTTTTATTTCCCCCTCCCTTCCACTTTAAGCTCGCATTTGTCCGTTGACTTTTTCACTGGCGTATTGTTCGTCAGTGGCCAAGTGTGAGTCTCGGTGGAGTCGTCTCTCAAAGCGGCGGCAGAATCGAAACGCGACATCAAACGTTTGCAGCGTCTGTACTTTTTTAAACCCGAACATACAATATTTCACTGGGGAACATGACGACAGCAGAAGAAATAGAAATGCGAATATCGTCGGTATTTCCCTTGGGCTTTTTTAAAATTACAGATCCCAACCAGCAGACGAGAGAGAGAGAGAGGGAGAGGGAGAGGGAGGAGTGAAGGAGCATGTCAACTGACTGAAGAGCCAGGACATACTATTCATCCTCCATTTCCTCCTGCTCCCCCCTCTGGCAAACTCCGACCACAGTTTCCATGTCTTGAGCCTATAGGTCATTTTCCCCAGTTGGTAAAAGAAGGGTTTATGTGCTTTTCTTTTTTTTTTTTAAACGTCCAGACGGTTCATATCCACATTAGGTCAGTGGTTCCTAAACTTTCTGCCTGATGCAACCGAAAAGTTAGGCAACGTCTGCTCGTGATCCCACATTTCATACGTCAGGGTTTTTTAACATTTGAATAAGAAAGAAAAACTCTAAAGCAACTTCAGTCCTGTTTATGATTAAAACCTTTAAAGTTGCACAAAAGCTAAGCACAAGAACATATGGATATATTTGTTTTAAGGGGAAAAAATACAAAATCTGAAGAAAATTAAATAATTTGTGAATTTTCCCCCTGAATCTTCAGTTAAATTACATTTTATATGAAAAGCACCAAACAACATAGATTATTTACATTATGAGGTCAAGTCTTCACAGTTATTTAATAGAGAAACCAAACAGTTTGTACAACGAGCAAACACAAAGTATAATTGGAATAATAATACCAATAATAATACTAATGATAAGTTAGTGTCATGCATGAGAAGACTAGATGTGTTGGGTTGGGAGAAGAGAAACGGAGTGTGTACTCGTCTGGTTTTACTCGTTATAATGATAATTGTGATAATTGTGATATTTATCATAGTTGTTACAATGTCCATTAAAAACTGTGGCAATGACAGCAGCTCCAATAACAATGGTCATAATGATAATAATGATGATAGTAGATGAGTGGAGGCAGATCTGGATCCCACAGCTCTCGGGTCCCGGGGTTGAATGAGGACAGAGCGGAAAAGCTCAAACTAAAGGCGAGAGAAAACAAAGTTAATGACCTGTGGCCGTGTGAGAGGAATACATGATGGGGGGGGGGGAGGGAGAGAGAGAGAGAGAGAGAGAGAGAGAGAGAGAGAGAGGAGAGAGAGAGAGAGAGAGAGAGAGAGAGAGAGAGAGAAGGGGGGGGGGGGGACGGACTGACTGACTGACGGACGGACGGACGTTGTGATTTTGATCAGAACATATTCAAACCCAGAGAAATCCACGCTTCTATTCAGGGTAACGGTACGTTTGATTTTGGCGTCTCCGGGGCAAACGGCGTATGGCAAAGTAAAAACACTTTGTTAGCCCATCGCCTGTTTGTATCGTCCCTCGTACTCGATCACGATTTGCCGCTTGCTGCACGTTCTGTCGCCGAGTAAAGCTGCAAAAGCTCAGTGGAGCCAAGAGGATTGTGGGTGATGACAACACCTCCCATGATCCCTCGCTCCCTTTCAACATCAAACTATCATTGTCATTGTTTTGATTGGGAGACCCCTGGTGGCCGAAACTAGATATTGTACATTTCAGTAAGAAAACTTAAAAGTAAATGGAAGAAAATTGAGTTCAGTGTCTATAATTGGTTGAGTGGTGCTTTGATAAAAGCCCAGTACCGACCAGATGAATGTGTGTCATGTTGTTTATCAGTACATGTGTGTTTGATGTGTGTTTCCTCTCGTCCTCAGCTCAACCAGGTCGGCGAGGATCCTCTGAAGCGGCCGGTGGTTTACGTGAAGGGCAACGACGCCGTTAAGTTGATGAACATCGTCAACAAGCAGAAAGTGGCTCGTGCTCGGATTCAACATCGACCACCGAGGGTAAGAGCTCAAACCACCGCAGAGCAGATGACTTCCACGTGTTTGTGTGTGTGGGAGAGACAACTGTGAACTCGTGTGAGCAGCTGAACGTGAAGCTCCTGCACCGACTTTTAGGATGTGAACACACAAACGAAAATTCCAGCTGTGAAATCGGACCCTTTTTTCCTTTCTTCTCTTCTTCTGCGCTGCGCCCTGAGGCTGAGGACTTTTCTCCTAGCGCTTGCGAGAGATTAATATCAGCCATTCAAAGAGCTGTTTGTTTGCTCTGAATATTTGATAAGAGACCAACACACTTTGAGGTCAAATAACTTGACATAATGAAAGCCCCAGAGAAAGGACTGCGATAAGAGAGAAGTCAAACAACCTGGTCTTTGCTCTCCAGCACTTTGAGACGTGACCACGGGTTGGATTTGAAGTTGAGCTGAAGTCTGTGTCCTGAATGTTTAGTTTTTCAATTAATTCATCATTTAACTAGTGAAATGTGAAAAGTTGTCGTGGAGAAAAAAGGTCAAATGGTGAAATTTTAGATTTTTCTTTTGTCTAACATACAAAGATAGAAAATGTTATCGACATAAAACTGTGGGAAATAGCAAAGCGATACTAGAACCATATGATTTGTATTTTTTTGATAATAATTAATTATAATGAACTTAATTTGAATAACACTTCTCTTAAATGTGCTGAACAACGAGAAGCAAAACCAAAAATAATCAAATATCCTGGCGCACAAATGGAGAAGAGAACTACGATTGTCTTCAGGGACCATTTCAATCAGCTGCTTGTGAACATTATTTGACAAATTTGCGTTTCCCTTTGTGCTCTTCTCCCGCAGCAGCCCACGGAATACTTCGACATGGGCATCTTCCTGGCTTTCTTTGTGGTGGTGTCGCTGGTTTGCCTCATTCTGCTCATCAAGATCAAACTCAAGCAGAGGAGGAGCCAGGTCAGTGTCTGAATACGCTCATCACTTACTGTGGAAGAGATGAGAAGTCTGGGAACTATTTATTATCCCAGTGTGTTTCCCGTCAGCGCGACCTCACTGGGAGTCGCAGGCGTGGAGTCGGGCGACAGCCGCTCTGCCGCTGATGTGGTGTGTTGACAAAAAGCTCCAGTGGAGGCTTGCATCAGGCGCCCGAGTCGGGATTAGCATTTAATTAACGCTGATGAGAGGTCGGCTGCCGGAGACAAACACGGAGAGATGTCATGACGGAGCAGAAAACCTGCCGCGGCATCCGCTAAGACAGGTGTAATCCTGCCACTAAACGTGTGGGTGTGTCTGTCCTCAAATGTGAAACGAAAACTAATTATCTGCTTATGGAGTAAATATAGTTTAATACATTATTATTTCATTAACACATTTTAACTGTAAACGTTGAACTAAAGTTCCAAAGGAAGAACTGAGCTGCACTGAAGTCCGAACATTTTCCTGAAACTATCCGAGAAAGAAAAACCTTTCGAGTTAAATAACCAGAGAAACAAGTGACGCAGGTGAAACTTGAAGAAAACAAATATCTCTGGATTAAAAAAATCTCAAGCATATTACTAATTTTGGTGAAAGCTTCCACAATGAGTTTAGTGTTCGTTGCCATCACAAGCAGCCGGTGAGTTAGGAACATGCTCTGAAATCATTCCTGCTAACAACGTTCCCGTTGTTGCGAAGGCGTTGGACCCGGAAAACCTTCTGCTGCAGAAAACTGTCTTCATGTCTAAATACCATCTGTACACGAGTGATGCACCATGACACGAGCAGTGGCTGCTGTAAATCAAGGGGCTGCTACACGTGTGATTAGGTCTAATCCCAGTAAAGTAGTTCTGTATGTGTCAACTGCTCCGTCACCGGTTTTTAGGATGAAAGAAGCTGGAGGGAGGGAGGGAGGGAGAGAGAGAGAGAGAGAGAGAGAGAGAGAGAGAGAGAGATGAAAAGTCACAAATCACGACATCGACACGTTAACAAGAGCGAAGAGGAACACGCTCGCCTACACTGACGTTTGCTTAAAAACATAATCTAGTCGACTTTTAACGTTTTATTTCAGTGTCTTTTCTTAAAGTAAAAAATGTGCTGATTGACCGTGCAGATGTTTCCCGCTCTGACCCTGTCACCCCCCCACCACAGAGCTCCATGAACAGAATGGCCATCCAGGCGCTGGAGAAGATGGAGACTCGCAAGTTCAAGGCGAAAGGAAAGGGCCAGCGCGAGAGCAGCTGTGGAGCCTCTGATTCGCTGAGCAGCAGCTCCACCTCGGACTGCGCCATCTGTCTGGAGAAGTACATCGACGGGGAGGTGAGAGAAGTTAATCTGTTGGGATTTTTAACAGTTTTCTACATTTCAATAACAGCTTGAAGTGTTAGTCAGTGATGCCTCCACTTGGACAAACACAGTGTTGTGTATTGTTTTGAGGAGCCTGACTGAGGAGCAAGGAAACAACAATGAATTAAATCAAATCAAATGAAATGAGGTATTTCTTTGTGAAGCCCTATCAAGTAATCTGTGTTTTGTGGATATGGGCTAAGCACAAAATACGTCAACTACGAAAACTAAAGTTTTAACAACAACAAACAACTCAAAGAAATGTGAAAACACTGATCCACATTACACATCCTCATAAATACACGGACCGTATGAGGTGAATCACGTTGGATCCAAACCTCTGAAGTTATTGCTGAGCGTGTGTTTTCCCTCCAC
Source organism: Verasper variegatus (assembly GCA_026259375.1). Classification (NCBI taxonomy): domain Eukaryota; kingdom Metazoa; phylum Chordata; class Actinopteri; order Pleuronectiformes; family Pleuronectidae; genus Verasper; species Verasper variegatus. The sequence continues at coordinate 3,250,928 of CM048041.1, read as the reverse complement.
GCTCTGCACACATGAAACATTCTGCAGCTCTGTGGACAATGGAGTGGAAGTTCCCCCCCGATGTGCTCGGGGACCGCAGGTCTGCCGTCCTCGCTGACGTTCCTTTCCGGCGCCTCTCAGATGTTTCGCTCGGCCTTTCAGAGCACCTGGAGAGATAACGCTACCCAGGGTGCACTGGGCTGTGATTACGCTTCCTGTTTTCCCAGTGTGGCTTTTCTTAAATTTCTTTACAGGAGTCATTGTGAAAACACGTCTCCTAATCTTTGGACTTTGAGTCTTTACTGTAACAGCAATTGCTCATCGTCATTCATGGCCACCGGGGGGGGGGGGGGGGGGGGGGGACCAACCCGCGGTGCCCAGGGCGACGCAGACGGTGTGCGGGCGGTATTTCTCTTGCGGTTGTGTGTCTGTTCGATGAGGAGCAGAAGAAAACACAACAAAGCATGGCGCCAGGATTGCACAGAGGAAGTGGCGATATAAAAGACTGAATGGCATCAAAGCCTTTTTTTTTTTTTTTTTAACCAAGCAACAAAAGCTGGGTGGAAAATATCCCAAAGATGAGTCACATTAAACCACAGAGTCAAGTATTTATGGCAGAGCTGTTACTGGAAGAGAGAATATTACAATTCGTTTTTCATTGTGCTGCTGCTTCCGAGTTTCTCCATCTCACAGCAGAGCGGGGCCTGTTGTTCATATGGAGCCGGCACCCGCCGCTTGTTTTGTTCTCAGCCTCACGTTCCTGTTTGTTCTTCAAGCGAAGACTTTTGTTTTTGGCATCGTGTTAAGTTTGGTTCTTTTAAAAAACGCTAAAACGCTCTTTGTGGCTTTGCTGCCACCTGCTGGACGTACAATCACGCTCAAATACACCTTTATTCACCCACTGAGGAATTAAACCATGTTCGTTTGTCATTTTAAAGTCAACTCAGTGTCAAAGAAAAGGGAAAGAATTCCTGTGAACGCACCAAAACTTAACGGGATCTTCTTTGAGTCTTGCCTCCACAAGATCCCATGGAAATCAGTCAAGTAGTTTTTGCTTAATGCTCGTTACAACCAAACAAACGCAGACGAGAACAAAACCTCCTTGATGGAGATAATAAATTCTTATAGAGTGAAATCACATGGTTCTACTTGTCGTTGCTGTATTTACTGATATTTGAACTATAGACAGTTGATGCATTTGAACTTATAAATGTTGTATTGTCCTCTGCAGGAGCTGCGGGTGATTCCCTGTGCTCACAGATTTCATAAGAAGTGCGTGGACCCCTGGCTGCTGCAGCATCACACCTGTCCCCACTGTCGACACAACATCATCGGTGAGTCAAGTCCACAACTCCAGTATCTAGCTTTGGTGTTAAGATAATAAATGTATTTCACTGAAGGAAAATATGTTCCCTAAACTTTTCATCTTCTGAACGTCTCATTATTTGTTTACACAGAGCAAAAGAAGGGAAATCCAGGTGCAGCGTGCATGGACCCTGGCAACCCGGTGCACGCCCGGCAACGGGTGGTGCTGCCAGTCCACTACCCTGGCAGGGTGCACCGAGCAGGCCAGGTGACCGCCTATCCAACCAGAACCAGCATGGACCCCCACGGCAACGCCATCACAGTGCTCACCGTGGACCAGCACCCCGATCCTCAGGGTCTGTACCCAGCCCAGTCCACGTCTGCCTTCCTCCGGAGCTACCACCCCACCCTCCACCTGGACCACTCACTCAACCCCCACCACTGCGGATTGGAGCACCGCGGACCCCCGGCCTACCCAGCACAGCCGCATCACGCTGCTTTTAAACGACCCAAGTTCCACGGTCGAAACTTTTCCCGAGCAGCCTGCTTCTCGCAGTACGAGACTATGTACCAGCACTACTACTTTCAGGGGTTGACTTTCCCTCAACAGCCCGAGGCCGGCCAGGTGCCTGCGGTGGGAGGGCACCCGGGTGGAGCCGGGGCCCACAAGGGCCACCACAGCAGGGCCTTTCAGCAGGGGCTGTTATACCCCACAGTGGTACACATGGCACCTGCTTCTTCTTCGAGGATAGGTGACGCTGGCAGCACTTCTGGCCTGAGCTGTTACCATGGCCACCGCTCGGTGTGCAGCGGTTACCTTGCCGACTGCCCTGGCAGCGATAGCAGCAGCAGCAGCTCGGGCCAGTGCCACTGTTCCTCCAGCGATTCCATGTTGGACTGTACTGAGGTCAGCAACCAGGGGGTGTACGGGAGCTGCTCCACCTTCCGCAGCTCGCTGAGCAGTGACTACGATCCTTACGTCTACCGGAGTAAGAGTCCGTGTAGGGGCTCTGCAGGGGAAGCGGGGGCCGCAGCTTGCACCACCGTCCCTGCAGAGGACTCATCCCATGCTCCTTTGGGACATGACTGCCTCCAGCTCCCTCCTGGAGCGTCGGGATATAACTCGGGGGACCATCTCTCCAACTGCAGCTTGGAGCCCAACTACAGCAGTCGCTCATCACTGGAACCCAGGGAGAACAACACCAGCACTACCTCAGCCGGCGCTGCAGAAGCTACCGGAGCAGACAGGGGGAAAGGGGCACAGGAGGACTCGGGGGAGATTGGGGCGGCAGCTTGTAGCTGCTGCTTTGAGGTGCTCCCTCCCAATGTGGAGTGCAAGGGGCAGGACTCGGACCAAGCTGGGCCTCTGGCCTCAGGACGATGTCACAGGGGGCTGGACTTTCAGAGCTCAGCCTCCAAGAACTACTTTGCTCCTGAGCACATGTGCCCTCCTTCAGAGCAGGTGAGCTACGAAGGGCTTCCTTGCTGCTTCTACAAAGAGATGAAGGTCCACAGGGCCACAGCAGGGTGCTACACTGAGGACTACGCTGTTAACGTGCAGTATGCACATGCAGACTCAGATGCCTGCACTGGACAGGGCTGCTGTGAACTCAACCAGAGGATACCCATAATTCCCGAGGACACAGATTGTGAATTGGGCCCAGGAGCAGAGACCAAGAGCAGTTTACTGCCCATCAGTGTCACGGTGGATGCAGAGGTGAGGACAGGGGAGCGGCATGAGCCCAGCGAGGGGTACTTCACCTCAGGACAGTTTAGAGGTCAGCCATACCCTCAGGAGGAGGAGACCAGGGCTTTGTTCCACCCGCAGCTCTCTACCAGTCCCGCTGCGTTTGGAAGCAGTACTTCAACAAATGAGGGAGGTCTGGGTATATGAACTTACACCCGGAGAGAAGGGACAGTTTAAAGTATGTATTTGGTACCGTATCAGTCAGTCAATCATTGAAACCCTCAGTTGCCTTGTTCTAACCTTGCTCTCTGAGCACTGAATGTTATCATCTTAGATTGTGTGGATTTCTACTGAAATGGCCTGATGTTTCTATCCAGTTCATTCCTGTGGCCACAAACGTCTCAGCGCCCAGTGTTACCACAGCGCAGGGACCGAGTGGCGCTACTAACATGAATGGAGGTTGTTAACTGAGACTAGAAGTAGGTTGGTACTGGCGTCTATCGGGCGACGTGTCTGCTGCTGTCGGGGGTCCGACCCCCTCAGAGATGCAGGCCCATTTCTTCAGATGTTGTCGAGAGCAAGTTGTGGAGAGACTCCATCTTTTGTGCAAGATCTAGGAATCTGAGATTTCTCTACTAAAAACAAGTACACTCTTAATTCACCGACATCTACATGTATACATCTTGTATATGTGCGCACATGAACACTGACTGCCTATAAAAAGCTTCAACCACCAACTCAAATAGGTTGTATGGACATAGCTATACCAAAACAGAAAGACATGATTGTTGTTCGTTTGTTGTTTTTTTTTACTTTTTTCAAGAGCAGGGAAAAGGGTCTTCGAGTGTTGGTGACCCACGTGTTTCTCTGTGGAGAAGAAGCTATATATTACACAAAATGCATAGAAATGTGAATGCAAGGCTGACACTGGTCTCTATTCGATTAAACACAGAATTTGTTTTATGCATTGCATTTTTCTGTCCAGTCGTGGCCTACCTGTACGGGATGCGCCAGAGCAACGTCAAAGCCTTATACAAGCTATTTGTAGCAATATCTAAAGACACTGCACTGCTTTTGGTTGAACTCCGAAGTGACAGTGTCGTGTGGGGGAGTGTAGCGCTCCACGTCTCCTTCGGACGCCCTTAAAAGTGTTTTTTTTGTTTTGTTTTGCTGTCACTTACCCCGATTTCCTCAGTGAGGCTGATAAATATCTATAACAAAAGGTTCTTGCATGTATCCATAGGCCAAAGGAAAGTAGCTGGAAAAGACTCATATTTCATAAGGGTTCCTTATTGTACTGTGACTTTTTAAAAAAAAAAAAGAAAGAAAGAAAAACGATGCAGTTATACATAACACAATGTATTCGTTTGAATCATATCATGCCGTGCATAATACATACTCGCGATATCAATGCTTGTCATTCATGCCTTTCTGTTTGTCCTGCAGACTGTTTTTATACTGTTTCTATGAAATGTACACATTCTCAACACGGAGGAGAACCTTCTGAAATAACCCTATTTATAACCCAGTGCTGTAATCAAGTGAGAATCTAATCTTGCCTTTTGCATAGAGATATGTACCTACTGCAAATATAACATTTTGGGGGTACTTGAGTCACTATTTAATTTGTTTTTTGTTATTGTTTCTAGCACTTAAGAAGATTAAAAATGTGTACAAAATTAATATTTTTTAATTTTTTAAGAATATAATTATTTTCTGTCATTACCATTACAAATGTTTAAAGGCTAGAAATCAATCTGTGTATATTTCTGTACCTGTATAGCAAAACACATTTCATAAATGGAAATATGTTCTCTGAATATTTATTTACTAATATATTTATCTTTAAGCCATGTCTTATGTTCAGAGTGTATAAAGGTTTGAGTTATTTGGTTGCTTTTTATTCTGAGAAAAAAAATCACTAACATGAGACTTTGTATATACATGGTAATTGCACACAAGACGATTAAATCTTCTCTGACCAAAAAACTGATTTTAAAACTTTAGTACCATACAGTTTTGTAATTAAAGTGTACAAAGATCTGTAAAATATACAGTTTTATTCAAGTAACCCATGTTGTGCTGTTCTCCTTTTCTTTGCATTCTTCACAGAGGTGTCACATTTCTTCTTAAGTTATTGTTTTATCTTTAGTAACTAAAATAGCTCCCAGTAGAACACATGCCTTTATGAAAACACATTTAAATGAACAAGATCTGCATCAAGATCCGTGAATTATTTTCTGAGAAATAAAGGAAATATGCTGAACTCCCAATCTCACACTGTTAAAAAAAAAAATATTCCTGGATCCGCCCTCTGGTTCAGATCATCACCAAACTGTGTTGGGTTCTTTCTTGGGTCAAGCTTCACCCTTCCAGAAAATTCCATGTAAATCGGTCGAGTAGTTTTTGCGTAATCCTTTTAACAAACAGATGAAAACACGCAGACACGATTTTGCAGGTTTTATTTTACCACAGTGAAAATGAAGATGTTACAAAAACTATTCAAACCCATTTGTTCTCAGACGGTTCAACCCACTGGGACATTTGAACTGATAGAGAAATGATCCACAGCTTCACAAACATAATAAATACGTGCACTGACCTCCGGTATTTGAAAGTGCACGGTGGCGTCTGCAGAGACGATCGTCTTGGGTTCACGTTCTGTTCATGAACTCCGTCGACAGTTTATCACACAGGCAGAAAAAGCCTGAAACACAGAGCCAGTCTTTCTGCTTTCATGTTTTTTTTTCTCCACAGGTGTTCGGAGTGCATCTCACAGCTTGAAGCCAGAGTGAAGAGCCACAACTCCGCCGGTTAGGTTGTGGAACTGAGCGCAGTAGAATCCCTGTGTCTTCAATCATACGTTTGAACTCCTCCTGCAGGAGGAAGACATCAAGTGACTCAATCTCCTGAGTGACACAGACTGGTTTCAAGAATTTAAATGAGCTTAAAGAGAAATAAACTTGACTTTGAAAAAGACAAGAATTAGTCAATTTATCGACAGAAAATAAATCAGATGTTTTGATTAGTGACGGATTATTTAAGTATTTATCAAGTTAACAAACTTCTGATTGCAGCTTTTACCTCTGAGGATTTTTATGAAACGAAATAAGAATCTAATTGATTTGAAAAGGAAATTACAACTGTTATAGACTTGAGTAAATCCGATTACTCCATAATTACAATAATTATTAGCTGCAAAAGAATCCTGCATGTTTATGTAAAGATATCTTTGGTACAATTCAACAACTCAACATTAAACTTAACCCCCACGAGATGAGATATTTAAGTTTAAACAGAGAATTAAAGAGAGATAAAAATCAAATCCAAAGTAGCAAAGACAGACTGAGTTTGTGAGGATGTTGTTTCTCACCTGATCAGGGAACCTGCGGATACTTTCCACCAGATACTGATACGACTTCCAGTCTCCAGCGATCACTTCTCCCAGAACTGGGATCATCTGGAAACTGTACGCGTCATAAAGCCTGAAAAAACAGAACAAGACACAGGTTACTGGTGAATCTTTAATATATCCCATATGCATACATTTTCAAACTGCATGTGTAAATAAATCTGACTTTAGTTACACATGTAATAAACCATAATTATTTATTCGTGGTATTTAAAACCGTTTACATGTGGCTGTTTCATATCTGCAAAACCTAAACTGCAGAAGTGTCTGAACTGTCACGTTTGACAAACCACATTACGATATGTTACAAAACCAGTGGAGGGCAGTGTTGCAAGCGGTTGTTGAGTTTCTCACAGAAATGTCACAGGTTACAGAACGACACAAAAGATCAACACAATAATATGAGAACACACTGAGCCGCCAGAAAAAGATCAACAAACATTATAACCTCTATGAAAAGTTATTTATGAGTGAATTAGCTATAGTTGCAGAGGGTGTACCTAATAAACTGACAACCGAGTGTAAATATCTTCAGTCAGTTAATAAAGTTATCAAAGCAAAGTAATGATTAGTGTTTGTAGAACAAAGAGAAACTGAAAAACTCCCATTAGTTCCTGTTTGTACTTTTTTTTACAGATTTCCATAATTATTGACGTCCGTCCTGAGTTAACGCTCGTCGTCACCTTGCCAACACGGGATTCGTCACTTTGCTGAATTCCAAACACAGGAACCTGCCGCCGGGCTTCAGGACCCGCAGAGCCTCCTGAAGTGCCTGAAAAAAAGAGAATTAGCACTTTAATGGTTTATCATCAGTTGAACCAATAGGAATATTAAAACAGGAAGTCACACTACAAGAAACTTCAAGTGCACGTCCTCATAACGAGAGCTCGACCGAGCTTTGGTGGCGATAATGTTTTATGTAAATTGTTGCGTTTATCTGCTCAGAGTCTGAAGGAGAAGACATTTCTAATGCATCTTACAAATATTCAACCCTGTTTAGCTGATATCGCTCAACACTGAGCTTCAGTATCACAGTCTTTATCGACATCACTCCTCTGGTCACCTGATCGATGTGAGTGACGTTGCGGATGCCAAAGGCGATGGTGTAAATGTCAAACTGGTCGTCGTCGAAGGGAAGCTCCTCTGCATCCCCCACCACCCACGACAGCCCTGATTCACACACACACACACACACACACACACACACACACACACACAAAGAGAAGCACAGACTCATCAGATCCAGTCAGAAGCTGAAAACCAGAGTCTCCTGAGGCTGATACTTACCAGCACTGGTGCCCGTGCGGTCAGCTTTCTGTTTGCCCACTTTCAGCATCTCCTTGTTGATGTCACAGACCACCGCCCTGGATTCCTGCAGCCTGTCCTCGCCCCCCGTGCCGTAGCTGCTGGAAATGTCCTGCCACGACTGCGTCTGCATGGACCGAGCTGCGCGCCGCTCCCGCCGCTCCTGCTGAGACCGAACGTACTCCAGGAAACGGAAGGCGATGTCCCCTGCGGGTCGGGAGAATCACAAACAAAACACGAGTGTGACACCAGAGGGGGATTTTCAGAGGTGTGTTTAAGACGTGCACACACACACACACACACACAGCTGTTACCTGTTCCACCCGCCACATCCAGGAGGCGTGCACCGGGCTGAGGGTGCATGACGTGCAGCAGCGTGTCCTTCCACAGACGATGAACCCCGAGACTCATCGCATCGTTCATGACGTCGTACTTCTGAGCCACATTCTCAAACACCTTATACACTGCAGAGGCAGAGAGAAGGAATCTGTTTAACACGTGTTTCTTTATATGGACTTAATTTAAAGATATTCTAATATTTACGGCTCTGAAGTTTCATGCCCTGATCAATTTCATCCGAAAATTAGCAAATTATTATCCCTCCACAACCTGGTGACAACCACCTTGCTGGTAAAAGATGATTTAAATCTTAATACAAATTACTGCCTCATACTTTTAAATTCGGCATTAATGACAAACACCTGAACTCCACTGCATTCAGGTTAATTCCCAATGAAATAGCGTTAACACACGTTACAACGCGGAAGAGAGCGCATATAACACGTTTATAGAGGTTTTATAAAAACAGAAGCGTCACAGTCATGGATGAACATTTGAGCCGAATTATCCGACAAATCCTCCAGATCCCGAAAATCACTTCACGTCTCGTCTCCTCGTGTGTTTTGATTCTCCGAGAAGCGTCTTAATGTCAAATGTGAGGATTTCTGAACGAGGTTCGGTAGTAGGTCTATTGGACCGTCACTCGCCTCGCTTCGCTTTCTCCTCCTCCGGAACCGTCTCGAAGCCGAAGTGAGTTTTTCCGTCTCCGCTGAAACTTCGAGCCGAAGCTGTGACTCCGGAGAATCTCCTGAAGGAAACTCGGAGCAGCTGAGGGACTCTGCAGGGCGCCGCCATGTTGGATGATTGCACAAGCGGGCGCCGCTCTGTCGTCATCCACATGCGACGGTGTTTGTATTCTGCAAGAGCGTCATTTACATAGAATAATATTATTTAAAGAGACTTAAATAAGATAAATAAAATAAAATAGATTAGAATAAAATTCTAAGTTATTTGTTGTCATTATATCAGGTACAATGAAACAAGTGAATAGAATAACATATAATGAATTAAAATAATATAAGATTCATTTAATTTAATTCAAAGATCTTTATTGTCTTTATTCTCAGGTACAATGAAACAATTAAATAGAATGAAATAAAAACTAAATCAGATTCAAAGATCTTTATTATCATTATACTTGGGTACCATCAAACAATTAAACAGAATAGATTCAGATATAATAGAATTATTTGAAGGCAGTATTTGTAGTTCAACACAGAAGGACAGAAGGAGCTGGCGCTGAGCTCCTGACGGTGGATTTCACTTTAATGACATTAAACAGAGAAAACTCTGACATTTAAAAAAAGGTGAAAGTTGCACATTTTGAACATATTTGATGTGATCTCTTGATTATTTTCAGCCTTGATCCTGGACCCGGGGGGCAGATGTGTATATAAACAGTTTTCAGCGGCTTCAAGCTACAATAACAGCAGGAAAGTCTGGAGAATTAAACAGGCCGACGCACGCACTGGAAACCACTGAAGGGCATAACACCGCCTTAATCGCGCCAGGGTCATAGACAGTATTGCAGATCAAGGCAGATCCAAACAGACAAGTTCGTGCACGGCCACTAAACCTCTTTGACGCACTTGTTGTTTTTTTTCACCTCCATCATCATGAGACCAGGTCCCTCTGTTTCTCTGTCATTCCTCTCTCCTAATCTGGCTTCAGTAGCCTGAGTGCAGAGAGCGGCAGGCATTGTCTTCCTTTCTTCTCACTTTCTCGTTCTTACAGTAACCAGACCCTGGCCCCGCATTGTCCCATTGTTGCCCTAATTACTGGTCGACCTGGGTTCAGGGCCGATCAGCTTACGCCGCTTTCTTTTCCTCGCCTGTGGGAAGGTCGACTGGAGAGGCCGAGGCTTTTCACAGGGACCCAGAGGAGCGGAGGTATGTCTGGGTGATGAGAGGAAAAACACTGAGGGGTCAGGGAGAGGCGGCGTGGAAGGCCTCAAAACATCTGTCTGTCCTGTGAACCCGTCTCACTGGGGTTGTGTCGATGAGAGAAGTTACACTGAGGACAAAACCTCAGTGAAGAAATGGAAGAGTTGGGATCAATAGTAGTTTGTTTGTTTGCAGGATTACACAAACATTACCAGACGGTTTACCACGAAACCTGGTGGAAGGATTCAGTATGGCTCAGGAAAGGACCCATTTAATTTGGGTGTAGATCCGAATAAGGGGTCAGATCCAGGAATGTATTTTCACTTTCTTAAACATTGTGATACGGATGTTTTTCCACAATTTCATTAATTTCTCAGATAATAAGTCATTGATCTTGATAAAAAATAAAAATTCAGCCAGATTTAGAGGACGGATATTTATGAGTTTGTGTAATTTGGTGCAGATCCAAGTAAATATTCAGGTATAATGAATTTGAATGTGGTTTCATAAAGACACAGTTGAGCCTTGGCAGATTGTAAAGACTCTTTTAGTGCCACTCTAGTTTTATTGCCTTATTTTGACTTAAATATAATCAATATTTTAGTCATATTTGTGGACATATTTGGCCAATAAAGATTATTTTATCAGCACAGCTATAAAAAAAAGAAAAACAGAGTTGTTCATCATAACTGGGCCTTGTTTTCATTATCACCAGCAGAGGGAGTGAGAGGATTGTTTGTAATTCACTGTTTCTCGTCTCATGAAGTTGCTTGACTTCATGAGACTCTGATGAACCAAAAATGATCTGCAGTTGTGTTTTCACTTATTCTCTCATGAAGTTTTGTGTTTGACAGCATCAGTAGGACTATGATATGATCAAACCATAGAATGAGACTCAGTAGATCCAACAGTCTCCTTGTGAAACCACATGTAGATTCACTAGATCCAGATTTTTACTTGGATCTGCACTCAGATCTCAGTCCTCTAAACACGTCTGATTGCTTGTGAATCAAATCCATGAATCATTCTCTGAGAAATCAAGGAAAATGTCTCCTAAACCTGGATCCACCCCCTGATCTGGATCCACACCATAATTTGATGGCTTCTTTCTCGGGTCGTGCCCCTCCACAAAATGTCATGGAAATCGGTTGAGACGTTTTTGCATAATCCTGCAAATAAACAAATACAGACAAAACAGAGGTAACAAGATCTGAATGAAGTTAGTAAGTCGTGTTTCAGTCAGAAGCACCTGAGCCTCACAGGGAACTTGATCTGGGATTTACAGCCTGAAGGTATTTGTCCTCATTATTCTGGATGCATCTCTATTGGAGCTTGTTTGGACGCACTTGAAAACATGGGATCATTCAGAGCTTCTCTGTGGAGCTCCGACAAACAGCGAGCGCAGGCGGCTGCCGAGGAACGAAACAAGAGGAACACCTTTCATGTATAAATAAATCATACGTCCAAACATCCCCCATGTGTTCCAGCTTATTACACATCCTTCCATGTTTGTTTGTTTTTTCCTCATGGTGTTCCAGTTGTAAAGATGGCCTCCTGCTGTTCCCTCTTAAAATGTGCAGGTTGCATACTTGACCTCATCTCGGGAGGGGGGGGGGGGGAGAGAATGGGTTACACATGGCACGGCCAAATCCTCCCTCCGTGTTTGTGCATCCGCTAAAAAGTCTGGGAGTCATTTCACGAATCTGATAAGTGTTTAGGTTCACGCAGAAAGGAGCTGCAGATGTTCCCGCCGTGGAAACACTGAGACCCAAGTCTGTCTTTTACTAAATCACATTGCACCGTTTCAAAAGGTTTCGAATGGCAAGAGTGAACAGGGGTTAGCTTGGTCCAGCATTTGTGGCCCATGTGCGTCTCAGAAACTCTGGGTATTTAATGTTATGTTCAATGATGAACTAAATAGAAAGGACGCAGCGAAACGAAAGAACCAGCACCACACAGGCTTAAGAAACATGCATACAGTGTTTATTTTGCAACCAGGACACATTAAATAAAACTACAAAGGTACTTCACTTATACAAAAGATAGATTATATCCCATTCACATACAAAATAACAATAATTTACCGTATAAATTAAAAATTTCACTATTCTGCTATTTACAATTTCATGAAAACAATGATTCGGCCCCTCGGGTCTTTTCCCACGGGGCTTAAGGTGAATGTTTGCTTGTCATCGACCGCCACAGGACTTTCACATCCACCACAGTTTTGGGGAAAAGCCTGTTTCCACCGCTCGCTCGGAAGATGAGCGTGGAATTTTCCAATTGACTGGAGGACAGGGACAGAAAATGGGAGTCTGCATAATTCGCCAGGCTATCCAAACAAATGTGGCCCTGTTAGATTTAAACTGTCAGATTTCGTTAGCTTGTGTTAGATTCGAACGCACATTAATTTCCCATCGCTCTCACATCCTCGCTCTCGCTTCTCGCCCTCTCCACGCATGGGCTGCTCTGAACATCACAGACCCAGGGGCATGTGCTCTTGTCTTGCAATAATTAACATGAGTTCCAGTCGAGCAGACAGGCAGAACATAGCAGGGTCGCATTTTCTTTTTTAACAAACATCTCATCGGGAGAGAACGGCTGTTGATCGTTTCACCGGCTTCAGATTCCCTCCGATTCTCGAGAATTACACATGTTTTGACTTGACTGTAGCTCTGGTGCTGTGTTGTGTGTAAAACACCAGCTTTTGTCTCAAGTGCTCCGGTTGCTGCACTGAAGTACTTTTTTCTCTCTTTTCACCCAAATTGCAAAAAAAAATGAACAAGTTAAAAGTTTCCTGTTGCAAGAAGAAGCCAAGTGCGTTGCTGTTTTCGGATCTCTTCAGTATTTTATCCTGACAGTTTGTTTGGAGGTTTTCGGGGCTGACGGACTATTTACTATGCCAATGGCGAACTAGTAGACTTTGACCTTTCACAAGTAGTTTAAATGTCACCGCGAACGCACCGAAAAGCCGTCAAAGGCTGCAGATGCGCTGACAGCTTGTGCATAGAACCAATGAGTGCTTTTGGTTGTGTTGTTTTAAAACCTTTTGGCCTGAAACCAAGGCGGTAAGTAAAAGCTTCAGGGTTCTGCAGCATCTTGTGATTTCAGGCAATTTGCTGCTGCCTAAGGAGAAAGGAAGGAGTTGAGTTGATGAGAAAGTACTTTGACAGATCTCTGGAATGTGTTGCCTAGACACAAAATAAAAGGAGCGGACATAAATATCATTCCCACACTGAATTACATAATGTACAAGAATATTCACCCCCCCCCCCCCTGTAATCAAAAGACAACTTAATGTGAACAATATGTTCAGTAAATGTCAGAGACTACACATAAGAGCATGGACAGAAATTAGAAACAAACATTTTCATTTAAAGCCTTGTCTGTTACTACATGAAGAGCTGGATTCCAAAAAGGCTGTAAGTTCAAAACAAAAAAACAAATCATCAATCAATCAACGAAAAAAGGAAGAAGATCCAGTCTGGAGAGGTTTTCGGTTGAGTGTACTATGATTTAAAAAAACAAAAAAACATTTAAAGCTTTTAATCACTGTACAAGTTTTGGCATCTTTTTTAGTTTTAGTTTTACTTTACATTGTTTTGGAAGGAAACTGTTCGCGTCCACACAGATTTCGAGAGAAGTGCAGATGTTGAGTGAAGGACCTCGATTTTCGCTCCGTGAAAGAAACAGATGTGAGGAATCTGAGACGAGGGAAGAGGAGGAGGATCCTTAAGGCACTTGAACACCATCAAACCGGAAAGACTCCCACCCACCAACGAGCTGAAAAAGACCCTCAGATCTTCCCAAGTCTCCCTAAATGGCAGTTTGTCATCCAACTGCAACCCCCCCCCCCCCTTATCCCCACCACCCACTTTAACTTCTCCTCTCCACCCAGTTCCACTGAGCACCGAGCGAGTGGGCGAGCGCGCTCTCGTTCCCTCTGATCTTTTCACTTTAACAGCGAGCGACTCGACCCCAAGCGGCTGCGATAGCTACGCTCTGTGTGACATTTCCCGTGTCCTGGTTCCCTCTCCTCAGAAAACTGGTTTTCATGTTAAAACACAACAAAAAGAAACATCAGCACTTTGCAGACTGGGATCAAACAACACAGATAAATACGCGGCTCCGTGGTCGGGAGGGTTCGGGATTTATTTTGGCGGCAAGTGTTGGTCGTCCGTATGAGGCAGATAGAAGAGTGTGTGAAGCTGTTGAGCTGTTACAGTGTACTGGAGGTGTGTGTGAGTGTCCTTGACTCCACTTCTTCATCCTCTCCTCCATGCCGACGATGCTGTGGTGCCCTCTGTGACTCTGGAGCACCAGGAGGAGGAACCCCCCCCCCCCCCAAACTGACAGTGAAGTTAGCCTCTGTCCAGCAGTTGTGTGCTGTTTTCACTGGAAGGTGTTTGGAGGTGTGTTGATCGTCGGGGTCTGAAAATGGAGCCTCGCTGACCAGAGGGAAACTTCCTGCGTATTCAAAGTCGTGTCTTTGTCAGAGCTGCAGATGGGCTCTCCTCTCCCGCACTGTGCTCCCTGACAGCCCTGCCTGTCCCGCTCCTCTTTGGTGCTGAGCGTGATGCGAGGGCGCTGCCACTCGGGCCCGTGGGCCGTTTCGCAGCAGTCACTGTCATTGTCATTAGCCACTCGGTCGTTGGCTTGTCAGCGCAGCGCCTCATAGAGTTTCATTGTCTGAGGGGCCTGACATCTGATGGCCCTTGTACAGAAGAGTTGTGGGTGGCGGTAGCGTTTGGTTAATGGCGAAAAAGCGCAGCGGTGGCGCTAGTTGCCCACCAGGGGGCTGAGGTCGCCGTGGTGGTTCTTTAGCTTCTTCTTGAAGAGGGAGATGGTGGAGGGCCGGTACAGGATGATCCAGGGCTCGGAGGACGCTGTGCTCTGGCTGCAGCTGTCTGAGCCGCTGACCGTCGGGATGTTGGGAGACCTGGGGGGGGGGGAGGGACACGGAGAAGATGAGCGACAGACGACAACAGACGGAAAAGAATCAAGTCAGAGAAGATCAGTGAAGGGTTAAAGAAAGACGGTGATGTATAATTGCCGTTGTTTTCTTAACGTTGCATTCATGACATGCCAAGCTTATTACTAACTCAACCCAATGACACTTACTGTACATGTGTAGGACGCTTTAATAGGCTCCATTACCTTTCATCTGACTTGACATGTATTTAACTAAACGATCAATTAACTAAATTAATCTCAATTAGCGTTGCATCATTTGGCAAAAAGGTTCTATTCTATTCAGAGAGCTTTGTACGCCAGTTTATTTAAAATTAAGTTATATGTAGATTAAATAAATAACTATAGATATTGTGCTATGTTGTGCTCGAGGGTTTGGGCGATAAATTCTGGGATGTTCACTGTAAAACCTTGTTTTTTAGGCAGACAGGAATTTATTTATGTTGTATTCCATCTTCATTTACTCTGACCCACTAACATTTACACTAATGATAACACCTCTGCAGAAATCTCACAAGCGTCACCGTTATATAGAAACTAACATTACTCATATAAAGACCTTGTAGTTGCGGAGATATACATTATTCATTTTGGGTATGTACGTTTCAAGGAGGGGCCTGAGCAAATGACAGAACAGCCAAATAGATGTTACAAGAAGGACAGAGTTAATGAGTGGGGACTGCACGTTGTGACCACTAGTTGGCAGTGTGAGCAGCAGACTGGCTCTTTAATCTTTCACTGGGATTGACTGTAAGAAGTTAGAATCACATTAAACATTCTGCAGAGGGACGTTAACCCCAACGTGAATGTCATCCTGCTCTTTTATCGTTTTTTTTTCCCAACAAGACAGCACATGAAATATAAAACCACAGACAAGCGCCTTTGACATTTGATGCTCGGCCGATCGCAACTCACTTGACTGTGATGTGCAGCAGCAGCTTGGCCACCATGGCTATGACGGTCAGGATGAGGAGGGCGGCCAGAGCGTAGATGGTCCACACTGCGGAGAAACGCAGGAAGGAGACGTGTCAGACGTGTCGTGGTAATGAAAAACAAACCGAAGCAGACTGGAAGGATTAGCGACCGGGGAATTATTCTAGCACCGCCGGCACCTGTTAGCAGTGTTCAGCCAGCAAATTGTCAGGAAACGTTGATGCATTATCAGCGCACATCTGTTCCCCTCTGGATGAGGAGCACATCACGACAGGCCATTGAGACCGAGTTTGGAAACAATAACGTTTGAAGGAAGTTTTAAGAAGAAAAAAAGAAGCTCGGAACACGTCAGTCGGCCATGAGTGGCTCTGACGAGGGGCCTGATTGTGATCAGCAGGGAGACGCAGCAACACATGAGTCACTGACAGAAGAAAACAACTTGTCTGTACGATCGCAGGGAGTCACCGAGCCTCCTGAAGCATCGCAGCAGACTCATGGTGTTTAAACAGTTTCAGAGAAAGCAGGTCATGCTTCTAGTCAAGACTCCTCCCACAACACCCCAGAAGAGAGGGAGACAGGTGCGGTAGGTGCAGTGTATCATGGGAGTTCACATACTAGCGCTGTGGCCGGTGGTCTCGCCGCGTCCAGCCCACTGACCTGGCATGTTGTGCTCCGGTTTTCCGGGGCTGGACGTGATCACGTAGAGGATCTGGGAGGATCGTCCGTTGGAGGTGCTGTTGGATCGCTCGGTGACACCGCCGCCACCGCCGCCGGCTGCCAGCTGAGGCCCCGCCGTGCTGGAGACGTCCTCTCCCTCCTCATCATCTCCTTCGGCCTCCATGGTTCTGGTGTCCTGGCTTCTCAAAGCTGAGGGAACAAGAAGGTTCATATACTCGTCAGGTGCTGAGACGTCTGGAAACGTTTCGATGCAAAATTATCATGAGCCACTGGCATTTAAAAATAAAAAAACCCTCCCAAACACACACACACACACACACACCACACACACACACACACACACACACACACACACACACACACACACACAGAGTATCCTGGCATTTTCAACTGGTTGATGATGCAACGCTCGAGCAGCCAGAGAATATTTAATTTTCAGTGGTAAAACTCACGTTCTCGAGCCAAGAGGATGGAAACGAATAAACACAATGTGATGACTGCAGTAATAAAGCAGATTGATGACGGGTGGGGCACATTGACTGTATTATTGTATGTTGACTATCAAAGTGATTACATCATGACAATAAAACCAAACTGTGTCATCGCAGCTCTGCTAAAGTTATGATTCCAATTGATCTTTAACTTTTATGGAGGCGCTCGTCATGATCGTCTGTTTGTCGTTGAAAATTAAATATCTAACTAACTAAGAGATGGATTTCCATGAAAGTTGGAAACATTAACACGACCGTTAAGATGAGTTGTGGTGACTTTGGTGAGCCGACCTCTTCTGGTGCTATAAGTTCAGGTACATTGATTTATTACCAAACACCTGCAGAGCATTTAACAGATGCTTGTTTTACTCATTGATCTCACTGGAGCTCAGTCTGACCATGTGATGTGATTCTGACTGTTAGATATGAACTGATCCTTGGATCAAATACTTAATTTGTCAGTAACAACACAATAAACATGACACTGTTGCCAGGCACCATCACATCTGCCTCTATAACAGCAAAATCCACATTCTTTTCCAGTGATTGTCCACGAGCAGCAGCTTACAAGAGCCCGACCAGTATGGATGTCTGGTTCCCAGTCCCTGATACCGATATATCCACTGTTTCATACATCAACAAATTGGCAATGATTCCAAAGATGTCGTTATCAAAACCCTTACGACAAAGAAATGTAACTGAGGCTTGATATTTTACAGTTTAACCATAAACCTTATGATAATGTAAATTCTGTAAATATAAATACAAATCGTCTTTAATCATTCATGCAATCGTGCAAACTCATTTCTCATTCTTAGTAGTAAAGTTGGACTTTCCATTTTCTTATATAATGGTTAATATAACTCTAATCAGAGCACAGTTCTCTGCGATTACACTGCGACCCTGTGTATTATGGGTTGTCACAGGGAGAGGATCCTGGGACACAGAGGAGGAGAAGCCGAGTGAATTTCTACGAGTCGACGACACAGATCACTTAACGGCCCTTTAATCATTCCTGTGGGTAAACAGGCCTGTTGCAGGAAGTGCACAGTCAGTGGATACGCTGTGTTGATCGCGCTGTTGAAAGTGTAAACAGCACAGTCACAAGTGGCTACTTCAATCTAACGGTGTTTTGTTAAGAGACGGATCGACTCTGCTGGGAACTCGTGGTGCTGAGCTCGTCTCCTGTGCGCTCGGGACACGATTCAGCTCCATTCGCAGTAATCTCTGTCTCCACCTGCAGCTCGAGACGAGTCGGATTCATAAGACCACAGAGACTGACGACCACTTCCTCTGATTTTACGTGTTCCCAGAGGAAAGCGATATCCTAAATACAATCTCCTCTGCCTTTCATTTACTTCTCCTAAACATAGATGTGATTCATTTAAAAATAGCTGATGTTGAGGATTTTTAGACACATCTGGGAAAGTATCACGCCGGTTATTTGGGTCTCGCTTGACTCTTTCATTATTTTCCTCACATCTTAATTTTGCACCAAAGTTCAGGGAAGAGAAATCTCAGAGGAAATCTGTCAACAATCTGTGACTGTGGCCACAAACAAGTGATACATCATGTTTGTCTCATTTTCCCCAAACACAGAATGGAAACATTGACAGTTAATGTCAGAGTGCATGGAGGAAAAAAATAATAGAGGCATCTGTGATCCCAAATCAATAACAATAATTCTAATCCTGTGGAGTTATGACAACACAGAAGATAAATCAAATGCCTTAATTGGACACAGAGTTTCCAGCGCTGGTGAATATCTCAGTCATTTGTCAGAAATGTTAATCAAAACCAAAATATGACTTTTCAGACACCAATTTATTGCACTGTATAATATCTTTATATTTAATTACTTTCTACAATAGATTATTAAATAGATTAAATTAGATTCTATCTATCTATCTATCTATCTATCTATCTATCTATCTATCCATCCATCTGTATTGGTCTTCAGGAGTATATCTCTCAATCTGTTATTAAAAATGAAGCAACCTTCTGTATTGAGTGTGACTGACATGACTCTCAGAACTGAATGTTAAACTCCAGCTCCATGTGTCGCTCGTCCAGCTTGAATCACGTTGCTGTCGTCACGTAATCGACCCGACTGCGATGTTCCCAGAGCTTCCCACATGTTCCCCATTTGCAAACAAAATACCGCGCTTCAAAGACGGCCATTGTCATCTGAGAGCACTTATCCTGAAATTACCATTTCGCCTGCTCCCTCTGCCACCGAGGAGATATTAGACGTATTTATCAGTTCAGATTCTCAGTGTCTTTCTCTGTGTGCGTCACTCGCTGTATATTTTTCTATCACTCTGTGTAAAAACCTGTTTCTTCAGGAGGTGACCTTTTTCTCCACTGATTCCATTTCTTGGCAACACGACTCCTCGTGCGGAAAAAAAACAAGAGCCGAGACGCGAGCAGAGGTCAGAGGATTTGGACTCTGTGATATTGTTTTCTTACTGTGGGAGCAGCGGGTGAGAAAAAGAGAAGAGGATTACAGATGGAAGCAGAGAGCGAGAGAGGGAGGGAGGAGTGAGGACAGATCACCTCTCACTGCAGCGAGCTGCGAGCCTGAATGTCACCTACGCTGAATTATATCTGGGAGTGTTCCGCTCACGTCTCCAGAAATTAATCTATTAAATCATTTTCGGTGCATTGAGAATATCCAGGCAGAGATGATGTAAAACAACAGCGTTCCTTTTGTCACGTTACTCTTTAACATTCATCTGGAGACGTTCAATAATCAAACGGTGATGTTCTCAACTCTCTCTGTGCACTGCACCTCCTCCTCAACAAAGTCAAATCTCGACATCAGGGGCCACGGAGCAGAGAGTCACAGTGTTTTGTATGTAGGTGGCATAAAAAAACTAAATCCGCCAAGCAGCACAACGCAGCCTGCTGCAGGTTGATAAGAGACTGAGTTCCTGGAAAAACAAAACATTATTTAAATATGCGGTATCACCCGGGGCTGTGAGACATTGACTAGCAAATGAAAAGAGAAAAGGTTGTGCCGGTGGCGTGACAAGTGCCTCACAGAGCGAACAGGCGTTAGTTTACTAAACCGGAGCTGAAACGCCTCCCATGGATTCAGCCGGCGAGGACACCCCTCAGCATGCAAATGTGTCTCCTGACGGGTTTGAGGAGGTGAAGGGTTCAAAACAAGCAGCTTCTACTGAGACGTGACCCTTCAGATCTGGTTTGAACTTCATCTGATGGGATATGATCACGTGTGAATGCACCTTAAGACACATTAAGGACACACAGACACAGACAGAGGATTTGGACTGTGTGAACCAAAGCATCATAAATCCTGCCTCCTCCGTGTTAATGATGATTTGATGTCGTTCTTATCACCCTGATGTTTGTTCAAGTGTTTCAAGTTTAGTTTTAAGTAGTTATTTGACCTCCATACTGCAGCCATACTGAATTCCTACCTTGGTAAAGCAGAGCGAACCCCTGGGCCTGGTTGGTGCGGTCTGAGTAGAAGTAGAGTACGACGAAGTCGCCCGTGACGTTCACCAGCTCCCGTGGCGGACTGCGCCAGTCGAAGCGCGCCACCACCCGGTTGGTGTAGCCGTCCAGTAGCTCCACCATGTCCGTCTGATCAGAAATGTCAAAGAAGGTGAAGTTGAAGAGGATGGCGGACGATCCGGGAACCTGGATGGTCCAGTAGCAGACGCGGCCGGGCCCGTACGTGTCGGGGAAGTCGGGGGAGTAGATCACTCCGGATGGAGCGGAGTAGTTTCCACCGCAGGCGCCGACTCGGGCTGGAAGGAACAACAAGAAGGAGAAGAATTGATCATTTCAATCCAAGTAGATGATCTCGACTCAAACTAGAATAAAATGTTTGTTTTTCTTTGACTGGACGAGATTAAGTAATAAAGTTTATGTTTATGTGAGGAAATAACAAAAACACAGTCGTGAAAACACCAAGAGCACAAAGGGTTATTACCACAGATACATACATTTTTATGAAAGTGGATTTTAATATTACTTTTAATTACTTCAAATGTTATTTTCTCTATATTTTTCAGAATTCGTTTCACTTTATTTAACATCATGGCACAGTTGTGAAGAGGTCGTGGATTCAGACACACAGTGACCCGGGTCAACACTCACTATCGAAGATGATGACCCAGCCGTCGCCGCCGCAGGGCTGGGTGTGGTCGCCGAAGCAAACGTGGTTACACTCCATGCTCGGCGACTCGACTTGGGCGGGCAGGTCCCCCTCGTTTCCACAGAAACAGGCATATCCGGACTCCATGCCGGCGAGCTGCAAAACAGGAGTCATGCAAATCAACACATCAGCAATAAAAAACTAACTCGGGGTAATTCTACCCATAATGCCTTTCATTATAAATCCATTGGACACTGATGCCAGAGAGCGAAACAAAGAGCGACTGAGGGAACATGTTCAAAAATACCTCAAATTACTACTTTCTCCTTAAAATCACACAAGATTACACAGCAACTTTACATTTAATTGAAACATAGATTAAAATAAAAAAGTTGGATAGTTTTATAGAAACTTTCTCATGTGAGCTTCGTGTGACCTTGTGTTAACACTTCGCTTCTGCCCTGTTTTGAAATGAAACCAAAGTGTCCCCAGCGCTTTGTCTCTGATTTCTCCGGTGTCGTATAATCTGAAACCCACAATCCCTCAGTCGCCTCCTTTCAAACGCACAAGGTGTCGAGAACAAACCGACAGCACCTATCTCCAACTGTCCCATCGGAGCGGTTAGTGAAGTGTTCCTGAACGCGGCAAAAAGCAGGAATGTGAAACGTCCCAAAAAACCCAAATACCCTTCACACGTCTTGACCTCGTCACCACAGGCTGCTTGTTCTCAAAAGACCTATTGTCCTGCATTGCAAAGGACACCATTGTCCCTTCCTCAGGCCCTAAATGAATCCACACAAGCGAAGGTAGTGCATCACTTCCCACTCTGCGGCTCATGGAACAGGAATCCACGCCGGCCCCCTGCTCTCGTCCAGATGCATCAGGCTACGTCCTTGTTGCATTATTCCATCTGAGGAATCAACGCGTGAGACGTGACAAAGACTGAAGAATTGCTGTGTCACTCGTCAGACATGCTCTTTGTCGGACAGCCACACGGGATCCGCTCTTTCAATGACGTGTCACATCTGCTTTACGGACAGTGACGGTCCAGGGGGGCGGGCGGGCGATGCCGCCACCTCCTGAAACATCTGCTGAAGTGAGAGAGAGGGGCAGGGCGGGGGGGGGCTGTCAGTGCCTGTCAATGCAGAAAGAGCTGAACCCGGATCTGCCGAGACCCAAAATGAACACCTGGCTCTGTCTATCGCCTGGAACAATGGCGTTCCAGATACTGAGACGAGAGGAACGCAATCAAAGAGGAGGCGTCCATCAGACGCATTTCCAGCTGTCAGGCCTGATTGTCCTGATGATTCATCATCACCCGCCGGTTGGTGTGAAACAAGACGTTTGATGGCTGAATAAAGAATAAACTGCTGTTGGCAACATGGTGATAATTGTCAGGAAGCCGCTCGTAAATGCAGATGATTTACATAAATTCACTCGAGCGCTGCAGGAGCCAGTTTGCGCAACGAGGCGGGCGATTTGCAGGACATTTATTCATCGAGTGAAAGGAGACGTTTGTACGTTATACGAGGACATACGAGTCTTCATCCCTGTCCAGTTTATTGAAACACTAAAGCACAGATTTCCATGAAACTCTGCGGAGCGATGGAACAAGGGCCAAAAAAACAACTCATTAAATTGTGGCACTGATTTGGACAATAGGGCGGATCCAGAAATTAGTATTTCACTTTGTCATTGTGACATTTTGGGACATTTTCAAATATTTCCCATGGGTAGTGATATATTTTTGGGAAACTGACATTTTATTGACTTAACTATAAGGTTTTATTGAATTTAAAGGGGTATGAGCTGTACTAGGTGCCTATTTTCCAGGTGAATATTTCCTCCTACAGAAACTCCTTTAATTTGACTTATAATATATTATTAAACATCTCTTGGATCACAAGTTTCCCTTTGTTTTATGCATTTTCCACTTCTCCTACCTTGTATCTCTGCTTCCTACAGAAGCTGATGCAGTTCTGGATGGTGAGTTTGTTGGAGGTCTCGCTGGTGCCCGACAGGGTGGGCGGGTCGCCGCTGTCTTTGAAGCAGCCCAAGTTCCCAGGCACTACAAAGAGATAAGAGGAGGATTAAAAACAGAAGTTACACAACTCCGATCTGTATCACACGCCGGCTATTAAGAGTTTCTTCGACAAATATAAAGGGCTATTTTCTTGTGCTTCCCCCACTGGATCCTCTCCAGAGGTCAGTCCCACGGCTGTTGGGAGTTTGAGGACAATATTTCTTTATGTCCCGGCTTCCTCTCGGATGTTCATGTTTTATAATCATGTTCCTGCTTCGGGGATGTGCCCCCGAAGACCAATCAATGCTGACACACTCTGCAAATATTCAGTTCTGGGTTTGAATATTTTTGGCCTGAATTTCCAGCAGGCAAGCCAACAATATGGCCTCGGAAGAAAAGAGAGGAGGAGGAGGAGGAAGGGGAGGAGGAAGGGGAGGAGGAGGGGGTGAAGGGGACAGAGATGTTGGAGTCAGGGTTAGAAAGAGCTGGAATCTAGAAAATGTTCGCTGTCAGATGTGAGAGAAAGTTGCATCAGACTGGGGATTTAGTGATTTCTACATGTGTGACTGTTTGTGGTGCTGAAGGAGACATGTCCTGCTTTTCAGTGTTTCTTTCCTCCAGAGTGTTATATACAATAATAGGACAAATTAAAGTTATAAATCTGTATATCAGTATGATGTGTGTCCTTTAACGGTAGAATTTTCATTTTCTGAGAAATGTTGAGAAATGTAAACAGAAAAATATGTTGTGCAGTATCCTTCCAGAGAGAAATACACAAACGGCAACATCTGGAAGTCCAACACTTTCTGTTGTTCTCTTAAGGGTTAAGAGAACAACAGGGACATTAAAGTATGAGAGCATTATCCATCCATCCACACGCAGACACGGGAAGAACATGCAAACTCAAGAGCTACACCACTGCACCACCGTGCCGCCCATGAGCGCAGTAGTAAAACTAAAATCGACAACATGTTTTGGAACGCTACCCAAACCTCTGGTCACATTTTCATGGGAGAATACAAACGACACATCTCACACACTCTGGGTTCTGGCCGTTGTTGCTGTCCTCTCACTGACACACTCAGGGATGCGCGACACAAATAGGCCGACAACCACCGACGGATCCCAGACCAGACAGACAGACAGACAGACAGACAGACAGACAGACAGACAGGCGGCAGATTGGATGTTGACACATTTCCAGATCACAGTCGAGTCAGACGTCCCACCTCCATTAATCTGCTGTGGACTCAGCAGATATGATGCAATCTTTCAAAGCCCAGCGCAGTGAATTAAAAAACATCAACACACTCCAGGGCCTTTAAATTCAGCGTAACAGCTGAGGAGGAACAGTCCACATCCCACTTGGGATTTGTTGCTCGCTGAGATTCAAACAGACTCACTCTTCTTTTAAAAGTAATTTTCAAGGCATGTATGAAAAACTTTACCCCCCCGAAAGGCTTTCAGTGTATTGGGAACTGCTGTCATCCAACCAGGGGGGACAAAGAGAGAGAGGGACAAGACGAGAGTAAAGACTGCGTCCAAAACTGTGGTCAGTGCTTGCAAAAATGAAAAGCATGTGATGTTACAAAATGTTCTTGTCCTGTATCATCTGTTTCCAAATTCAATTGCGGATTTAAATTAAGTACAAACCCTTGTTAATAGGAAGTGTGATTGATGCTTCCTTCCTTTTTTAGATCTAATTCCTTGCGGCCAAAACCAGAACGACTGGAAACGTCTCCGATCCAGAACAGTACAGTAATAAAAAGATGGAGACTTTGCACGAGAGTTTGTGTTGAGTCACTTTGCTCAATAACAAAATGCAAATGCTGAAAGAGGAGAGGAAGCATGTGTTATTTGCACAAGTTTGATATCACACAGGAGGACGTCTTGTCTATTTGTGTGTAACCACAGTGTCTTGTTCTGTGGAGGCTGCAGAGTCTGACAAGCAGCTCGGAGACTGTGGAGCCGTTTGTCCCCCGACTCTGTGGAACAACTCTGTCCTAGAACTCAAAGTCTCCGGAGCTGCTCGGCTGCTGTGCCACTTCTTCTCTGACGTTTGAATGTTGAAAGCCGCTCGCTCGTCTGATGACAGCGAGTTGAACAACTGGCACCCAGTTGTTTGCAGGAGACAAAGGAAAACACGGTCATGTCGAACACGTCGTGGTTTCAATTCTGAACTTCTGCCGGTACTTTGCGAAAGAGAAACAAAAAGAGACGTGGATAGAAATTTGAATATTTATAACGTCGCTGTCGAGGAGCGTCACTCAGAACCACATGAACTGCAGTAACCCTGCTGAAGACCACACATCGTCCCAGTGCTGCCAGCTGCTGCCAGTGTTAACATTGTGCCTGGCGTGAACGCTCCTCTACATGTGCAACAGATGCCACAGATTCTTTCTGTTTATGTCAAAGTGAGGCACAGAGACTTTCTGGGGGGGGGGGGGGGGGGGGGGTGACATGGTGACATGACAGAGAGAGAGAGTGAGTGAGAGAGAGGAGTGAGTGAGAGTGAGAGAGAGAGAGAGAGAGAGAGAGAGAGAGAGAGAGTGAGTGAGAGAGAGTGAGTGAGTGAGAGTGAGAGAGAGAGAGAGAGTGAGAGAGTGAGAGAGAGAGAGAGAGAGAGAGTGAGAGAGAGAGAGAGAGAGAGAGAGAGAGAGTGAGTGAGAGAGAGAGAGAGAGTGAGAGTGAGAGAGAGAGTGAGAGAGAGAGAGAGAGAGAGAGAGTGAGAGTGAGAGAGAGAGAGAGAGAGAGAGAGAGAGAGTGAGAGTGAGAGAGGGTCACCCATGTTTGCTGATTGTATAAAGTTTTTGATTCGCTGCCATACAGAATTGTGTTTGTCAGATGACTCAACACGAAGTCGTGGCGTTCGTACCTTCAGCCCGAGACCACATTTTGTATTTAAATCTGCACCAAATTAGCTGATTTGTTTCATCCAGATCCGCCAATTATTGTCTGATCAAGAAAAATCACACAATGTTAAAGAAAATTTAAAAATTAAACTACTGGATCCTTCCACAGAATTTCCTGGTGATCTGTTTAGAAGTTTCTGCTCACAAACAAATCAAAGTTTCATTTGCATGGGCCACACTCACAAATCACAGTCGGCCTCATAGGGATAAAACAACTGTACAGAGTGCAACATCCTCGGTTCCCTTGTTGAGAAGAAACTACCAGAAAAAACTCAATTTAAGAGCTGGACTATACGACATGACTGTTATAACAATGTTCAAGCTGTTTCATATTTCCAAGGTGAGAAAGAACTGCTGCAACAGCATTAAGTTTTTAAACACCTAGTTGGGAACCAGCAACCGCCCCCTGAGCAAGGCAGCCGGGTTCAGTGGAGCTGGAGGAATTGCTCCTGCAGGGCTCAGCAGCCAGATTAAAGGCAGCACTGCTCTTTTGTCACTTTGCTTTGACAGGAAGATTGCAGACTACAGTCAGTTTATCTGTCTTTGTCATCTCCTCGTCCCAGAGGCTGTGGAGGACTGGAGAGCAGCAGGTGGTGGGATCATATCTCTCAGATCATCAGAGGTTTGGGTGGAAACAGAGACAGAGAAGGCGTCACTGCAATGCAGCTTCCCTACATTTACAGGATTTATCCCCAAAAAAGCATAAAACTGCCCTTGCATGAAAACTCCTGAGCCTTGCTCCTTTAAAACATCTGCTTTGCAGGTGCAACAAGTGCAAATATCTCTGTGTACAATAAAAGAAAAACACACACATGCACACAAACTCATTCAAAAACACTTCAAAGCTGATGGTGGAGTTTAGACTTTACAAGCCAGAGGGGAGAAATGAAGGAAACACAAGGTGCATAAATTCTCCAGTCGGCCCAGACCAGACTTCTGAAAACCTCAGGAGATCACAGCAGGAGGAGGGGACTCCCACCAAGTCTACGACAAAAAGAGCTAAACACGGCTCGACCGCAGACTCATCACGACCTGGCAGCCTGCTGCCTGAGCTCGGAGAGGAGCAGCGAGGAAGCCTTCCCACAATGCAACGGGCCCTGCCGACAGGAGACGGCATGCGAGACAACAAAGTGCATGGGTGTCTGTTGAGCAGGGAACAGGAGACACCTCTGTGGACGCAGCAGACACAACAGCGACGCCGACCCACAACACATCAGTGAGGAAGAGACAGAGGAGAAGAGCAGCGCAGAGCAAACAACATCAAACATGTGCAGCAGGTTTTGGCAGCGAGAGCATGAAAGTAGGCTGATGAGGTGGGGGGGCAGCCATGTTATTAAGGAAACATAATTACAGTTAAAAATGCCTCCGACATCTGGAGGCAGAGGAGCGAGAGAAAAAAAAACCCTGAGCAGACTCAGGAAAGATGGAGTTAGAGAAGTGTTGTTGTTTTTATTGGTGCCGCTCTCTTCAAAATAGATTTACTCTCCAGACTCTGCTCGCTCAACCCCCCCGCCTCCCCCCCCGCCCCCCCGCCGGAGAGAAGAGGGAGTAAAGGCTCAGCTCTTGACTGATTTTCTTAAAACGTGGGAGACAAACAGACATAATGACGGATTTAAAAACCATTTTTAATTTGTAGGGAGACGATTTCACAGACTTCTGAAATCAGAACAAACAAACAAGTGAACAGGGGTGAAAACATAACCTCCTTCGTGGGCGTAACTAAAAAAAGAAAACAAGAAATCAAGCTTGTGTGAAAAGTTTCCCTCTTGTTCAATGAAAAAGTTGCTAATTGCCGTCGTTTAGAAAATGGCCATGAGCGGATTCTTGCAAAGGTCGAGTGAGTTTATGTAAATCAACTTTATTTTGAATCATCATCACAGGTTAAATAATTCCCGTCATGTG
The DNA here is from genome assembly GCA_026259375.1 of Verasper variegatus. Lineage (NCBI taxonomy): Eukaryota > Metazoa > Chordata > Actinopteri > Pleuronectiformes > Pleuronectidae > Verasper > Verasper variegatus. The sequence goes on along the minus strand of CM048041.1, from coordinate 3,222,982 downwards.
GTTTTGTTCGGTTCGGCAGCTCGGGTCGGTCTCACAGTGAGAAAACACTAAATGGACAATGGTCAAAATCTGGACGTGGGAACAACAAAGGTCAGTTTAAATGGGGCGGCGCCCACAGATCCCACATGACGGTGTCCCTGTGTAGGTGATGGCGTGGGGGGGGGGGCGGTCCTCTGTGATGAATGAAGTCATTGTGACTCTGCTCTGGAATAACTTCTCCTTTCATTCAGGTTTCGTTTCTTGCATCAGATTATTCTACATTTGAGCAACATTTGCTCATTTGTTTGTCTTTATACATGATGATCAATTTAAATTATTAAAAATTGTTTTGTTTGACAGAAAAATTAACCAAATGAATAGTGATGAATTATTTTTGATTATTTAATTAAATAAAATACCAATAATTTGCTTCTCAATGATACAATGGCTTTGTTCTTGATGTGAGACAGTAAACTGAATATATTTGGCATTTTAATTGGTCATTTTACAAACAAAACAATTAATTAGAAATGGTTGAACGTGGATCAGTTGCTGTTGGTTTATAAACAAAAACACATTTCTGATCTGCTGCTCTGTTGTGAACCATCAGGACCCTCAGGTCTGGGACGGGTCTACTTCCTGGACCCAGAGTCAGAACTAAAACCTGGAGAAGCAGCGTGTTCACTCATCTACTCATTTCTGACACATTTACTCTGTATTACCTCTTTACCTGTTTTCAAGAAATGCGGCACATTTACGGGACCGATGTTGTGATTCAACCTAAGGCGACTGTTGCACCTTGGCAGAGGTTTTGAGTAACACTTTTTAAATTCTTTCCAAAAGCTCTTTTTGTTTTTGCTCGTCTTATCTTGCTTTGACAATTTGTCGTGATGCCTTTTATATTTGACACAGAGCACTTTAAATTGCCTTGTTGTTGAAATGTGTTCTACAGATAAACTTGGCCTGCACACGTCCAGGCAGCTGAGAGGCTCCACATGAAGTGAACACTTGAAGATGTTTTGCAATGGATTGAGACGCAACTTCAGCATAAAACCTATTCCTCCCTCGTCCCACAGATTCATGGATCTGTTCCAAAACGCTGTTACCCAGCTACGAGTCGTCAGCTCCCTCCAGCTCCCCGTGTGTTTTTGTCTTGTATCACATGATTCGTCTTCTGACAGCGAAGTGAGCGCACAAACATTGAACTAGTTTTTCTTTTCACACCTCATTGACCCTGAAAGGCTTTTTCTTGACACTCATTTTTCCACTGATTATTTTTCCTGCATTGAGTTTGGGCGTCTGGGAGATTCAAGTTGACATCGCCGATAGACAAAGTAAACGGCATCGAGAGACCTGGAAATCTCTGATAAGCATCTCTGGTAACAGGGCGTGTGAAAAAAAAAGAAATCCACAGGAATGTAAAAACCCAGAATCCTTTACATTCACGGATCCTTTACAGCAGCTCGGCCGCTTCATTAACATCCAATTACACTGGAACCAGACACAAAGGAACTGGTTCGAGCTGCCACATGACAGAAAGTATGTGGAAGCCGCCAGGTCACAGGAGGAGAGGCAGGATTGTTAAAGCACATTCCTCCGGTTGCTAAAAGCCGGGATTCGTGTAATTTAAAACACAGGTATGTTGAACCAGCCCATTAATGCACCACCAGCTGAATCTGACACACACACACACACACACACACACACACACACACACACACACACACACACACACACCTCCTGGAACACGCTCGGCCTTCCCAGGAATTTTAAATACAACAAAGTGAGGAAACAACACTTATTACACTCTGTGATTTCATTTTTTTTTTCTTTCTCTCGCTGCTTTCATTCCTCGCTCTGGCTCCCTCTCATTGGACCCTGGCCCCATGTATTATTCCTTTTGTAGTACAGTATACGCAATACATAAACAAATACAGCTGCTGCGTCTCATCAGGCCTGTGATTAGCCTCGTCGACTGCACCGCAGCTTGTGAGAACACAGGAGACACTGAGGAAGAGCCACTAACTCCCACCCCCCCACCCCGCCCCAGGACAAGCGTCTCTGGACACAGTGTTTTATTTGTCGTGAGGTTTGGGGAATCACCATGATGTGTTTCTGTTGGTTTAGGCTTTTCTTTTTCTGTGAGGATCATAAATGTCTCCAAGCCAGTAAATGGGAACAGTTACAGTGAGACAATGCAGGATTTATTATTCGACAGAATGAGGGACGGATTTGTCTCTAACAGACTGACTTTGCTAGTGGGACGTTCGACACACACTTCTGGGCAGTGTGTGTGTGTGTGTGTGTGTGTGTGTGTGTGTGTGTGTGTGTGTGTGATGCACCAAGATTGAGATGGAGGATGATCAATGCTGCAGCCCTGGGCCCTGGGAGAGTGACTAACCATCTAATTAGAGGCAAGAGCGAGGAGTCGGAGCTTTAAATGAATAATTAGTGCCTTCTCAAAGGCCCGGGCTCAACAATGCAGGGGCCAGATGAAAAATGGCCGCCGCACCGCATCACTCTGCCTCCCCCCTGACAAACCAATTGGCCTCCGTGTCCCGAGGAGTCGCTGATATCAGGAGCGGCGGCGGCGGCGAGATGGAAAGATGAGCCGACCAGCCTCGAGCGGTAGATAAGCACGGTGGGCGCAAGTCCATTTATCATCGTTCACTCTCAGGGAGATCGACCTCTCCCTGGTTATCTGGACGCCGATACCGGTCCCCAGGAATGTGCAGGAAAAGGTTCACCACACAGAGAGAATGTAAATACTAAATAGATTGTATTTATAATGTGCTTCTTCCAGTCTAATCGACCTCTAACACTACAAGTCCCATTCACACGCAGACACGCAGCCGTTCTATATGCAACGCTTTTTAAATTACACACAAACAACAAATTATATGAACCCCGTGGAAATAATTTAATCTGGAATGTGGCATTTAACGAGTTTTTCTTTATTGTCTCACACACGCTGTGCAGCCAGGGTAATTTAGGGTTCAGTGCAGAATGCAGACTGGGTTCTAGGGATTCGAACCACCAAACTTCTTGGTAGCGGACGGAGAGGAAACCCCACGCAGACACAGGGAGGAAATCCAAACTCCAAAGAGAGAGAGAGACCCAGATCGAACCTTAGTTGCATAGATGGGGACTGGAAAGTTAAAGTGCATCATGGGACCACTGGGATATAAAAGCTTTGCTGATGCAGTGTCGCCACAAGACAGAGTAAAAATAGAAAGTTAGAGAAAAGGTATTATTCCAGACACTTAGAAGACGCACTAATGGGCCCTTGAAGCTGTTTCAGCCAATTATACCTCAACTATATGAAAGTGAAGACGACTATAAACAGACTCCTGATTATTTTCTCAGCATCTAATCAGTCCTGGAATTAAATATGTAACGTTTTAGCAACAGAAAAAACAAAAAAAAGGCGTTTAACGATGAAGCTTCGGGGGGAATTATTTATGTCCTATTTAAATTTAGTGGCAGATTAGATAATTACATTCTGCATCTTGTTTGTACAGTCAACGATTTGGTTTGAGGGACGAGCGAGACGACGACTAATGGAGCCGTCGAGTCAGAAATCTGAGAGAATTATCTTTATATATTATCCAGAGGGGAACAAAGACGTGACCAGTATATCTGTGACACTTGATTTAGTTCTAGTGTGGAAATATTAACCTGCATGTTACCGTTTATCCTCTTCAGACAATGAATATCCAAATCAAACCACTTCAGAGTCAAACTGAAGTGGACTGAAATTAATTGAAATACGGAAATATATAAATATGGTTTCACACATTCATGGTCCCCGCAGGATGAACCACGATAACTTTATCTATCTCAGGTGGAATTTGTCTTCAGCCCATGTATTATTATTGTGGACAGAAATACTGTATATAAAGTTGGATGACAAGACAGTGCCATAAAAGTGATCGCCCCCTGGTGGCTGGCTGCAGTGTAGGTTATAAACCACGCCTTCTCTGTGGAAGTTGATGGGACATGGACCAAACAACAAAAGTTTTCTTATCTTGATGTAAATTCAACTGTTTCTGATAAGTTTGGTTTCAATTAATTATTTGATGCAATGAAAAAAGTGGTGAAACATCATGATTGACAGCCGAGACTCGTGATTGGTTGGCAGGATCTTGTTACCACGGCGCCACACCACGATCACGACTCTGAGTCCAAACGACGTGAAAAGAAGGCGGGGACCGTGTCCAGGATATTCTGGCATGAGCTTTGTGGACCGTCCATCTTTATACACAGTCTGTAATATTAGCGTCACATTGTGAACGTCACAGCCAGAGCCTCTAGCAGGGCCGCAGACTCCCTGCTCTTACTCTCCAATTAAATGTCATATTGATTATGCTAATACATTTAGATCAAATTTGGCTGAACATGAGCAATGCACACACACTACACACAGACACACAATGTGAGCTCGGACTGCACAACCTGAACAGGATCCAGTGATAAACCAGTATTGTTGCACCTGAGCACAGCCCTGCAGGTCTGCGAGCCCTCGCTCCTGAGCGCTAAATTGGTTGACCCGCTATTCATCTCCTCCTTTACCCCGAGACAACCGCCACACAATGGCCGTCTACTTTGTTCTCATTAGCAAACATTCTACACAACCAGCTCGCCTCGTAATCAATACCTTTAATTCCCTAATGGGCCTGGCTGATTTAACCCCGGCCATGTTGAGCGAGGGAAGGAGCCAGACAGACAGAGGGAGGGAGGGAGGGAGGGAGGGAGGGAGGGCGGCTGAGCGATTAAATGCACCTGATGTCCCCTGGCGAGCTTTTTGTGTGCGGCTCTGTGCGCTCCAGTTTCTGTCTGAGAGTTTCCTCGCCACACTGCACTCAGGTATTTCACCTGAGGGCGGAGCTGGGGGAGGTCAGAGGTCAGGATAAGATAACATAAGCTCCCCCCACCCTCTTCACCAGGTGATGACGGATCTAATGTTGTGTTAAGAGGGAAAATCCACAATTATCCACCGTGCACTTAATACTGGTGAAATGTTCCCTAGCTCTGTTGTGATTGATCTAAATATCTCTGTTAAAAATCTTCTTTCCCTCCAGTTTATAGATGGTTTATAACAAACTTCACGACGAGGCGGCTCTTTGATTGTTGGGTTTCGCTGGATCATAACTTTTTCCGCTCTTGGAACAGACGGCAAACAATAAGGAAGACGAGACGATCAAAACGCTCGATTCAAACTAGGGTTTCTACACATCTTTACACAAATATTCCTTCTTTTCCTCCAGTTTATCGTCAGTTAACAAGTCGAATGTCAGCAATAAAGTTTACTTCATCCCCAAGAGGAGGCCAGCGGCAAGAAGAAGAACTGAATCTACTCACACAGCACTTGTGGTGATTTCTTTACTTAAAAGGGAGGCTGGTTTATTCCCATGAAACATTTCTGATGAGTAATTTTGTTTGTTTTTATTTTTATTTACAAGCCTGATGCCGTGGGGGACACCGGTTGCATGAGGGTGCACGTACATGCACGTTGGTTTTGCTGGACCATCTGTTCAAAAATCGTTTACTTTCTTTTTCCAAGGCAAAATTTGACCGGGTCTAAATTCTCATAAGCAGCTTTGAGCCATTGAGACATTTTCCGGAGGAGCTGAATGTGAGAAGACAAATGTTCGAGTCAGTCGACATTTTCTGGGACTTTTCAGGGCAACGTCCCCCGGAGGAAAACGTCAAGAAGATGTCAGAGTGAGCACATCTGCACGTCTGACCTGGACAATCTCCTGCGGTGTTCCTCACATCTTTAAGACAAACTCCAGACCCAAGTTTCTGTAAATTTCACGTCGAGTTTATGCTGAAAACAGCCACAGTTTGAACCTACAGCACAGATTCCACTTAGCAGAAGTAAGGGATGAGCTCACTTCACAAAAATGTCCTCTTTCTGAAAGTGTAAATCTTTTTTTTTTTTTTTACACAGGAACAAACACACGTCTCCACTCAGCGGTGCCTGAACCTGCCTCGGTATAATGGTAGGAAGGGTGGGTTGTGGTGAAAGCTGGTACAAGACCACCTAGGGGAAAATTCTGCCTCTGAATTAAATGGCGGAGTGAGAGAAGTACAGCAACGACTGAGGTTCAGGAAACAGCCACCAGGCCCGAAGCGCTCCAGTCCGGGTTCAGTTTCCAGACCACATCTCGGCTTCTCGCTCGTTTTGACTCACGCTTGTTTTCGTCTCTGACGTCCGTTCGACCGTTTTCCTGCCTGTCGTAAAAAAAAATCTTCAAAGATGTTTCTCTGTCTGATCCACATTTATGATATTTTTCTTCACAGCACTATAATTTAAAGTGTAAGGTGTGTGTGTGTGTGTGTGTGTGTTATAATTATTGACTGGATCAGTCGGCTGGAACAGGTCCAATCTCTTTAACTTTACGAGCATCATAAATCAATATTCTTACACGTGATGGTGAATTCACCTGGTTCTGATCTCACTGACTCAGTTTATTATATTTTATGTATTTTCTCATCTGCAGCACTTTCACTCTCATATTTCGGGCCCTAATGCTGAGGGATTCGTAATTTTCTTTGTTGCTTTATTGTTTATGATTCATTTTTTGCTGTGGAACTGTCTAATCTCGATTCGCTCTGAGACATTTCACGACAAAAATCAAGATTTCCACCTCATTCGAACACCCGAGATGAAGTCAGGGCTTGTACGACTTGTATTCGAGTGAATAAAATGGAAATAAACAGCAACCGAAACAAAAAGGTTCATTATAAAAACATTTATGTGAAGCCTTGTTAAGTTCTGACCGATTGGAAAGTTCAGTTTTGTCCCCGAAGGTTGAACAAAGCTCGGAGAGACACAGTCTTCTGGTCACAGTCACTGGGGACGACTGCTCCATAAATCACTCTTAATGAAGACGGAATCTCATCACTGCATTTCTCCCCTTAGTGTTCAGTAATAACAGCCGGGAACAAACACATACAGTAATTGCTTTGTTTTTATGTGCTTGAGGTGCGGCGGCTCGCTCGGCTGCCAGATGCTTGTGGTGCCGCTGCCATTGTGGCCGTAGTGTTTCATGGTGACAGACGAGGGTTAATCAAACATTCCCTCAATAGTTCAAAAAAGATTAAAGTATAACCTGCTGTGAGTGCGGCAGCCGAGTCGTACATCAAGTGGGTTAATTAGTCAGGTGTAAACACACTGACAGCTCCATAACAAGAAATATCCAAATATCACTGACAGGAATTTTGGCCTCAGGATAATGACGCTCATTATCCTGAGGAGTATTGTCAGCAATGATAACAATGTGTGACATAAACAGATAGAAAAAAATGCATCACGTACACAGTCAGCAGGTTATATAATGAGGATGTTGTCAAAGTCACAAGTCGGAGCTTTGTTAGTTTAGAAAAGAAATTGGTAATAAGAACTAAGAACGAATCCTTGATATTGACATTTTGGGAGGGTTGAAAACGTATAAAAGAATAACTACTGGCGGACCCCGTTCTAAACCTGGCTCGACTTTTAACTGTGGTGCACTCTGGCCCAAACTGAAGTTACGTAACGAGGCCGACTTTACAAAAGTACACAAGTTGGTTTTACTTAACTAATCCTCCAATCATCCTCTGAGTGATATGTATATTGTACGTTTGCATTTTTCTAAAAGTCACTGCACCGAAATAAACCGGACGCAGCGGCACAACAAGTTTTTCTTGGTTTTATCCTGTTGAGAGATTAGCTTCCAACGGGCAGATCAAGGTCTTTGTCTTGGCAAACGCTCGGCAGACTTCACCCTGACAGCTTCACTCTGTGTCAATCGAATTCAGTCGGGGCAAATGCCTGGCAACACACGGGAGCCACAACAAAACACAATGTCCTGTTCCAGCAGGGAACACCCTGCATGAGGAAGCTATGAATTCTTATGAATCATATTTGCTGCAGATGCCAGAATAAAAATTTTAAAAAAAGAGGCACAAAGTAGAGTTGTGCTACAATTTGTAAGATTGTATTACCACTTAACTGAGTCGTTTTCAAGTCACATGAATGAACTTTTAGTCTGAGTTCGTCTTAATCTGGACTCGGACCACTTTCAAAACCTAAAGGATTTGGAAATCATGTTGCATCACAAATAAAAGCTGAATCTTCACAGATATTCTGCTTTATAATCGTATAAATATTATAAACACGCACTCACTGCTCTAAAGGCAGCAATGCATAATGTGTTGGGGGGGGGGTTCTCTTTGGGGGGGGGGGGTTCTCTGCAGCAACATTACGAGTACAGAGAACAAACTTTTAACTTTCCACTCTTGACATTTATTGATGTTGAAGTTGTAAGGGGGGAAATGGAGATTTCCGAAAATGTTAGATTTCTGGCTGATCTGCTTCACAGGAAACTGGCCTTCAATAAATCACAGCCCATAGTGACAAGCCGGTGCTTCGCTGAGCGTTTAGTGGCCTGGGAATGAGACGGGCCTCCAAACCAGAGTCATTGTTGCAGGACACAGATGGAAATGTCAATTTGTCCAGTCGACGATGTGCCTTGACAGCGCCTTCTTGAGATGTTTGGATAATTCCACCACATGATAACTGCTGCCACCGGGGATTACTAAGATCCACAAATCTTGTGAGCTACCCTATAATCGGAATAGTCCGAGTATGTGTTTCTGGGCTCATGTGACCTGCGTGACCGCGTGAGCTCCACCAGGGTGTGTCACCCTCACCGGGGTGGCATGACCCGAGATGACAGGGAGCCCAGCTGGATAACAGACCGACGGTTGGCCGGGTCCAGGTGCCACAGCCAGCGGCCACCAACCACCAGCCGCTCCACATCAAACGTAAGCAAAGAAGTAGACGAAACGAAAGCTCAGACAAAACAAAAGCCAGACGAAATGAAAACAAAGACCACTGTTGCCCTTTCTCTGTTACACCACAGTGTTTTCCAGCTCTCTGCTGCCAGCAGCACTAACACAGAGATCAGTACTTTCTCACTTGGGAGCTGAGGCTTTCGGATGCAGCGTGTTGAGAGCAGGCAGCGCCAGAAGGTAAGGCACCACGTGGCGATTGTGGTTTCACTTCAATAGATGAGACAGAGCGTTTGTGTCTGAGAGCTCCGTGGTTTCCCTGCAGGGAGAAACCGTCTCTGCTGAACAGGCATGTTTTCATGACGCTGGCTCGCAGCAGAGCCTCGTCTACTTTCCTTACATTACAGGGCTTTGAATAACTTTTAATTCCCCAACAGAAAAGGGAAACGCTCGTGTAAGACACCATCTGATACGGGCGCTCAGCTGTTAGAAATCGGCTACATGTCACCGGGATGCGTTACACGCTGTGAGGTACTGGATCCCAGACAAAAGCAAGGCTGCACCAGCACATGGCAAACCCATCAGGAACAAAAGCTGGCCTGATTTCCACCAAAGATAAGAGACAAACCCTGCGACCGTGTGGGCCGCGCTCCTCTTTCCTCCCAGTCCACAAAGATTCAGGATGCTGGGCTATAGACACACTGAGATAAATGGACATTGGTCTGAAATAGGTCACTCAGAAGTCTAATGGGATGCAGACAACCTCCTAAACACAATCATTCGCACACAGGCACAAAAATACCATAATACCCTGTGCAGCCAACAGGCATTATTAGTTGGGTTAATGGATACTGAGCCTTTCAAACAGCAGGCTTTGGGAAAGCACGCTACTCAGACAGGATAATGGGGAGGGGGTGGGGGGGGGGACGGCTGGAGGGCCTGGGAGGATCCTGAGACCTGGTGGTACCTACTGCAGTGACAGCAAAAAATTACAACAACTCATTACTTCGCCCTTCCACTCTTAATAACGACGGCCCAGCAGTTTTACGTCAAGTTCAAACACACGCTGCGATTTATCTTCCAGGCCTTTGGGTTCAGCTGCAGGAGAAATCCTATAACACGGTGGATATTGAGTAATACAAAGGTCAGACACTGGGACGTAAGTGTTTGGAAAGGAAATACATAATCATTAAATAGATTATATTGAGGTCTGCTTTGCCAAATTTCATCTTTCATATTTTTAATAAAGTCTTTTACTTCATAAATGTCTGCAATATAAATTGTGACGTAATCTGAAATCAAGCACAAATTAAAAATGTGGGGGGAAAAAGTATTAAAGTAAATAACATTAACTATCTACCACAGAAACACTGTGAAAGACCTGCAGCTCCAGACTGATCAAAAAAGTCCATCAGTTACTGGACATGTGAATAAAAGTCCTCCACAAACAGGTCGATGTGTTTAATCAAGAAGCGAGTCAAAACAAGCTGCTTAGCCGACGGAGAACGTTATGAACACACACACACACACACACACACACACACACACACACACACACACACACACACACACACACACACACACACACACACACACACACACACACACACACACACACAAACATGTACACAGAGGCCGTGATTGACAGCTCGCATTAAAGCGAGGGCAGGCCCGGGCACGGTGGGAGGAGGGCTGATGGGAGGCAATTAGAGTCATTTCTCAGATGGTAATAGCTGTGTACAAGTCATACAGTAAAAGCTATTCATAGCAGACGAGCAGAGGAGCATTGCAATGGAAATGACGTCCGTGTGCCCGTGATGTGGCCCCAAGGGCATGGAAGGGCAGAGCAGACGGAGGGAGAGAGAGAGAGAGAGACTGAAAGAATGATAAAGGAGCGGCAGTGATATCTTACTCCGGCATGAGGGGATGTCACAATATCTCCAGTAGATGCTGTCCTCGTTGTCGGCGATGTAGCACCATGGCTGAACGTCCCCGTCGGGATTTCTGAAAAACATGGAGGGCGTAAAGGTTAGGTTTCAAAAACTAGCAGAAAGAACCAAACCCGGAGGTTGAGCTGGGTTTTTCTATTTCAGTGCAGGAGAACAAGAACGGCCATTGGCCTGATTCGTCCATCTTATTGTGGATGTCGTTCTCCGAGGCGTGTTGAGGAGGTGACGCAGGTTAACACAAAGTGACGGCAGGGATATGAACATCCCCTGAAACCCCCTGATGTCAAGAGCTGAATACTCAATAATGTTTCAGAGGGAGATTATCTCGGCCGTGTCAATCATTGCACGTCAGTCAGACCGACGGCTCTTTGATGGGTGGAGGTCAGGGGGGGGGGGGGGGGGGTCTTTGTTCTGGGCCAGACATAAACCTGTAGAAAAAGGGCTTTTGTCTGAGGCCGCTTCTGAACCTCATCAAAACACTTTTAACCCGACGCGAGTCTGACAGGCCCCTCGGTGTGTTTTCTCTTTTCAGTTTCACTCAGGAAAAAAGCGATAAAGAGCAGAATCGAAGACGGACAACACCCTCAGATCTGTGTCCAGGCTCAAAATCCTCCAGGGTGCAGCTTTTTTTGCAAATCACGACCATAATTGGAACTTTAAAATTGCTGATATATTAAATGGAGTTTTTCCAGACAGGAGTCATAAAGGTGCCGTTTCAGCTCTTTACGCTCCGTTTCAGGATTACATGTGAACTGTAAAAACAAACTCCCTGTTGACTCTGAAAGACGTCTAAGATGACACAGCTATTTTTTTTTTTTTTTCACTGTAATTGCCAGAGACCTTTTCTCTTCTCTTCTGACACACCTCATTGTAGCATCTTGAAATCGCCCTGCGGCGCTGCGCTATCCAGTTTCGCCCCTTTGTGCGCAAAGTTGTGAAGGGCGTTTCCATTTCTTTTCTTCTCCTATCAAAAAACACTATCCAGAGTTTCCTCCTCTCTTTTCACACTGAGAATGAGGTATTGACAAAGATGTTGCTGTAAAGCCACTTTTTTTTTCTTCTGGGTTGAACTCAAGTTTAACTGCCTTAAAGCTTTTCGCTCTCAGTAGCTGACAAACAGTTACTGGACTCGCCTTTTTTATTTTTTTAACAGCCCAGTCAGGGGTGGGAATGAGCGAAGAAAGAGCTTATCAAGACACATTCGTTTTTATCCTGTATTCTATCATCCCGCTGTCAAAACAACCACAAGGTTCTCTCAACCTGAAATCCTCCCTTGTTCAACAAGGGCCTTGTTTTTCTGAAGGTTTCAACGCGGTATCATGAGCCCAGATCTGTTTGTGGCTCCACCCAGATCAGGGGGGGGGGGCAGACACCTGTTTGTTTGGCCCCAGGCTTCGACTGAAATAGTTGAAAAGCTCAAAAAACTGGGTCCAATCATCAAAAGATTGGATAATGTGGCCTTTCTCGATTTCCCTCTCCCCTTCTCTCTTTTCAGGCCCGTCAACGTGTAATAGCCCCATTTGAAACAAGACTCCAGAGAACTCATCTACAGCCACTTATGTAATTTACGGCACTTTCTTAATCGCCCCCTAAGGAGGCCGACATGAATTACAACCATCAGGGTAGAAGAAAAATTGTCTGCAGACCCCTCATCCTGTGTCTCACCCACCGGGGGCTTTGATCAGTAAATGATGTGGCGAGCCCCTCCGAGCCTTCTCCAAAACCCCACTCCCCAAGTATTGTTTAACCCCCCCCTCCCCCCGTCTCTCTCTCTCTCTTGTCACACACAGACACACTAACACCTGCACACACCCTTTTAGCAAAAGCATGTGAACATCATCCACAGGGCAAAGTTGAACAGGCCACATGACTGAGAAACATCATCAGTGTGTGTGTGTGTGTGTGTGTGTGTGTGTGTGTGTGTTAAGCGTAGGTGGAACAGAAGTTGGAAAGCAGACAACCTCAGATTAACTTGGGTTGCACAGTGCAGATAAGAGCAGAACTTGTTGAAGAGAAATCCATTCGTTTCACCCGGCAGCACAGAGAAAAACATATATATTTATATGTATATATGTCTGTACATGTACGTGTGTGTGTGTGTGTGTGTGTGTGTACATGCTTGTGCGTAACATGCGTGTTTGTTTAGGAGGTTGCGGGGGGGGGGGGCATCTCTGGAGATGTTTGGAGACTTAATTGGCACATATTAGGCTGATTGACTCATTGTGCTCGCAGTGAGCCACACACTTCGGTACACAGCCACTTATAGCCACATTGCATTTGTTGCCTCTCAGGCTCTGTGCTGCTGCATCTGCAGGCGGAAGCATCTCACATCTGAACACTGACAAAAACAGCTGTTCTTGGCTGGCGGCTGTTCAAAAGGTTTCCTTTAATAACCATTTTCCATGTACCTTGATAAGTTAATTTATGATCCTCTTTAAAACGCCTGGCATTGTGAAACTACATATAAATCCCCTCAAAATCCTTTACATCAAACCATGTGAGCGAATGCCGGGAAGAACATGCTTTCAGTTATTCTTCATGTGAGATTGAAGACTGCTTTTGTTTAGTTCACAAATTGTAAGTGACAATAACGTAACTACGCCAGTAGGAGGGAGCAGTGCACTAATCTAAGTCTGCCGGAAAGAAGAAGAAGATTTAGTGTGTGCGAGCAAATCGTGTGGAAAAACGTTGTTTGCAAACGTAGTGTGGACAGCACGGCGGCGTTGCAGAATCAGAGACTTGTAAAGCCTCAATTACCCTCGCTCGCGGACACGCACAGGCACAGCTGTGGACACCACGGATGCGTAGTTCTTCTTATTATACTCGTTTCTACTCAGTCTGCTGCGGCCGCGTGCAGTTGGTGCCCCTGCAGCGTTGTGCTGCGGTGACAACAAATTGGAGGGTGCACGGACGTCTGCACAGAGCCGCACGTTCACCCTGTGATGATGAAATTTCTGTCACTCAAACCCCGGTGGACCTTCTGGGGATGTGGAAAGCAGAACACAGGCCACAGACAATAGTGTTGACACCTGTGCCGCCACCACGCCTGCTCTCGCTTTGACAGAGACATTAATTCTGCGCCCTGACTCCCTCCGCTCTTGGATTAAGGGCAGAACAACAATGACCCCGACTAACTTAACTTGAAACTGCTGCAAACTAACAAACAGGAGGAAAACCTGTGCAGTTTCCACTCTATCCTCTCAATTCGCCCAACCCTCAGCAGGCAAGTAATTTGATTAAATAAAAACCAAACTTCCTGCAATTTTACAGAACTGGGGAGGAGAGAGATGCCGATTGGGGGCGAGTGGCTCCTCTGGATCGGGATTTGAGGTCAACAGCAGATCAGAGTCTGGCAATTTACTGCCTGAGAGAAGACTCTTTAATTGACTTGGATGATTTAGCATGCAAACTGCTGCCTGCTGCTGCTGTATGAATGCATGTATTGAAGGAGAGGCCTTCTTGGTTGTGGAGCGATATGTACAGTCCACTGTCCATTGTTGTTCTCTCACGGTCCAATTGTGCAAAATACGAGGTTGTCCTGGTTCTTCCTGTGTCATGTGCGGCTGGTAAGTAGCAGTGAGGTCCAGTAGCAGCAGCCATTGTCGCCAAATTGCGCGTCCTCAACAAACGCTGTTATTCTGAGAAGGATTTTGGACGTTTGCGGTCGACTTCTGCACTAAACTAAGCTTCACTCCGCTCCGTGAGTCCAGCTTAAAGGAAATATATTTTGCTTATATCCAGCTTCACAATTTTAAGTTGTGTCTGTTTAGGGGGGTCGTGTAGGAAAAGCTTTACTTGTTCAGGGGCGTAACAGACCAGGTGATCACTATGTAAACGTATGGCACCATTGTGATGTCACGCAGAATTCAGATTAATGACGAGGTTGTTCGGGAGCATCAGTGTTCTCTGTGTGGGGGGGGGGGGGGGGGCTCCCTTCACTGACTTTGGGCTTTTTTAACTTTGTAGAACTTTTTGTATTTACAATAAAAAACCCTTTATAACACACTTGAGGAAACACTGAAAAAGCTAATTTGGAGTTTGCCGATGCGTGCTGCTAACGTGGTGGAAGCTAGAGATCACAGGCGCTGAGAAAACTGACAAGGGGTTCATTTTATTGCATGAAACAGGATCTCACTTCTATTCTGAGGTCGCTATTATGTTGATGGCGCCGCACAGTACATCTTCTCACGGGACACTTCTATTAACTTCTTCAATTTAACAAAGCAGCGCACAGGGATTGTAATGTAGTCGTGGAGCGGTGGACGAGTTGGCTGCAGTTTCCCCTGACCTCAGATTTGCACCTGACATCACAGCGATTCAATTACAATCAACTTGGGGACACTATTCACTCTGGCATTTCCATTATCTCATCTGTGTTCAGGAAAAGCATTAGAAGCCATAGTGGACACTCATAAATTCTGCAGAACACATACACACCTGCATATTAACAGCCAGGAAACGGCTGGCGAAGCTATTCAACCACTTCACACTCTAACACTGATGCACCAGGGGGAGACTCCCAATATGAGCCCAGGAACAATAGATTAGGAGGAAACGATAAACGAAATGTAAATCAGACCTTCGATCAGTGGGAGTTGTTCTTATGAATGTCGTGACGTATTGAGAAAAAGGTCAGAGAAGTACTTCAGCGGTGGTTGAAATACTCACTTCTACTTCAAGTTGTGGAATGAGTTGTGAATCGAACCACCCAGATGATCAGTAATGTGATATCCCACTGTTGAAATTAGTCCCGCTCAGTCTCGGCTTAGACACGAGAGCTCTTGTCCTTTTTCTCGAGGCTTTGTGCTCTTTTTTTATTTTTTTTTTCCAGGGGAATAATGTGACATTTCCCTCTGCCCAGTTCCTCCCTGTTTTCACTGGGGTATTTTATGGCCGGCTATAAAGATGAAATGTGGGGGCTGTTAGGGCTTCTTTCTCCGGCTCCACTGTGGTGCCCTCTCCACCTAAATCACCGCCGCGAAACAGCCAGTGATGGGACGGGAAGTGAGTGTGCGATTCCTTCCACTTCTCAACATCCGATACGCGCTTAGAGCCGAGTGTGTGCGAGTCGAGAATGTGGTGATTCCCCGTCTTTGCATTATCCACCTGTGCGCCGGCCTCAGCTCTCCTCTCGTAAAAAAACCCACAATTTGCCTCGGGGTCAGAAATGCCAAAACCGCCCCGGCTCTCCTCCTTCTCGCTTTTCATTTTGTTATCACCCCCTTTTGTCTGGGAATTACCACCAGAAATTTACCACCTAGAACTCTGGGCTGGAAATCTAAGCCTCGGATGAAAGAGAAGCAGGGACGGGACGAGGACGCGTTTGAGGGAGAAAGGGGTTAAAGAAATATTTGGAAAAAAGGAATTTGAATGGCACTTCATGGAAATGGGGAGATTTGTTATCCAAATTGAGCAACAACGTCCAAGGCAGTTCCCCACATGGCTGGAAAAAAAACAATCCCACGAGCCAACTTTCTGTGATCAAACATTTCACATCAGCCTCAGGCGCTGGGTTAACCCTCTGCTCACAACATGTGCACACGGCAACAAACACACGTGACGGACACATGCAGCACATTCTTGACCTTGTGCGGACATGCCATAAATGCCTTCCCTCGTCTTTTCACAATGAAGTGCCCACTTTGGTCCCCATAGCTCTGCTATGGGGGGGGGCGATTTACAAGGAGGGTGTCTGAGGCGGACTGAGAGCGGCTGTAGCTGCGGCCCCATGCGACAGCAATCCCTCTGTCGGGAAAAGAAACAAAGCTCTGAGCTGTCAGTGAGTCGGAAAAGCCGCTCACGGCATCGACGGCCAAAAAAACAGCCCAACACAAACAATGGAGGAGTCCAGTCTGAATGTGTCTTGTTGGACGTGACACACCGCTAATGTGCGGGGGGGGGGGTGAAGCCTCCCTCAAGCCTCAGCATGTCTCCCGCTCATCAATCTCCTGACTTCCACTTCAAGTAAAAACAAATCTGTCCAGTTCCACTTCAAAGCATTGCTGCGTTTCAGAGGCTTTGGGTGCAGGACAGGGGTTGGGGGGGGGGGGGGGTTCTGTTTCTCATGGCTTGGCGACGAGGGCCAAGCCACTGTTCTGGCCGTCTTGTTGAATTTGAACCGGGCTCCCTGGGAAGTACACAAGCCCTGACGGCCGCACACACGCAGCAGCTCTGACACTTGTGGAGTGTGACTGAGGAGGAGCGATGGTTAGAAACCCAAAGCCACCGTGTCGCTCCACATCCCGGGGATGAGGGACACGCAGATTTGCTTACACAGTGTGTGTTTGTCTCCGTGTGATGACTAAACCGTGTGGGTACGGCCAATCAAATATTCAGACTCAGTGCAAAACGACAATGTGCTGGTTTCTAAATTATTCACAAAGTCAAACGGTTTGTCTGGGAAGTTCAAAACTCTGTCAAACATTGGTGTTTGGAGAGAAAGACTTTAAATGTACACGTCAAAACATTTTTACATCTGTTATGTAAACTAATATTATATTACTTCAGCTGGTAAGAACATGGCAGTCTCGACTCGTGAGCCACTGCGGAGGATTTTGTGGAAATTCTGCTGAATCTCAAGCACAAGAGGCGACTGCCTCACAATAATAATAAAAAAACACGAGGGAGCAGTTTCTAATCCTCTCGGCTTCTGACAGAAGATTACTTGAAAAGCTGAGGACGACATTAACTGAAATAAAATATAAAAATGTCTGAATGAACTCAAACCCAAACACATGAACATCTATACAAACGGAGCTGTTTTATTTGCTTGCAGGACTAATGCCATTAATCAATAATAACAAATACAGCATGAGTTCAATATCCTTCATCGTAGTCAAATCAGAAACAGAGTTGGTGAAATTAAATTAGCAGAATAACCTTTTTGAACCAACAATACATTTAGAGTTCCAAAGCCCAAAAGATTGGAAACTTTTCTTGAGAACTGTATTATTCCCAGGATATTTAAGGCCAACAATTCTGATGAAAGACATATTAGAGCTTTTTTTTTATAGAAAATGTTCAATACAAAGAAGAGCTACAATAACCTGATAAAAACTCAGGGTAAAGTTGATTTGTGGAGTAAACTCACCTGCAGTAGTTGTGGCTGCCCAGTCCTCCCTCTCCGTTGGGGTACTTGAGGGTGTTGTACGGGTGCTGGAAGGTCTCGTTCCAGAAGAGACAGGGTTTACCAGCATGCAGGCTGGTCTGGTTCTGGAGGCCCCTGTAGTCCTCTCCGTTGGCAGTGTAGCACTCTGCAAGGAGAAAAATGAAATGGAGAAAGATGAGGAGACTTAAACTAAACTCAAATCTGGAGCTTAGACATCCTTTACTTGGCAAGAGGTTTTAAACAAACACGTGAAAGGCGGCCACATATGTGACCGGAATCTGGATTCTGTGAAAAGCTCTTGAGTTATTAAAGTGTTTTAATTTGTTTGGAATGACCATAGAACAAGGGTTTTGGGATCAAGCTATTTGTTGCCCAGGCATAATTAATTTTAAGCTCTGGCCAAAAGTGTTTAAACAAGATCAGTGGCAGTATTGTTCCAATTAATGTCAACACACGCCCCACAGATATACAGCAAAAGCAAACACGTCTTGAATTTCCAGGAAGTGTACGACGACCATATGGACGAGTCAGAGAGAGAGAGAGAGAGAGAGAGAGAGAGGAGAGAGAGAGACTGAGAGAGAGAGAGAGAGAGAGACTGAGAGAGACTGAGAGAGACTGAGAGAGACTGAGAGAGACTGAGAGAGACTGAGAAAGAGAGAGAGCCGGGTTCCCAAGGCAAAACAATGGCGGCGGTGGAACAGTCCTTTCTTCCCTGGAAGAGGCAGTTCAAATAAACAAAGGCTGATGAGAGCGTGATGAGCGCTGATCGCACTGAGCCTCGGGGGGGCTCCTGTCAAGAGAGCCTTTCACAGCTACAACTGGATTTCTCCTGTTGATTGCATTATGCTGGAACATATTAATTTATCATGCGCCTGTTATGATTACTCACGAATGCGTCGGCTGTTGACAGAGCAGGATTCAACTGCAGTGCAACCAGAGGGGGATAGAAAGAAAACACACAGGCCCTTCACTCTCTATACGACACTAATTTATAACTGGTGAAGGGAAAACATGGTGCGAGTGCAGATGAGTTAGCAAAGTGTTACCTGTGCACGAACGTGTGACGTGAGACGCGTGAATGAGACATGCTGGGTGTGTGTATCCATGTTTCTACCTCTATGACACATTCTCCTTTGTCAACTCATTTCTACCTGAAAACGTTGCGCAAAAGACAAAATTAAATAATTAAAAACTCTTTCAACGTCACGCCTGTCAATCAAACACTACTAATAATAATAATAATAAAACAAAAGCAACTGATGTGTGTTTGGCCCGTCTCCATGGGGTCTTGTTGCTATGTACACGGTTTGCCAATGGCCGGCCCCCTTTCATCGCGTCGAGCTGTCTGAGCACATGAGCTAATGCATTGCAATATGACAGTCATTATACCCTTTGGTGAACCAGCTGTGCTCCGAGGCACTTTCTCATTTTCTGACGGGTTCAAGGTTTCCAAACTTCCTCCCTCTCTCTCTCTCTCTCTCTCTTCTCATCATCTCACCCACCTTTCCTTCTCTTCTCTTTCCCCGTCTTCTGCGTTTCTGTCATCCCCCCTTTTTCACCTCGTACACAAACAAACGTTTCTTTGGGGATTGTTCAGTCTCTCGGCCTCGAAATGCAACATCAGGGATTCAAAGTTGAGATAACACACTTAAAAATTGTTATTTTCATATTTGTGGGGGATCAGCAAACTCGTAAATCTACGTTATTTATTATTACTATAGATTTTTGGGGGCTGATATTGGGAGGAAAAAATTACAGATTTGCATGTTTAAATAATCAGGCAATGATTGCTAAGCTGACATCTTCAAACATAAAGGCCAAAACCTATTCACTCTCTGAGAACGACTCTTGAAATTCAAGCTTTGCAGTATTTACAGCCGTCAGTTTCCATAGAAGCAAATATTATAGCCTCCCTGCATCCACCACAAACTTACTGCTAACAGTTAATTTCTGCATAAATCAGAGGCCTGGGCTGTTTGCAATCTGTCGGCCAAAGTTGCGTTTAATTAAAGTTGTTGTTCAGTCAAGCTCATCAGCTGTACATCGTCTGGCTGACAGCAGTTCAGCAGCAGCACGGAGCAGCACGGTGTCAGCTTCCTGCAATTATGATGCCACTCTATTGTCTGTAAATGGCTCCCCACTCTCTCAGCAAATTAATACCACCTCGAGTCGGCGTGCGAGAGTATCAACCGGCGGATCGTAAATCCACCTGCGAGCAGCTGAGGCGGAACACGACTCCATAAAGTCAGAAAAACAGCTTAATGGCGTTACAACAGGGGTCATGATCTTCCCACCCGTACACTGGGGAGCAGTGAGAGGGCTGGATGAATGGGTTTTCATCTGGCTGACACCCAGAGGACAGGTGAGGCGTGTTAAATAAAGAACACTTGGTCTGGCTTGTGCAAAGGATGCAGAGGATCCATGGAGCAGTTTGTAGAAAACTTTGGATGTAAGGGGGCGTTTTAATCCCGACATCCGAGGAGAGCGAGCTGCAGTGGCAGAGTAGTTCGAGGATGATGGTATTTGGATATGCGTTGTGTAAGATGATTTATACTAATCTGGGCAGACGGGACTCTGCCATGATGGATTTTCAATGCATACATTTTTTTTTTTTTGGGACGCCCGCAGCCACGGCAACAGAAAGAAAAAAGAAGGCAACGCAGCCACTGAGAGTTTGGCAGCGGCACAAGCACAATCATGAGTCACTGCTCCCCAAAAGCAATCATGACTGTTACTGCCCCAGTCAGAGAGGATAACATCAGGCAGGGACAGGGCAACCGACTGCATCCCAAATGAGCTCACATCCTTCAAATATCTTCCCCTCAGAAGGAGCGTGTGCTAAAACGACTGAACTTGGCAGCGTGCTGGCGCCGCTCAACACGCTGTATCAGGAAGAAATGACTTTGTAAACGTCTCCTCTCTTCCTTCAGGGAAACTTTACTCTGGAGTTTCAGGATGAAGCGGTGCTTGCCTGCACACAGTCGGCTTGGAGCGAACTGTCGCTGGCAATCGTCCCGTCCTGCGGCGGCCAACTTCGCTTTCCAGGATGAGATGGTAAATATGGCAGCGTTTTTTGCCACCGGGAGGAACATGGGGAGGGAAGGGGGTGGGGGGTGGTGCTCCATGTGGTTTGGAGGCACCATTTGCTTGTGGTGGGAATGGGAAGTAGCAGATCTGCAAGGACTAAGAGATAAGTGAGGCCATCGTAAAGATGAATGGACCATTTGAGAGCCCTGCGGACGGCCACACATCTATTAAGCTTAAGAGAACATTTTACGTCGGGACGTGCGGATATGGGCATTTTACCCTTGTCCTGCAAGAAGTGAAGAGCTCATCTGCTGATTGGTCCGTCACCGCCTCCACTCCCCCCTCTGAACACACCCAGGCCCCCCCACCTCACACCCGCCGTTCCCTGTCACCAAGCAACTGTTGCGCTCTCGTCACATGGGCCCGGGCTTTCGTGTGGTTTCATCATAGACCATGATGGGAAACAGAACCACCACCGCATGAAAGACTGGGAGAAAGGGGGGGGGGGGGGGGTGCAGAGGCCTCGTATAAAATACATGCAGATCTACAAATAGAAAAAGTCCGGGAAAGACTCGGGAAGAGAGGAGGACTCGCCCTTGACCGAGCCCTGCGCTCGCAGAACACTGCACCACCCGAGAGAGGGAGAGAGAGAGAGAGAGAGAGAGAGAGAGAGAGAGAGAGAGAGAGAGAGAGAGAGAGAGAGAGAGAGAACAACAGAGGATGGATGAGAGAGAGCTAATCGCCCTGTCATTATATTTGTTGGGATTTGCGGCTAATGATTTCCACATTGCAACTTCAAATGCACTTGATGCTCCGAGCAGAAGGGGTGAGGGGACGGCTGGGATGGGGGGGGGGGGGGTCGTCGGCTGGGATTGAAGCTTGGTCATGTGATCGCAAGAACATAAACAAAACAAAAAAAGAAAAAACCTTAAGCTCACAAACAAATGGTTTCTGTGAAACGCGTTGCCAGGTCACACAAGAGCACTTATTTGTTGTGTTTGCTACGAGGGATGAAAAGCGGTGATAATTACAGACGACTGCTTCCTCCAGAGGGTTTGACAGAACCAGCTTCCTTCCATCTTTATTATATGCTTGGAGCTTTGGGGACAGCAAAACCAAGGCTCAGTGCACGAGGAATATTTCCACTATTACAAAATCACACTGACTGAGCTTATGAGGGAAACATCGATGTGGAGCATCACGCGGCACCAACTACAACTGGAAGCTGCACGTTTCAAACATACACGACTTCAGAGAGGTACAAAGTATGAGATTGCTGACATGGTCGATTATCGATACTCAATCCGTCACAAGACGTTCCCCCTCCACAGCGTCCTGGCAGCCATTACAGTTGTAATGTCAGTGTAGTTAGAACAGAGGCCAGGGCCGGGCCAAACCAGGCCAGATGTGGTGGGTTACAGAGTTCCTTTCTGGAAGGGGGGCACACAGCTGGCTGCAGCACAAGTCTGGTTTCCCTTCACCCCCGACAGCATCAATTTCCACATCAAAACCACATCAGACTTCAGAGGGATCGCGGGGAGGCTGCTTTACATTTATGATCCAGGTCTCACAGATAGTTATAGATTCATTTGGCTCTTTTAATGAAACTGGATATTGCCGATTAATGGACCACACCTTGCCCCCTCGCTTCTCTGATCCCCCCCCCTATAAGAGTCCCTTTTTTCAAAGCGCCCTCACGCCAGAGGGTCAATGAAAGCGCAAAAAAAAACAAAGCAACAAAGCAACGCCCATGTGATGGTGCACACAGAGGCCTCCGACGAGTTAAACCTGCAGACAATGGGACCTTACACTCCTCCTCCTCTTCACTTCATGGGTCTGCCGTAGGTTGTAGCCCCAGATAACCAGGCCATAAACCAAGACCTCATTCATTCCCAAAATAGCTTCTTTCACCGCCATTCTTCCTGAAACGGCCGCACCTCCTGAGTTCACCACTGCAGTAGCCACAGGGCCACGAGACGGCATGCCAAAGTAGCTGGGTAGCACCTATAAAACATGGCCCGTCTCATTCTGGTGCAGCCCCCTATTATTTGACTCTGTAATGGAAAGAGTCTAATCTTCTGGAGCCAGCGGTGGGCTTCACACGCTGCCAAAAGAAATCACTCTGTTTGATGTCGCTTGTCGCAAAAAATGGAAACCATGAAGGTTTTTTTTGCCATAAGCTGCTCTATGGACCTAAATCTAAGCGATTTTGAAAAATCAATCAGCAACAACACAGGAAAACATTTCACTTTTGTAGGATTTCCCAGAGCGGCTGGGATGATATGATATCTGATAAAGCTCAGCACAGAGAGAACAAGGGCCGTTTCTGGGTTTTGATAGCGGACGAGGATCGAGCGAGATGGCACGATTCAGAGTTTTTTACTTGGCAGACGTTGGGCTGCAGACTCGATGTAAAGCACATTGAGGGATTCACTGAAACCCTTGGGGGGAAAAGAAGCCAATGGCGAAATGTCGACATCAGGGCCCTGCCAGCCGACCTGACATGAGGGCGGATGGTGTGTCGTGTTCAATTACCACCCTCTGGCACCTCTGTACGGGTTCTTCAAGTCATTCTCAACATCTGCCAGGAAAGAGGCCATATTTCCAAACAAGATTAAAAGCTTGTTCGGCCTCTATCCTCGTAGTTTCTCACACGCCAACGCACGCACTCACAAGACTACACAAACAGTCAGAGGACAGGGGTTAAACAAACAGATGGGAAGACTCCTGCATGCTTAACACATGCCACTGAACCTGCGTTAAACCAACTCTGACACCACAGTAAACAAGAGCTTTAGCAGCCTGGAGAAAGCAGGGACAGGAAGTGAGGGTGGAAGCGGCGAGAGGAGCTGAGGGTGCAGAATTAGCACTTTTAGGTTCGATCCGTCGTAAGTGACAGAAAACTGCGTAGAAGTAGATGAGAGCCTTGAGGATTCAGGGAGGATTGCGAGAGACAGAGCAATGGAGGGGGAGGCAAATTTAAGAAGAAAGAAGGGAGGAAAACAGAGAGGCAAGCGGGGTGAGTCAGGGTGGGACAAAGACCGTTTTTATGATCCTGCAGATTGTTAACCCAGCCTCTAATTTTCTCCCTCGTGTGCAGAGCTCCAATGAAGTGGCCTTTTTTTTTTTTTTTTTACATCTCCCTGTGTTATATACGCTGCCAACAAGGGCCTCGGGTTTGTAAAATTAAGAGCACGCTCAGTTTGCATCTCAAACATCTGAGTTGGAAGACACCAGTCTCATTCCACACGGAGCTCTGTGGCGCAGCTGCGTGTCGGGGCCCTTCGCCAGGCAAACAAACGCGGGCGATGCAGGGCTTTTAGAGACAGAAAAACATGTCTCGCTATAATGCGCTCTCGCCCTGTGAAGAAAGCAACATGTCCCCGTATGGGTTTCACATAGCATGCAGCCCTTTGATAAGCAGAGGATCGGTGGCGTGTGATGGCAAACACGATGGCTCGCTGTCGCTAATGGCCGTGCGTGCGTTGAGCGGAGGTGTCTAAAGGTTGCCCTCGTCCCTTTTTAGTTTTCCCTGTAAATGAACGAACTCTCAGACAACTTGCACCGTCAGACGCCCCGATAAACAAAACTGTAAGCAGTGACAAAACATGCATTAATCTCCTGCCCACATCATTCCTGCTTCTCTCTCCCTCTCCCGTCTCATACCCAGACTTCCCCCCCACCCCCCCCACCCCCACCCAGATGCATTTACAGTAAGAATGAAAGGGAGCAATTTTCATCAGCAGAGCAGCCGCAGTATTTTAAGATGAATCCGATGTGGAGTGACACACACACACACACAGGCTCCTTTGTTCCCTCAGTGGTAGGGGCCAGTGTCATAGTGGCGATACCATTCTCACCCACTCATCACTGTAGATATCCACCCACTGACTGTGTGAGCGTACGTGTGTGTGTGTGTGTGTGTGTTTAAGTGCACATGTCTGACAATTCCCCCAAACTCCTCTCGTTCGTTTGTCAGATTTCCACTTTTCATTCAACTCCAGTGATAGAATCACAGTGATGGAGCTCATGCCGGCTCTGTGTCCACCTCGGGCTCATCACCACCACCACCACCACCCGCAGCGAGTCAAAGAGAGGTGAGCGACGAAGAAAGAAAAACAGAAGAGGAGTCTTGTCGCTAAACACACCTGTTTTCGATCGTCCTGTTTGTGCTCAGGTTAGCTGGTATCTGAGGAATGTAAATTATATGTGGTTTGGTTCGGTCTGAGGCTCTGTCAGACCGAACCAACCCCCCCCCCCCCCCCCCACCTCCAACACACACACACCACCTCCTCGGTCTCTCCTCTCTCTCTCTCTCTCTCTCTCTGAGGTCCTGAGTGATTACAGGGTCCAGGGGAAGATGAAGTCTGACTTAAATAAATAAAGGTCTCAGGTTGAAGGTGGGGGGAGGGGGGGGGGGGGGGGATCTGACCTGTGCTCCTAATGCAACAAAAAAAAAGTTAAAAGATCAAAAGTTCCGGTGTTTTTCTATAATGTTTGTGATGTCTTGACTTTTTGTTTCATTTAGAGTGAAACACAACAAGAGAACCTGGGTCTGTGCGTGCAGAGCAGCAGAGGATGTGGTTTTGAAGGTCGTTGAGCAGGCAGTAGTTTTTAGTTTTGACGCCTCAGCCCTGAACTGCTTCCTCTAGCAGCCGGTGCAGATGCTGCAGCTGA
Organism: Verasper variegatus; assembly: GCA_026259375.1. Lineage (NCBI taxonomy): Eukaryota > Metazoa > Chordata > Actinopteri > Pleuronectiformes > Pleuronectidae > Verasper > Verasper variegatus. The sequence goes on along the minus strand of CM048041.1, from coordinate 3,197,461 downwards.
AGATGTGTTGTTTCTGCAGAACGTCCCCGACTCTCCCCCGACGCAGCTGCACTTTGCTGCTGCTGTTTGGACGACAGCTTCATACTTTGCTCTGCAGTTTGCGATGAGTTATTTCCTATTGTGGATTTCCTGCCAGCACTTAAACGTGAAACCAAGCTTTAATTCGGGGAATGAGTGAATCAGTGGCATTTCATCAAAAGGGGTGGGGGGGGGTGGGGGGGGGATCTCCGCTCTGCTACTTCAGCCTCAGCTTTATCTTTGTCTAAATCTTGCTCACAGGGGTTTTATCAGCACTGACGACATTATGGTCGATATTTATACGGTTGAAGGGGAATGTAGAGGAAAGTGGAAACAGGTGGACTCTTCTTCTTCTTCACAACTTGACTTTGTCCTTTTTTGTCTTTTGAGTTCAGAGACTTAATAAAAAAAAAAGGTTTTATCTCACCTGCACAATGTTTCTGTTCATTTTTATCTTCGTTTGTTTGTTAGCAGGATTTTGCACAAACTAGTGGATGGATTTTATATATTATATTATTATATACTCAATTAATCAATTATTCGATACTGTAAAATATCAGAAAATGGTAAAATGTGGCTTCAAAAATGCCTTTATTGTTATTGATGAGTTTTCACTTGATCACTTGACTTAGTTTTCTGGTCTCCTGTGGTTTTTACCCCTCGACGTCTGTATTCTAACAAAGAACAAACTAAACATGACCTTGATTAAATTAGATATCTGGATATTCTCTTCAACCCGACCACCGGGCGTCCCGTCAGCCTGGGAATCCTGGGCTTTACAGGCAGCTTCGAGGCCCCTCTCTTCGGTAATTGTTCCCTTCAGAAGTGGAACAACATGGTTACTGGAAATTGGGCTTAAGTTGATCAAATGTCTGAGAGAGGCTTAGAGCCGCGTGTTGTGATTAAATGTAACTAAAGCTGACCGCTGGCAGCGCGGAGGATGAGATGGACGGAGAGGGGTCAGCGTCAGAGGAGCAGCTATAGATGTGTACGCTTTGAGGTTTGAGCAGCGTTTACTTCTCGCTCGCTCGCAGTGGTGGATTAACACGCCCCATGTGTGCAGCACAAACATGCACCCATCTGCATTCAATGAATCTGCAGCGCACTCATTTGGAGAGAGTGGCAAACACACCAGAAAAAATGTATTTGTTTCGCCTCTCTTCTAAACTACAGAAGGAGAAGCTGGTCGGTTCCCTCATCGTGAGTTTTCTTTCCACTTTAGATCCATATATACTTTGTGGATATAATCTTTGAGACATTTTGAATAAACTTGCCTCAATGACCTGGTCAGAGAACAGAGCATTTATCAAATCATGAGTAGCTGGTCAGATAAACCGCGGCAGAGCGAACTTCCCTGGACACAATAAGCTGCCTCAGAGGGGACCACAACGATCAGACCCCTTTCAACCAGCTACGTCTCCAGTTCCTGATCTTGACGGTGAAAGTGATCCTCTTTCACTGTGGATTGTGTGGCTGTGGGAAGAGCAGCGATACCAGGAACCAGATGGCTCTGGTAAAAGACAGGGGGCATCCCAGTGGCCTCCCTGAGAAGGGGATCCATTACGCAGGATCTATTGAGGACCAGCAGATTCTGTTTCATGGCACCGGCCGAGTGTGACCACACCTCCGGTGGTGCTGGTCAAGGGCTGGTGCCGCATAGGCTGCGGCAGGCCCAGCCCGTTTTGTCTCCACCTTGGGGAGCGGCATTCACCTTCAATGCAGGACAGACAACTAAGTCCGGGCCTCTTGGTGACTTGGGTTTCATCCCTTCAGTTCCAGCCTCTTTCAAAGGGCCTTGCTATTACAATGAGATATCAGTGGCTCCCCGGCTTAGGGGGGGGGGGGGGGGGGGGGGACAAAGGGTTTTTGTGCAAACAGTTGCCTGAGATGTTCCTGTGCACTCGTAAAGTAGAATGAACTGTTTAAGCTCAGTTAACTGTCCCCGAGGTATCACTGCTCCAGTTAATGGACGTCTATTTCCATATTCTTTCAAAAAACGACCACATGGAAACGACATTTTGTTTCCGCGCCCTCTTATCCGCAGCACTTCATTCACACCACATTTCACCGTCACGGCATCTTGACTCTGCCCACTGGCCTTGTTCTTTTGTTTGCTGACCACTTATACGTCTGCTCCCTGCACTTGTCCAAATGTTTGCTCCGTCCACTTAGCCATGTCCACTTGCTTGTCCTTGTCAAACCAGTCTTGTCTGACGGCGTTTCCCTGCGCGGAGAAAATGGCGACAATTTGTCTCTTCGGCCACAAACGGCCGCAACTGGACACAAACCAGACCCCGGGGCTCAGCAGCAGAATTACTCTCCATTTATTTAAAGTGGTTGACATTACTCTACCGCAGTGGCGCACAGACCTCAGTGGCCCCGGCCCAACTATAACTAGAGTATAAAAAGAACTGAAGTTCGCCGGACAGGTCATGTCTCACACAGTAGCAATTCAATATCCTCCCGTTATGTTGATGGTTACGCTTCTCAGGACTCAAGCGACACCACAAAAATACATGGTTGCTTTGAACCTCGGGCCCGCGCGGATTCTTTTGCACCCGACCAATCACCGGCGAGATGTTTGGAACATGGTGCACGTTCCAATCAAAGAAAGAATAACAGCTAATTTACCTCAATCAGAAATTATTAATAGTATGTTGAAAAGGAGAAATACGGGAAACAGGAAACCAGAACCGTTTTTTGGACTTGCACCAGAACAAATCAAGCCATCATAATTTTTTTCCTGTTCTCCTTGAAATGCAGAAACAAAACACCAGACAATGAGTGTTTTTAGGGAACCAGCATGGCTGCACTTCCTTTTCCCGACACACCCAGAGCTTGATTTCACGTCATCCTACAAATCCAGCATTGAGGCAGGAACGTATATTTTCTGTAACATTTTCATGCATCAGTGTCTTCCTCCCCCGGGGCCTTAAAACCTCCTTTAAATTTTCATTCTCTGTCAAATTAAATTGAGTTTTGATAATGAAAACAATTGTTTGTTTGGGAGTTAATAGAATTCATAGAGGAACATAAGGCTCTGTGGTATTTCATTATTGTTCTCCTGAGTATTTGATTTATCCCCTCGCCCTCGAGTGTGTTCCAGCTGATAGACTCAGAGAGAGACAGAGAGCGAGAGAGAGTGGGAGAAAGCAGCCGAATGTCATCGTCATCGACTGGAGTGGCTCTCCTCATACATACACAAATGTCAAAGTACACAAAGAGGCCGGGGAATGCAATCAAGATAGAAGATGAAAAAAAGTTGTGAAAGAATAAGAGAAGAAATGACATCGCTCTGCAGAGCTCCGTCCAAAACCAACATGTCACAGCTCATTCAGGAGAATTCTCTGACTGGCCCTGACTGACCTTTGAGCAACGTAACCTCACAAGCCACTATTCTGGCCACATGAGTGCACACTCCCACCTAAACATTGTTTATCTCTTTCACGCCTGACACTTGTACACAGCCAGCCGTGGCTTGACAGCTTAATTCCATGTTGTCCTGTGTGACCGCCGTGGATCGCAGACCGGAGTGACACAGCCCTGAACCAGTTTGTTTGGGGACGCCCCTTCCCTCTGGCACTCAGTGCTATCAGATCACATCGGAGGGAGGCTACTCGTGCACCACCAACGCCATCATCGGTCCGGGAACTGGAACTGGCCCGGCTGCTTTGCATGCCGGGTCGCCCGATCAACCGCCGGAGCAGGTGTTAATTTGCACGAGGTGAGAGAAACGTGAAATAGCTGCACTCGGCTGAAGTTTAAAACGAGAATTGGAGCCGGGAGCGACACAAAGAGGTGGTTTGTTCAAACGAACGCAAGCCTTTGAACACGACAGGACGAGAATCACAGTGGCATGATAATAAGCATGATTGGGTTTATAATAGCTAGCTCTGTTTCTCCATCTTTGTGGTCGGTGGTTTTATGGGCGGTCCAGCCCCCTTGGCGTGGAGAAGCAAGGGCGTTGCCTGCGACTTGACCTGTAATCGGGCACCACCCAGAGGTCAACAGGAAGTAAATCAGCAGGGAAAGGGAAGTCCTCTCCTGTTACCGTCTGTGAGCCAGCGTCAACTGACTCACAGTAAATGAGGGAATTCTTCAAAACGTTGGCCTGTCTTCACAAGTCATGACACGCTGAGTGCCGAGAGTGTTGGGATATGTAAAGAGGATAATGCTTTCCTCTATTTTCTTTTCCATTTCAGGCTTCTCAATGACCGCACATATCTTCTCTGATATCAGTGCTACAGGCGGCTACGAGCTGCTGCTACTGCCACTGGGGTCCATGAGGAGCTATGTCCTAGTTTTTAATCAATTAGGTGCCATATAATATAAATGGTCTGCATTAACACAGCTTATCTTTATAAATGATATTAAATGTGGTAATTAAAGGTTCAGTGTGTAGAATGTAGTGACATCTAGTGGTGAGGTTGCATGTTGCAGCTGAACACCCCTCACCTCACCCTCCCCTTCCAAACATGACAGAGAACCTGTGGAAAGCTTCAGTTGTCATAAAAACTCAAAAGGTTTGGTTTGTCCAGGTGAACGACAAAAAACATGGCGGCCGCCGCAGAGAGGACGCGCTCCTGATGTAAATATAAACTTTTTAAATATAAAGGACCAATTCCAGGGTAAAGAAAACAACAATTCGTTCAATTTAGATGAAACACACTGGTGAAAACATCACTAGGATTATTTTATATTAATTTTCTGCCAATAGATCCCTTTCACCTAAATCTTACACACTGGACCTTTAAATAAAACAATGCGTAAAGACAGAAAAGAAAGAAAGTGAGTGCAAGATCTAGTCGAAGTTTTCTTTTAAATATGTTTACGGAACTAGCTTCTCCACAACTTTGGAGCGTAAAGCTGCATGTCTGGGAACCTCTAATAGACTTTCTACAGATGATCTCTAGAGGGAACGTAGTTAACTAGACAGTCAGCTGCGTAACTCAGCCCATTCAGAGCCTTGATTCTATGGAGGAGAACCTTAAAAAAGTCATATAGACGTTTTTTGTTAGTGAGTTCTGTTGTCTTGCTGAGTTTAACCCCTTTGTGCATTCCACTGAAGATTTACGAGGTCTCCATGTGGGCTGGTGTGCACCTGATTATGCATGAAAACAACCCACAGAGGAGGTTTATGGTGGAAACAATCAGGACACACTCACTGGAGCTGCATGTGCAAACTGTCCAGGGATCAGATCGCTCAGGACGGACGGTGCTACCGGGTCTGACCGGGGTCCAAAGGACATCTCAAGAGGGATAAAGTTTTACGATACTTGGCCAACTCATCAGTTTACACATCATTCCGATGAGTGATGAGAGAGCGGACAGTAAATGCAACCCTTTGTGCCCGGTAGATTGTCTCTGTCCCGTGATTGATGCCAACACGTCGGCGTGTCCTTGAGACTAAAAGACAACGGACAAGCATTGTCTCGAAAGCCAGGGAAAGAGAGCAGCGACTCCGAAACTCGTGTTTCCTCAGAGAATAATCTATTCATGCAAATTGTTTTGGCGTGATATGCCGCGGTATGAAGATAATGTCCAGAGCTCATCTCATAACAAGGGTGATAAATGTCACACGGCATGAAGCACTGAAAGAGACATTTTAAAAATGTCAGTGACACTCATGATACCTCTCAGGCTGACCCAGAATATCTCTCTCTCCATGTTGGGAGTATTATCACATCTAATCAATTTACTTTATTTGCTTCTGAGATTCTCCAGTTTTCTGAACCAAGGATTTTCAACTCTTTTAAACTGACCACAGACATGACAGTGACAGATTAAACCGATTTTATTAATATGATAATCTTCAGAACACACACACACTGGATGATTTGGCCAAAATGTCAGACCACACATTTTCCATTTGTAATAAAAGATTTCACAGACTTGGAGTCTCACAGACACACTGTTTCTTCTTCTTCTTCAATTTTCTTTAATGGCGGTTGGCAAACAACTGTCGGAGCCGATGGTCGTAAATATCAAATTTTGCATCGGGGAGGCTCCGAGATTCTTTTGCAAACCCAAAACACTTCTAGAGTATTTGGGCAGACAATGGGCACTGGCTGACCTCTGGTTTGGAACGACCCCTGCAATTATCGGAATAGGAATCGGGTCCTAAATGGGCCCGACTATCCTCCAGAGTGCAGCAGCCTTCAGGAAAGTGAACTCTAAAAGTCTAAAACTCCCACTGGCTGCTACAGTCACATCCAGCTACTGCCACACACACACACACACACACACACACACACACACACACTGTACAGTACACCAATCCATCTCAGTGGTTTGTCTGAACTTGCTCCTGCCACACAGAAGCTCACCGAGGGAGGAGAGGTTTCCATCTCTATGAACCGGAAAGCAGGGGGTGGGGTGGGGGGGTGGGGGACCGCAGGGCCCACATCTGAAACCCAGACCCAATGCGCCCTCTTCCCACAATGCCCTCTGACACTCCCCTCAGTCAGCACAGAGGCTTCCGCCCGCACACCAGAAGCCCTCATGCTAAACTCTTTAAGAACCCACTGTCCCTCCTCAAACCGACGCTCCATCGCGATTACCTCTGCCAACACAAGCTAGTGTTTCTTCAAACGGCTGAAGATGGTCTGTCATTATCTTCCGAGGCAGACGATCCGGAGCATCTCTCCCTCACACACACACACACAAAGGACACGCTGTCTCAGAGGTTAAAGGACAGAACCCAATCATAGCCTGCACTGTACGGACTGTCTTTACGAGGTCGGAGATACGACGATAGGGAAGAAGGCGGGAGCGAAGACAGATGGACGTGAGACTCATCGGTTTGATGCGACGTGGCCCCTTTAAAAAAAACTTGAGCAGGGATGTCGGGAGTTTTTAAACTGCAGATGGTTACAGTTAGTGATGAAATTATTAGTGATCGGAAATTAATCATTCATCCGTTATCGACACCACTTATCCTCTGAGGGCCGTGGAGGAGCTGAAGCCAATCCCAGCGAGTAAATTCATCGGCAAGTTTGAAAGGGAAACCATCAGGCGTTTGTTGTTTTCAGCTTTTCTGCGTTTGCTGCTTTTGATTTCGTTTCATTTTACTCTGAATATCTGTTGGGTTTGGACTGAAAACAAGCTATTTGAATTAGTGACCTCGGGCTCTTCACTACCGTCAGATATTTTATGGACATAAATAATCCACAGACCTCAGATTCAGGGCCAACGTGGACTCAAGACTCCTCACGCTGTCCAGAAACAAGTCGATTTTAGTTTTATTTACAACTCCAACACAACTGGGCTTCTGACGACTCGATCTGCTGATGCAGATCACATGCTGTTATCAGACACTCCAGAAGGAAATGGAGCTCGTGGTGAGGCGGCCCTCTCAGCTGCTGTTTCAAGGGATAACATCACTTTGAACTTGTACAGTAATTGATCATGAAAATGATTGTTAGCTGCAGCTCAACACGCATGTAGGTCGAGCCAGAGCCAGAAATATCCACACAATAACACACGGGAATCCTACAAACAGAGAAACGCTGTGAAGCCACTGGTTTCCCCTGCGTTTAATAGACAGGTAAATAATATACGTGCTGAGACACAGACATTCAACGCTCTCTTGATGCTAAGCAGCAGCAAATAACACAATCCATGCACCATAGACTCGGATCCTTCACATGTCAACCTACTGAAGCTGCACAAATGTGTGAGCTACTGTTCAGGAGCTTGTACAGTGTATTTAACCACGCTCTGCCACGCTGCACAGCAACGCCCAGTTCCGTCCGTGGCTCTGAATCTGACGGAGTCCAGGCCAACGTCGTGCCCCGCTGGACAGGGATCAGTCAGGGAGCAGGAAAAGCTGAGCGCTGCCAGATGAAGCTGAGGCCTGCCAGTTTATGCAGCGGTTTATAAGCATGTCAGGCTACAAAGAGAAATCAAAACACATGCTGTCATTCATGCACCCATCACTCTGTTTGGTGCCTGCACAGCTTCAAGGGAGAAGGAAACGTGCCAGTGTTGAATGAGGGTAAAGAGCTCATATATCTCCAGGTCGGCCTGGAAACAATCAAGCAGCTTCACCTGTGGCAACTTAGTTTGATAAGATACTTCAGAATTCCCCATGTTACTTCATGCATGTGTACTTACACACAGCACTGGCAAAGACCGTGAATGAAAAGAAAGCCCGAAAGGCAATTCTGGTCTCGTCCGATCAGTCCAAACACTCAGTTGGTCGAGCGCAGCCTGATATTAACCTGATGTTTTCTCCATCTGGACGTATTTCTGACGTCTCTGTACGTCTGCGATCACATAATGAACACACGTACCACGATGCCAAAAGGTCACAGCCTGCCCTTTTCAAGCCTCACGACCAAAACCAAGAGTAGAAGAAAGTGCAGCGATACACAGATTGTGCTTGTTGCATGTTGCTCTTGTTGTAGATCTGGATTCAGTTCTAGCTGCAGGACGTGGAATCAGATAGATCCGCTATGTCTCACTGCAAATTCAATGTGACCCTTAAGAATCAAAGCAACGCCCTCTTGCAATCGTTTAAGGTCGCAGACATAGATGGTAAATAAAGATGAACGACATGATGGCTCCTAAAAGTGAAGCAAACGCGTCCTGATCACCACCTCCTCCGTGTTAGTGCATGGGACACTGACCAAAACTAAAAGGTCAAAGTACTCCAGTCTCCAAGATGGTTTATGTCATTTTAGGTAGCTCTTTTCATGAAGTGTTAATTATTCCAGTAAGTTTGGTTTTAATTGGTTAATTCATCCTATAAAAATGTGGTGAAACGTAAGAACTGACAGCTGAGACTGACTCGCAATTGGTCAAGCTTGTGTAGGGGCGGGACCTTGACCATCCCTTCTTTGCAGACTGGCACAGAATGGGCAGGATTTTATTTTATTGTTTCATTTGAATAATTTCCAGAATGTCACGAGAAGATTGGGGAACAATTTAAAGTCTCACTCTACACGATTAAAGCAATAGTTCAACATTTTAAGAAAGTATGCTCATCTGCTTTCTGACAGAGGAGAAGATTGATTGACAGGACTTTCATATCGTCTATTAAAAATGAAGAAGATCTGGAGAAGTTGTTATCTGGGCTTCGTTGCCTTCCTCCCCTTGTTCTTGCCTTTATGCTAAGCTAAGCTAACTGACTGCCAAAGTTATATCCTCAAAGAACGACTCCTTTAACCAACCCCCTGACCTCCAGGCGGAGAATCACGGGGACAGAGGTTATCTCTGCATGTAGCAGCCTGCTCTGCCTGCTGCTGAATTAAAAGAGGATCACGTTAGAGGTGAAGCATCGTGACAGCAGATCAGACGGCTCCGTCAAAAAAAGCTTCCTCGACCTTGTTTATAAAACATGATGCATGACTTAACAAAAGATGTCCGTACAAGTGCATTGTGGGTCTTTTACTCCCACCTCTGGCCCCCATCATCAACCCACCGCTATAGGACTCGTTCACGGGGCTCGAGAACTGAACGATTCCCTGCTAATTAACCAGCTCAGGCCCGTGCACGACGCCAAACGCCACCAGCTGCGTTATTACCGGCTTACAGAGCAACTCGTTTGCGCCTCAGCCCCGACAGCTCTGACAGCATTCAGCTCCCACTCGTGTGTGCATGTGTGCAAAGGGCCCGAGCTGCGACACAACAGCACGTGGGAGCCCTGGATGACTTTCTTTATAAAGCCCCCTGAGCTCAGGTGGAAGACAAATCACGTACATTATGGATAAGAGTTGCTGGTTGACTAACACTGCGAGGATGAAGTGTTGAGGAAGAGCCCATTATCATATTACAGGTTGCATAAAGGCACTTATCTGCCTTTCTGCTAACACGTCATCTTTCACCCGCAGCTACACTCGTCCGTTTACTCTTAGAGCCCATGAGTGTTTATATATAGACACATATATATTGTCTGCGGGTGCATATCACAGGACACGATTATCCCACAATGCAACATAAAGTGCCGCCGTCTGCCATGACAGTGAAAGCACTCCAGTGTAATTGATTTTGACGCCGTGTCACCAACGCGACAGTCGCCGGCTCCTCTGCGGAGCATTAATGAGCTGCCGCGTGACCCAGCTGTGGCAGTTAAAGCAAGAACTCAGCCGGTGAATAATTCAACTTTGCACACGCCCAGATTTTACTTCTTAATTACATCACAGGACATGTCCTGGATTCTTCTGACAGACACGCTGGCGTTCACAGAAGTTTTCCCGGTGACGCTGAACCGAAAGGATGACATGAGATGTGTTTAGAGAACTCGTAATGTTCAGGAGTTGTTTTGCAGCTCTGCCTTTTGTCCCCCTGAGGTTCCTTCACTTCTCAACATGCTGCATCAAACATCCGCCTCTTCCAGTTGGACGTGGACAGAAAAGACTTTGTTCTTTGATTCTCATCGTGACACTTAACTTCAGCTTTCATGGAACAATGTCATTGCCTTTAACACGTGTGTTTTATTTCCCATGATGTGTGTCTGTTCTGTGTTATCTGACCAGGACATCCCAGCAGAGGAGATGCTGCATCTCAATGGGCTGTTCCTGGTTCAATAGAACAAATGAATACTTAAATCCACTAGCTTCTATGGCAAATTAATTTCTCATGGGAATTAATGAAGTTTATCTATCTAGCTATCTCTCTATCTCTCTATCTCTCTATCTCTCTATCTCTCTATCTATCTATCTCTCTATCTATCTATCTATCTATCTATCTCTCTATCTAAATTTCACTCATATGCCACCTTCACCTCAATTTATTTGTATATCCCAGAGGTCTCTACTCAGACTCATTTTATCTCACGTTTTACTTGCTGGGTTTTATATCCATTGATTTTCTGCAACTGTTTTTTTTATGTTTGTTATGTGTCGTCATCTCTTAATTCAAGCTAAATTCAATGTTGTAAAGTATGAGAGGTGCTCTGTATAAACAAAGCTCATCCATCCATCTATGTTACACACATTTTTGCACATGTAAACAACTATGACAGTTAGAGGAGAGTTAAGTGCAGAGGAGCGTTAAGGTGTCATTGGGTGTCATATTCAGTTTGACCCTTTAATTGCAGAGTCAAACATGTCAGAGAATCATGAGCATGAAGGAGTCAAGGGCCCGACTTCTTATAGACGCATGAAATTATTGTTTTACTGCAGCAAATGTGCTTCTTTCTTCTTCTCCTCCAGTGTTATGAGGGGGAATACCGTCGCTTTAAATACTTTGTTAATACATAGGTACACATGGGAGTACTTACGCACTAGCCCAGATGGCCGACCCTCTAATTTCAGATCCAAGGGTATAATTAAGAGACAAAAAAATTAAAAAGGAAAGCACGAGGATTTGCTGCTGCGACATGAAACGCGGCGCAAATTACAGCAAGGAGAAGCTGAAGGTTTGTGCGGTCATCGTTATTAGATATTCACATTAAATCTGAATATTCAGCCCGAGGAAAAAGAAAGAGTAGGGTGGGGGTAAGAGTATTAGATGGTTGAGATGAAGGTTTCTAGGAGGAGGAAGAGGAGGGTGGCTGATCTCTGCGTGTGGTTCAATTAAACACACAATGGCGAGCAAATGCGGCGCAAACACCAGTGACATCAGGGTGTGGATGAACATGTTTCCTGCCACGAAACGGTTGAACATGAGATGAGTGGAGCGTGCTGGGATGTGCCTGATGAGCTGAGAGCAGCTGATGCAGAAGAGGTGAACAGATCCGAGCTGGCGGCGTTGTTGTTGTTGTTGTTGTTGTTGTTGGAGAGGCTGGTGCGTAAAAGCTGCAGGTTTGGGTTGAAAAGCGCAACGTTTCCCAAGATCAAGCCCGAAGTGTAACAGTGGAAGTGTTTCGTGTGATTTTTAAACCTCCCCTGCACATTTACACTGATCCACGTTCGGTGGCGTGTTGCTGTGGGACTCCACAGGTCTGAGGACACATCGGTTTGAGTCCGATGTGTTTACCCTGAAGGTGTGAAGTGAAATATCTGAACAGACCAGTCTCCCTGCTCACGTTTGACAACAAGTCCCCCCCACACACACACACACTTTTATTATCTTTGACTGCACTACCCTGCAAATGAGACTAAAAGGCAGCGTGCAGTTTGGGGAAACCGTGCCGTGCCGGGACTCGGACCAAAGCGATGAAATATATATGAATGGAGTTAACTGCGACTGCAATGTGTGTCCTGCACGACACCGAACAAGAAAATAATCCCTGTGGCATTAGAATCAACGTGTTTTCTGCTGCGTAAAGTGTGCGTAAAAGAGCAACTTTGGAGACTCATTCACTGGGACGGATCCTCGGAGGAAGAGAAGGAAGGAAGCAGGAAAAAGTTTGTGTCTTACCGGTGTCGAAATGATTCAAAGCTGCGGAGGAAATAAACCCAGCGAGGAGAAGCGCGGAGGTGACTGTCCACGAATCCATGGTGAGGTTAAAGAGACGGGAGCGGACCTCAGGTGGACGGACGGATGCGCAGCCCGCCGGGGTGGAGGTGGTGGACCGACCGAGTCACTGACAGACTCACTGACTGACTGACTGACGGCCCGGGGTGTGCGCAGGGAGTCCCTCTGTGCTCCGCGTTATACAAAAAAAGTCCCTGAACTTCCACACAGCTCCTGCAGCCACTACAACACTGACACCACAGAGACGGGACCAGATAGTAGAACGCAGGGATCCTGTTTCCAAAACATGTGACAGGAAATAGGGGCAATATCTTCAACCTGCAGAGCTGGGGAAGCCGAGGAGGAGGAGGAGGAGGAGGAGGAGAGAGGGAGGAGAGGAAGGGAGGGTTGTGATGCTGGTGTTGGAGGCTGGACTCTTGTGGTGCAATGAACAGCAGGTTAGAAAAGGATAAACTGTTTTTAACAACTAAAACTTTAAGAAATTAGATTTTCAGAGGATAAAAAAAATGACCTTTTAAGCAGCATAAGCTCATCATGCATTTACTATCAGGTCTTTTTTTAGGTGGTGGCACATATCTGACTTACCATAAAGTTTCACAGTTCACTGTAGGAGCAGCAGAGACTCACAATAAGTGGATTTTATGTTGGGGCCTGCCTCTGAAGTGAGGGTCCTTTAAACCTGGGAACCCCTGAGTTATGTCACACACAAAACTAAGCAGAACTTGCATCAACAATTGAGCAGGTAAAGTTTGAATATTAACTCCAGACATTCATTTTGAGGCTGGTGGTGTTTCTGCGGAAATCAATCGAACATTCGGGATGTGAACAAATGACAGACAGTGACTTCTTCACTGGACAGAAACAGGTGTTCAGTCTGTCAGTGCTTCTCACCTCTCTGCACCTTCAGTGTGAAACAGCGACCTCTTGTGTTCCGCTGCGGTGCAGCAGGAAGTCCTGAGACGAAGTGTCCAAGCCCCCCCCCCCCCCCCCAAAAAAACAGCCAGTGACTGAGCCTAAAAATAGAAAACCCTCAGTATGAGCTCATCACTGTGTAAGAGGACAGGCCCAACATTTATTTTGCCAAAACCGACTGGGTTGAGATGGGGTGCACTGGGAAAGCGATCAGAAGTCATGCAGCATGACGTGTGCACTTTGGAGAAATGTAACTGCGGCCTTCAGATACTGTCTGCTGAAGAAAATATATATATCCACTTATATCACAGGGAAAAACTGAGACTGAGAGGAGGAGAGTTATTTTAATTCATCAACACTGACAGTTTTCTGCTCCTCTAACTGAGACGTCCAAAGTTCTACGACAGTGGATTTGATAATATGTGCGTTTAAAATCCAATAAGAGGCGGAAAATAACAAAGTGCATCCACTCAAGTTACAATTTTGAGGAACTTTACTTGAGTATTTTAATTTTCCGCCACTTATCACTTTTTATTTTACTACTGAGCTTTTACTTTGTAGATATAGTTACTTTATGGATTAAGATTTTACATTGGAAAACATGTTTATAGATTAAACTACTCATCAGTGTATAAAGTAGTTTATATGAGCTGCTGTAACACTGCTGATAATGATTATGTAGTATCACAGTATTGCACCAACACTTTTTTCTTTTTAAGTAATAGGTTATTACCATTGCACCTTAATTATACTCATAAATACATCACTACCTCCTCATGTCATTATTTTTTAATTGGAGTTTAGTATTTCACTTCCGTGTGTGTCTGATTTGTCAACTTTTATGGAAGTGACAACAAATCTGATTCCTTTGAAAAGCTGCAAATAACAATTAGTTTCATCATCAATTAATGTTCTCAATTAACTTCCCGAAGCCGAGAGAGATGGTTTCTTGTGTCTGGTTCTGAAAAACAAGTCCAAACTCAAACAGGCTCAGTTTAATGACACATAAGAAGAATACAAATCAACAAAATATTCTCTCAGTGACAAAGTGGAACCAGTGAAAGATTTTGAATGAATCCTGTGTATTGTTATAATTTACTTGATATGGGTCAAGAAACAATCAGAGGCCGGATCCAGGAATGTTTTTTCACATGCTTTTGACATTTTTCAATATTTTCCTTGATTCCTCGGAGAATAATTCATCAATCTTGATTTTTAAAGATCCGACAGTGGACTGATATCTACGAGTCTGTGGAATTTAGTTCCAAATAAAAGTGAATTTAAATGTGGGACTGTACGTGATGTGTTGATCCGACTGAAGAGAGACTGTGCCCACATGAGAATTATCCTGAATTGCAGACCCCCATCTCCGCTATGATGCCGTACAGTTGTGGTAGCAAGGCTCCCTTTGTCTTCTTTGTCTTCTGTCTCTCTCTCTCTCTCTCTCTCTCTCTCTCTCTCGGTGTGTGTGCACGTGTGCGTGCGTGTGTGCGATCATGTGTTGGACGAGTCTGCACACGCTGCCTGGCCACATTCCTTGTGGTCTTTTGTTTTTGTTCTTTCCAGATAAAACCTGGCACTTCCACACATGACATTCACACTTTGATCTTTGGCCATTTGTGCAGTTTAATTGTGTTTTAATTAGGTCACAATAATTACCTCAAGTTCCTCATTGTACAACGTGTGCATATCTTTTTTTAAGGATGGGCGACCGCAGTGAGAACCGAGTCCCTCATCGTCGGTGTTAAGCAGGACGGAGGCAGGAGGTCACGTCACAGAATGAGATGTATTAGAAAGTGCTTTGGGAGCCCTGACCTCCTGCGAAGGGGCAGATGTGAATGCCTGAATCAGAAGTTGGCCCAGATACTTTGAATTCCAAAAAAAATTCAAGAGCCCAGACTGTGTCATGTCCTTGTTCTCTCTTCAGTAAACACGAGCGTCTGGCCGTGAATCTTTAATGCCACATTTCTCTCCTTTGTGGTCAGAACGAGGCTTTTGTTGCTGGCGTGTGAGATAATCGGTCACTGTGTCGCAGCCGGAGCGCTCACAACATCTGTAGCATGAAGAAATGCAGCTTTTTGTCCGTTTCAATTAGTTTAAGAGGGAGAGAGCAAAATTTAAAGCGACACAGATTTCCCCAAAAATTAAAATATAATTCCTCACGCTCCTCGTCTTCAGTGGATCCTTTGCAGATTGCTTTGGTATTTATATGGAGTCACTGACATCTTTGCTGCCACTCCAGTGTAATAGAGGATGGGATGTGTTTAAGATGCTAACAGCTCATTAAAATTGACATTTAAAACTTAACAGTAGCGTGTTCTTTCAAAAAACCAAGTACTGGACAGATTCACTTGGTGGTGACACGCGTGGTTTTCAACATCTTCTGTGATTTCACAGAGAACAATTCATGGATCTTTATAAAAAACTAATTGTTATGTTCAAGGGACTGATATTAATGAGTTTCTGTGCCGATCCAAATAATAATCTCGTGAGTTTAAATGTGGTTTGATTGGGGGACTGTTGGGCCTTGGTGGAGGTATCAGGCTCTACTGGGTGATAATCTGGTTACTGGAGATAATCCACAGAAGTGAGCAGTGGTCACCGATAACAGACCTGCTACTAGTTCTTTGTTTGAGTCGTATTTAAACCAAAAACACAGAAGTTTCAGCTTTTTACCTTCAGAGGTTTCACCCCTGTTCATCTGTGTGTCACTTTGATTTGACCCGAAATGTTAGATTGGGTTAGATTAGTTAACCTTTAACATTAAGATGAGCTTTTTTATCTTTTCACCAAATTCCCTTGGAATCATTCATGGATCTTGATGACAAGAATCAGACATGTCAAGTGGACTGATATTGATGAGTGTGCACAAATTGGCCGCAGCTTGATCGAATTAATTCACAAGTGGATGCACTCTTCTCAGAGCCATTCGAGTTTAATTAGACTATCTTGTGCTTTCCTTCGTCTTAGACAGTAATTTACTGCAGATCGTTGGGTTCATAACTGTTGGTTGGAGAAAATAAGAAATCTGAATACGTCATCGCCGTTTTCCAGAAGTTCCTAATGAAACTATTACTCAAAATAATTGGTAGATTGAAAATGAAAACCATCATAGAGTAGTTTCAAAGAAAGTTGCTCACAGTCCATCGCTCTGTGGATTTTGTAGAGATACCTATTTGAATAAAGATGATTATCGACAGCATGAAACAGGTTATTATTGGGTGGATGGTCATATTAGAGTGGCAGCAGCGAGTATCGAGGATGGAAATCTTAAAATCCGATCATATAAAAACCAATCAGGTGAACCAATCCTTTAAAACCAGCACGTTCCAGTGGGCACACACCTCATCCCTGAGGCTAAATTTAGAGGATGGAGGAAATCTGTCTGTGCAGTTTCTTTTTTCTGGTTTGGCAGCAACATGACAAGAAGGATGATGACCGCGTCTTTCTCTTTGACTGAGTCAGTGTTTGCTGTCGGACTCGTTTCCCTCAGTGTCACAACAACCTCGCTCGGCTCATTACATTAATTAAAAACAAAAGACACAAACGTCTGACGCACATCTTCTTACGCCCGTGAGTCAGGACCATTACTCATCCATAACATCTGGATGTGGTCTGAAGTGTGTGTGTGTGTGTGTGCGACCCGGCAGCAGCCTCACACACTCTATATGATCCACATCATTAGGGGCTGCATACACAACACAACGCACATTACTGTGTCACCCTCTGACCCCAGCAAAGCTCGGCTGAAGAGGGCTCGCCTTGACGAATGACTGCCTCTGGCCCTATCTGTACCAGTACACCCCCTCAGTCACACACACACACACACACAACTGCGGGCCCCTGAGCTTACCCGTGTTCAAAGCCAAGATAAAAGACAATGTTTAGGTTCAGCCACCTGCACGTTAACCAGCAGCCACTGCAGCCCCCCCCCCCCTGCCTCTCTCCGCTGACACACACAGCCGTCATCCGTCTTGATCGTCCTCCTGGGTCTCTAATTAGGCCCCGTGGGCGACACCCTCTGGAATGTATTATTGTAACATTGCTCTTTAAAGGAGAAGGAGAAGTACTAGAAGACAGATTTAGAGGCAGAGAGGAGGACGGGACGCGTTTCTGGAAACATAATTAATTCAAGAAATTACGAATCGCAGATCTGACGTACAAAGACAAACACATTCACACCGACGATCAATTTAAAGTCTCCAATTAAACCCAATCTGCATCTGGACTGCGGATAGAAGCCAAGCACCAGCAAGGACATGGAAACTAGACACAGAAAGACCCCCCCCCGGCTGAAATAGGACATTTTCTTTACATTTGGAAGTGATGGTCTTCAGTCGAGTGCAGAGAAGTGGTCACCGCACGTTTCAAACTCAATCCAAAGTCTTCTTTAAACAGAAAACAACTCCGGGGGGTTTGAACCTCGTGGGGTATATTGAGGCCCCCCCCCCCCCCCCCCCACACACTAAACTGGTGATGGGAAACATTCTGTGAGGATGCAAACGTTGGTGTTTGGACGAAAAAAAAAAAAAGAAGATGAAAAGTGTCTTGACGTCACGTTTCATTTCAGAAGATTGTGGCCAAGTGAAAACAGAAACAGTTTTATGGTGTTAGATCTAAACAGTGACACACAACCCACGAGGAGAGACTCAGGCCACAGATCCCAGCAGCACATGTCTGTTTGCAGGTTTATGGTTTCAGGCTGTAAACAAGACAATCCCCTGCACAGTCGCTGCGGAGCTGATGTTTGGCAAGTGTCCCACTACAGCTCAGTCCCAAACATGAAATGAAACTAGTCAGAGGAAGCTGTGTCCTCCATGCAGGCTTCTTACTCTCCACTCGGAAAGCATGACAGATTCTGGCAAATCACAGAGAAACCAAAGGAAAGGAAAGTTGAAAGAGTTGAGAGCTACAGCGGAGATTCAGCTGCAGATTATATTTGAGTTTGTCACATTTAGAGTTCAAGAAATATCTACGTTTACCACATCATCTATAGTGGATGAGTTTCTTTTCTTGCAGACACTTGAGATCATTGACGTCGACCTCCAACATCTCTAAAAGTTCATTAATGAACTTGTTATATCTCACACGGAAATGTAAAGACGTGTTTATAGTCCGTCCTGTTAGATGAATATGAATAACGTGCGGTTGGTGCATCTTCTTAATTAGTGCCGGGCTGCGCAGGGACGGGGACGTGAATACTTATCGCATCTTTGACCTTGTGGGTTGAGACGAGAGAAGAGAGAACAAGCCGTGAATCGCAGCGGTGAGAATTCACAATGAGTCTCAGGACCTTCAGTGGCCCCTTGTGATATGAGTTACACAGCAGGTATACACACACACACACACACACACACACACACACACTCAAAGTTTGTCTAGACAGTAAACATCATCTTCCTCTGGGGCCTCAGAATGTGGGCTGACTATGTTCACAACTGAGAGAAATATAATGTCCAAAAAAAAAGAAACGACAGAGAATTTGTCATCTCATGAATTCATATTAAAGATAAGAGGACATTAAAAAACGCAGACGAACAACCTGCCCCAGATTCAGTGATGGAGAAGAATCACTGCAGGTTCACTGAATATTATGATGTTCTTCATTAAGACAACTAATGACAGTAAGAGACAGGAGCAAGTCTGGCCTTGAATCATTTGTGAGTCTGTGTGTGTGGTGTCTGTGCACCATAATTGACAAGACAGCGTGCATGTACACACACACACACACACACACAAAATCCTTAAGACGAAACCACACGTACACAGAGCAGAGATTTAATTCCTTCTTTATCGTATCAGTGCATCCTTCAGGTTCCATAGTGCATGATAAGCAGAAAAAAAAGCGGGGGGGGGGGGGGGACGGGGGACACAAACCAAGCGTGGAGGAAATGTGCCTTTTGAAGTCGTCTTTCTTCCTGGAACTAGCTTTGGCGTAACGCTGGCCAGTTAAGCAGATCATTAAGCGTAATGGTTGGGGAGGGATTGCGGAGCTTTATCGCTGATGGCAAGAACAAAGTTCCCGATGATCTGGGGGATTCTGGGCCTGGATTTGATGGGAATTCCCATGGTTGCGTTTGACTTTGAAACATTTTGATCTGCGCTAACAGACAGGTGCTAACATCCATCTACAGTCAAGGGAATGACTGAGTCAGGTTTACTCACTGAAACTTGAAGGTGTATGAGGATTAAGTTTCCCTTTGACAGATTATATCTTGGGACTGAAGCTTCTCCCCTGGATAGATGATGATGTCTCAACAAGCGAACATGTCACAACAAATTAATGATTTGAAAAAAATGCAATTTCAAACAATCAATGGCTGCAATTGTGATATGACTGAAACAAATGGAGTTCCAAGGAACCAGGTCTCAAGGTTTGCAGGTTGTGCTCAGATTGGTTTAAACGAGTTTGTGTGTGTGAGGGCTGAACTTCTATCAAAGGAAAATAAACAGCCAGGACAGGAGAACAACTTTATCTCCCCCCCCCCCCCCCCCCCTCCCCGCATGAAGATGTGCCACGATGCAAATCTTTATTTATGAGTTCAGTTGATCCGTGCATAAAAGCTTCATTTTTGAAAATGGTTTGTATCCCTTTGAGTTGGGAAACCAAGAGGGAAATGTTGTTTGAGGATTAATGGCACTCAAATGATTTAAAGGATGAGAACGAGCTTTGAAAATATTTCCCCCTTCAGGCAAATAAGGGGCCAACGCTAACAAATCTTTATTTATTTTCTCCTCTCGCTCCTCTTTTGTCAGGGCCCCTCCACTGTTTTGCATTTGAATCACTCCAAAATCGGGAAATCGCTTCCACCCAGTTGTCATGTTTATGAAAACACGGGTTTCCAAGAGCCCTACAGTGAATTTATATTTGGTACGAGCTGCGTAGTGCGTCTCCCACCCCTGGCAAAGTGCCCCTCCACAGGCCTTCCATGGAGGTTTGTCCCCCCACTTTCCACAGCGCTGACTGATTGATTTGCTCTTTAATGGCTTCCTGTGTTGGGCACGGTCTCGGATGAACATCTGTATGGGCGGACTGGGCGCGCTGCGTCTGTGTTGCTCTGCTACGCTCGTCTGTGGTGCAGTAAAGTGAGGTATCTGCCTTTTCTGTGGCCCGGGAGAATGACGTGCTCCATTATAAAAAGAACTGACTCCAATGAAAAATGAGCCGTGGGTCCTAACGGCTGCTGAGTGGATTACAGAGCCTCGGGGGATGAGGTTCAGCCTCTGATGTTGATGACTGAGCGGGGGGGGGGAACACCAGTAGCCAGGCCTGTGAGTGATAAAGTTATACTGAGTGTTAATGTCATGAGCAGTTTGTGTTTGCAGGGTCACTTCTATGAGTCCTCGCAGGGGCTGAGGTTCAGCTCCGGGTCGGACAGTGGACGTAGCTGTGGAGAGAGATCGGCGGCTTTGGTTCCAGCAAATTAAGCTTGTGAAAATTTGTTTATTATCTTTTTAATCACAGCAATGAAGCAAATTACAGGAAATTGGAAAATGTCAACACGTCGAAACTGATTTAGATGAAAATGACAAATCAGGAAGTCCAATAATGAGGAAGTTAAAAGGTGGAAGTAACCAAAAATTACAATATCATATACAAAGAGGTTGTGTGTAGATCAGATAATTTACATATATATAAAACATCTAACTCCTGTCCATTTATTTGTTGGTTTGTTTATTTGCAAATAAGAAAACAGAAA
This sequence comes from Verasper variegatus, assembly GCA_026259375.1. NCBI lineage: Eukaryota > Metazoa > Chordata > Actinopteri > Pleuronectiformes > Pleuronectidae > Verasper > Verasper variegatus. The sequence continues at coordinate 3,176,468 of CM048041.1, read as the reverse complement.
AACTACTGGATCGATCGACATGAAACTCTTTAAATGTTGGTTCAGATCCAGATCAGACATTTTTTAATATTTTCCGTAATTGTGTGTAATTTGGTGCAGATCCAAATAGAAATCTGAATTAAAATGTGGTTTCATTAGGGGACTGTCGGGCCTTGGCAGCGCTTTGTGCTCGACTGAGCTCCATTTGGATCTTCTGTCATTTAATGTTCATTCTAATTTATTTTAGGATTGTCCTCTTTGTAAACAGACACTGTAAAAATAAAGGTGCAACAAAAGCCGACTTAACTAAAATCTTCTCCCCCCCCCCCCCCACGTTAAGTGTTCACGTTGTCAGTGACACACTCAAATACAAAAGTCTGTGTCTGGGCAAACACCTTAATCCTGAAATCAATATTTATTTCAAGCAACGCCTTAAAATTTGGAGCGAACATCAGAAGGTGCTGCTCAACCATGAAGCATTAGGAGATAAGGGACAAAGCACACCTGCAAAGCTGGGGTTGACATGAAACAGAAAAAGCACACCCAAAACAAAAGCCTCATCCAAAAGCCACTTCAGAAGCCTCTCTCCATAATCCCGGGATGTAAGCGCAGATCTGAGAAATGGAAAAAGTCCCACGTGAAAGCAACAGGTTTCCACAGAAGACATTAGCATTTACTCATGTTTGCGTTTGACTGAACTAATTACGGCGGGTTGTTGGGATGATAAGCGAACGTCAACATTCGGGGTTGGAACAGGCCCCCACAGAGATGAAAAACCTTCGACTTTCATCCATACGCAATTAATCAGCGTCTGACTCCGCAAACAGAGCCAGCAGCGAGCTGCATGGCCTCTCTTGAAAGCACTGACACATGAAAGCAGGGAATTTGCACTCAGTTAGGAGATTATACAGCGAGCGAGTCAAATCTGAGCCGATGCTCCAGAGGGACCTCAGAGAGCGACACACAGGGAGGCTTATTCGCCCTTTGTGAGGGTGTCAGGACTCGTTTCATTACCAGGTAACTACACATGTGCAGCGGGTGCACGTGAAACAAATGTCTGCTCATAAAGAACATGACTGTTTTAATATGAAAAAGGTCCCACAGGTCCCTGAGGCATGACAGAGCGGCAGCAGCAGTGTGGGCGGGAGCTGTAACGGATACAGCATTGCACAAGCGCTAGTTAGCAACCAGTGTTCACATGCGGGTAAGAAGTTCAAAGCCTGCGCTGTCCAGAAGGCCAGGTTATTTCAATTAGTCTCCAACAAGACTTCTTCTTTCCCAGCAAGACCCCCCCCCCCCCCCCTATCACTCCCAAGCATCAGCCACGAGGGACCCGATCCCCACGTTTCCTCTTACAGGCCCGAGGGCTTTGTTTTGGAGAAGGAGAAGCGAGTCAGGTTCAAAGTGGAGAAGACCGCTGGGTAACATGAGAGGACGCAGTGTCCGAGGGGGCAGCCGGCTGGGCCAGACGATGGATGTCTGCTGGCTCGAAGTGGGGATGATTTAGCGTGACTTTAGCGTGCAAACACCAATAATAAGCATCTGAACACATGGATTTTTTATTAAAATGTTTACAAATGTTTCACTCAGTCCTTGTTTTCAAATTCAGACATGGAACACTCAACAGGAAAGTGTGTGCATGTGTTGATATGGTGCAGAAAAGAGACTTTCTGGCTCAGTCACTCAGTGAAAACCCTTGACTTGACTAAAAGGCTGCGAACCCACACAAAGGCTGCGTACGAGTTCAGTCTGTGAACCAGAGCACGACCCGGTTCGCTGCACAACTGACATGAATATGAAAACATCTGGTCCCATTTTAGACTGAGCGGGGAGAAAGGAGTGTTGGCTGTAACGATGGTATCTCCGTGGCGTATTTATACAATTGTCTCCAGCGAACATCGGACGTTCGCTCATGCAAATCGGGATTATAAAAACAACCGTGGTGTTTTTTTCCTTTCATTCAACTCCCTCAATCCTCACCCTGTGAACTATTAACCGCAAACTGGAGCTTTTCCAAATGAAACAAAAAGGAAAAACATGCAGCCAAGCGACACGCTGAGAGCCTCACTAGCGCCTGAGGTTTTTTCCGACAGAGTCAACAGGTCAAGAGAAGATCGCAACTTCATATGATTTAAAAAACGTTGTCTTATATTTGCTGCCATGGGCCCCGTAGTTGAAGGTTTTCAGCGTGGAGCGACCCTAACCCACGAACTTTGATGGTTCAGCAAATCTGTTCCTCTTGGGTCGACGTCTGCTCTGGTTTCTCTGCTCTGCTCCTGAAAATACAGACGAAAGACGAATCAGTAAAAACTTTCAGGAATATAAAAGATCAAAAAAGAATCCAACCACCACACCCCCACCACCACCTCTGATATTTAAGTGTTTCCTCATATCTCAGATTGTTATCCTTACCTTTCCAGAGCTGTTCTGGGGGGAAGAGCCGTCCAGAGGACATGTCCTGCTGCTCGACGGGAATTGAATAAGTGAAGTAATGGGGAACAGTTGTTTAATCAAACCTGAACCGCAGGGAAACTCTCTGGTGACCTTTCACCTTTTCATCAATGTCAACATGGTTTTTAATAACAGCACTTTACTCTTTTAATGAATTAATGTTTTATCAACTGTGCAAATTAAACTAATTAGGGACGGTTGTGAAACGTGGGACATGAAAGCTCAAGCTCAGTGCTAAACTCTCCTGTGGTATTTGAACTAGTACTAAACTAATTTGTTTTTATAATAGATTCATTGTTCAGTGAAGGATTAATAGGGACCTGTTCTTCAGGTTTCAGAAGGCTCCAATCATAGAGAACATTTATAACGTGTGTTGATGTGTTAATAATCTATGTGCAAATGGAATTATTACTATTGGAATAATTCACTTGTGACAACTTTGATGGTTAAAACTCAATGATTCAAGTGATTTCAGAGCTCAGCACTAATCCTGGGACATTGATTTATTCTGGATTAAGCGATAATATTTTACTTTATGAATTGAATTGAAGTCCAGATTTTTCCGACATGCAAGTTAAAGACGTTCCCAGAGTTTCCTAAACTGAGACTTCACTTTGATGAATGCACCCCCCCCCACACACTCGCCAGGTTCAGACAAAGCCCCCCTTGACCTTTTTCATGTGTCACAGAGCAGAAGTGCAGTAGACGTGATGGTACACACACAAACACAGACCCACATCTGATGGTGTAATGACTTTCCTGCTGCTGTGGTGAGCTGCCAGTCGGCCTGTCGGAACCTGCAGAGTAACCCTAGATGTGGAAAGTACCCCTGCAAGTCTGGGTCTGACACAACTGAGGCACTGGAGGCCTGCGCTATGTACCCATCTCTCACTCAGACACACACAGTGGTGTGTATGATCACAGCTTCTCTCCTCCAGACATGCAACCCAGACGTGATGTGAAATACAGTAAGAACCCCACAGCTTCCATCCTGCTATGCTTCTGATGTTCAGGAGGAATCGTTGTCCGCACTTGTTGGCGGGGGAGTGTGTGCGTGTGTGCAACGGTTTTTTCGTGTGTTCATGCATGTCGGCGGGACGGCTCACACTCAAAGAATGTGTAAGATTTCATTTCACGCATTTAGGCTACTGTATGTAGAGTGCGTGTCCTGGCTGTGTGTGTGTGTGTGTGTGTGTGTGTTGTGGGTTTCCATGTGTATCAGCACGTCGTGTCTGAGACGTCACCGTCCTCACATCTGCAGACCCTCTCTCTCTTCACACCTGGCCTCCCGGGATCAAGGCTTCAGGAGAGGACAGGTGTGCCGCTCTCGCTCTTTGCCCTCATAGACTTGAAAACACAGGCAATTTCATCGACCTCTCGCCCCGAGTGCTGCCGGGAGCGGGAGGTGACTACTAAGCCCTGACATCCATTCTTTTTTCTTTTTTCCCCCCGCTGACGTAATAGAGGGGGAAAGCCCAAACAAAGTCTATATGAGCCCATAAAACAGGCCTTTAATTTGCCGGCATACGCCCAGGAGCTAGAGCTACCGTTAGCCTCCTGTTCCTCTGGACTGCGATCACAAGTTTGATCCCACAGGGTAAAACAGGGTTTCTTTGGTTTGCTCAGATCAGAAAGAGCAATGATGAGTAACGGTTAAGAGTCCAGGAGGACATCTTGGATATCAAACAGGGCAGGAGGGATTCACTGCCTTTGTGTGTGTGTGTGTGTGTGTTTCTTTGTTGGCGCAGCACAAAGGTTTTGACTACTGGAAGGAAATGGGAGGGAAGGACCTCTAGGTATATACTAGTTTTCACAGGATAATAAGTGCCTCCTGTTTTCAACATATAATCTATAGATCCAAAGACAGAATGAAAGATATATGATGGCTAGAGGGTTGCTGAAAAAAAAAACACAAGTCATTATATGTGTCATAAATCAGTGTACATCGGACCTGTGGAGACCTTTGGTGGGACAGAGAGAGAAGATCGTCATGTTCCCAATTTTTCTTTGCTTAAGGAGTCTCCCAATCTATTCATGTCTTTCGTCAAACAAGTCAAAAAGTCAACTTTAAGTTTCCAGACTCCTCCTTCATATGCATGAGTCTGGTCGATTCAAGGTGCTACGTGCAGACGTCAGTTCATGTCCATCACTGGTTCACAGCTTTTTCAGTCTGATACAATTCTATCACATGTGGATATGACAGCTCTCACTCAACAGTGAAGCCAAAATGTCTTGATTACCCCCTGGTGGCTGGCTGCAGGATAGGTGTGAGTGGATGGGACCTGGGCCAAACAAAAATGCTTTTGTCGTTTTACATTGTTCTTACAATACAATGAAAACCTGTTGTTCTGGGACCTGTAGTATTAAACCACACTTTTTGTTACCACTGGAAACCACAGCTGACCTTAAATGATGTAACAATGACATGTAATTTAATGGTAAAATAATTCATATTTCTTTCAATGAATGCAGTGTTTTTTTCAAATAGGATAGAAGTACCAAAGTCCAAACACTAATTTTAGTACTAGTACTGTAGTCAAGTACTAATTTACTTCTTTTACATGGAGGACTTGACCTTTTTCTGAGGTGAATCGTGTGTAACCCACCTGTCTTGCTTCCTCTTGTGCAGTTGGATCATTACTCCCATCACGACCACTGCTGAGATGGAGCCCACAGCGCCGAGTATAAACCGCACGTTATCGTCTGCAAAGAATCACACCAACACAGAATTAACAACCCCTCTTCCACTTCTTTTTTATCTGGATCAATATGAAGTCCACCGGGGAAGCACTGATGCTGGAAGTGAAGGCACGAGGGGAAACAACAAAAGGAAAAGATCAATCAACACACACGGTTTCTTTGAACAAAGCATCAACACAAATTGACCTTTATCTCTGTTGGGTCAGTAAATAAAGGATTCAGGTACCCACATTCGTTTTCTGTGAAAGCCATGGTGTAGGTAGATGTCTGTGTATAAAGATGGACGACACATCTCCACTTCCTTGACAAAGAATTTTACTAGTTCTTGATCAGGACTTATTTGACATCAATATGATTAAGAAATGTGGGAGTAGTTCTCGTCCCTCCATGGATTTCTCCAGCAGGTCGAGCACTGCGTTCCCACAAAGAGCCATTGTGTTCTGCCAGCATCCATTTTTATAATTAGCAAAGGGATCAAACACAACAAGAATGATACGCTGGCTTCAAAGACACATAATGAGTGGAAGGACTGATATAACCTCCTTTTGCTGGATTTTCCCAGAAGTTGCCTTCACCTTGTTTGCACTTGCTTCGGGGAATATTGCGAACATCTGAAACTTTCCTTGGGGTATTGGCAATTTCAGCGAAGCAATCTCCGATCTTTTCAGACTATTTATACAGCGCAGAGAGCCGGGAGTTATTTTCTTACGGTAAACGTTACAGGGAAGGTATTTAATTACCGTAATCCTCTGATGCATTAATTCATCAACATATGTCAAGTGTGGTGGGTGATGCTCAGGTAGAGTCACTGCAGGTTCTGGTTCATTAAAATGTCGTCAGCTTTGGAACATCGAACACAAACAAGCAGAAGCACACAGCCTTGGCTTCAGCAGCACTGGCATCAAACTGTTGGATAATGACACCTTCGACATCAGTGTGACAAGCGGCCCAGAGCACAACTAAACTGGGAGCGTGTGGAGGACTGACAGTCAACCAGTCAATCTTCTCCCTCTTTCCATTTCTTCTCTAACTCCACTGATCAGACCTGCAAAACAGTAAAACTCCAGAGACCAGTAACACTCGGTTTGGGTCATTATGTTCTGGTGGGAGGGGATGAACACATCATAGGGCTGGACTGGAAAAGCTGAAGATGACTGGGAACAAAACAGGTGTTTATCATCCATCACCATCATATGTATCTGGATAGAAGTCATTTCTTTGAGTTGTTCCCCCTCAGCCATGAAAGTTAGATGTCTGGAGAGATTTTCTTGAAACTTGGTGGAAGGATGGGACGTGGCCCCATGTGCAATGTGGTGCAGCTTGATTGAAATGAAGGGGTCTGATGGGTCTTTTCTGGTGGTCTGAATAGCTCCTACAAATTTCGATTTAAGGAAACTTGAAAAGTAAAAAGATTCTGAGCTCATCATCAGTTAATCCCTTTTTCCAGCGGTTATCTCGCAGAGAAATTGCAAACAGACGATATCCAAGACTGTTTTCATAACCCTACCACGCCCGCACACCCCTGAGCTACACTCTTATCACAAAAAGCTTTTCTTAAGATATGTGGTTGTTTTTTTTGGGGGGGCCCGAGCTGATATCATCTTAAAATAATTCTGTTGACTTCTCTCCCCCGAGTAACAGTATGTCTCTGTATAAAGCTACTGTTGTCATCTGATACGCGCGTCTCACCCTGTCTGACATAATGTGACGGGTGGAAATATTCCTGGAATTTAAACCACGGGTCTGACGGCAAAGTTCATCGAACGTTTCATGTACGAACCAAACAAGCTGCGTGAACACACTCCTAAAACAAAAGAGCCTGATAGAACTCAAACAACTCTTTGTCTCTAAACCTGTATTTTGACTCCATCCTTCATACCCAGACACTCTCAGAGGAGTGAGGTGATATAAAGTCTACACACACGGCAGCGGCAGCTCAGGAAGATAAAGGAGTCCAGAGGAATCAGCCTGCATTATGGTCTGGAACCCTGAGGCCAGGTGTGTGTGTCTCTGTAAAAGGTGTGTTTTTATCCAACCAGTTCATCTTTTTATTCATGTATCAAGTATTCCAATCTATTCGTGCATGTCTTCGTCAAACAAGTCAAAAAGTAAACTTTAAATGTCCAGACTCCTCCTTCATATACATGAGTCCGGTCGATTCAAGGTGCTTCGTGCAGACGTCAGTTCATGTCCATCACTGGTTCCCAGCTTTTTCAGTCCGATGCTATTCTATCAGATGTCAACATGACAGCTCTCCAACAGTGACCCCAAACATGTATTGATTGCCCCCTGGTGGCTGGCTGCAGGATAGCCCCCATGTAAGGGGGAGGCAGGCTATGATGGGACCTGGTTTAAAGTAAGAAGTACTTATGTGATACAAAAACGGGGTGAAACGTCACGATTGAGTCACGATTGGTCGAATGCATGTATTGTCGGGACCTTGCTACTGTGGCTCTATCCCCTGATACTGCAAAGACTCTGGCTCGGATAGCACTACCTTAATTATACTGTTATTATTATTATATTTGAGACCTTGTACATAATATTCTAACGTTTAAGGCCTAAAATGTATAACAAGTGAAAGAAAAAGAACCACGCAGGAGAGGTGTGGTCACTGCAGTTAAGAAGTGACTTCTTCATTTAATATTATCCTGACCTCTAAAGATTCAAACACAACTCAGTCAATGTGTTGAGGCTACGATGTTAATGGCTCAAAATCTTGTACGGAACAGATTTGTCATTCAGATTCCGACCTCATCGCAGAAACAGAAACAACTTTTATCCGATATGTCAATAATCTGTGCACAAACTCAAAGAAAGCTTTGTTCTTCGTCTTGTTGCATTTGACACCGTCGGCTGTCACCTTTTCCTTTCATCACTTCCCTGTGTTCAAGAGCCTCCATTAATATTGTGATGCCATTAAGCTGATCATGTTATTGGTATGCATCTGATACGCATCCAGGGCCGAGGATTGCGACACAACTTGCATCCAAGCTTGTAAACGCTATAACACTTCTCAAGTCTCCATGGCCCTGATCAAACCCCCCAGCAGAAGATATTAACATTCATCCTCATCTGCGAATTGACAGGTAGAGCAGCAGGTTCTGATCCATCTCATATGTGGGTGAGGCTGACAGGCGGCGTTCCAACGGCGGCTCATTAAAGTGACTCAGCAAAGGAGTCAAACTGGATGCCGTGGTATTTGTTTTCCAGCAGCACGTCGCTCATCTCGATTATGACAACAATCCTGTGGCTGTTCAGGCGACACGTCATGCTGCAGTCATTCATGTGAGTGTGTGTGTGGGGGGGGGGGATCAGCGAGGGCAGCTCATGCACATTCAGTATTGTGTATATGGCTAGCGGTCCCATCTGAGTGGCCGAGGTAACAGCTCATGCAACACCTGCCATTAAGCCCCTCGGGTCATGTTGACAGTTGTTAGCCCTGATTTGCGGAATGAGGACTTCGGAGCAAGTGGGGATATTGTGAGATTGCTAGAAAGGCCCAGTTTTGTGTGTGTGCGTGTGTTTAACTTACGATTGTGTAGTGAAACGTCATCCATTTTGTATATTATGCGAAATCGTTTACTTTATTGTTGCTGCAATCGCAGTTTTTATGAGAATACTTTGTCTTGTTCCACAGAGATGTGGGCAGGAGACGTGCGTGAAGGCAACACAAATAAACACGGATGAGAGTGAACGTGACAGAGGATGTAATTCTGAATAGAAGAACTTAGACTTGGAATTTAGGAACTTGACCTAAAATAGTGGCCTTTCTGTTGCATGGATGTGAAAAATCTGACATGGATCAGAAAACTATACGTTGCAAATCATTGTTTTGGAACCCAGTCTCCATGTACATGATCCAAACAGCACTAATCTCTGTTACCACTTGTGCAAGAATCATGTCAAACAGTAAAGAGCGAGTCTACGGACGAGAGCCACAAACCACAAACTCGTCACAAGAGCCTTTCGCCCACAACGCACAATATGGCCAAGTATCATGAAGTTTGGAAGGAGATCCCAAATTTGTTTTTGTTAGAAAACGCTCGCTGCCTTTTGTGGATGTGTTGTTTAACCACCAAGTCAAGATTAGGGGTATGTAGGCAGTGATATTACATTGTCTGAAATCAACATGTCTCTTTTTGTACGTAGATGAACCTTCAGAGTTAAGAAGGATCAAAGAAAGACTCAAATAAATCACTTGGCTTTATATGAAACATATTATCTAAACAACTCTGAACTGGATAATCGAGTTATGAGACAAGTATGTTTACCTAATAAAGGAGCCGGGATCGATTGTGTCCAGCTGTGACCCAGGCGGTTGTAACACGGGCCTCCAGATCGGACATATGAAGTCTATTCCTCCCCGATTGCTATCACAAGGAAGTCTCTGTTTGCAGCTCTAACCAGGTCCGAATGGAGGAGTGAGGTGACGCCATGAGCGGCTGGAAGCTGAGGTGGATCCCAAGGTTTTTGTTTCCCTGCTTCCTCTCACTTCACTTTATGTGATATACTGGCAACTAAATGATTTAAGATCTAAATTCATCCAATCGTTCTGACACTGCAATAAGGATGAATCTTCACACAACACAGTGGGGCGACAGGCGGCTTTAACCTGCTCCATCACAAACACAAATAGGTGGAAATTCACTGGGAAATACTGCAGCCTAGTGGCAAAAGCCCCAAACTACGACACAGAGTTCATGTTTGGGGTTATGAATGAAACCATTAGAAGGACCTGATCCAGGTGTTTCCAATTTACAACCACAAAGCAGAGCAAAGCCAAACCAGGTTCAGAAGTTTATAGCTCTGGAGCTAATGGTCTGCATGAACAGCCGAGAGCCGCGTCTCTCTTTGGTTTTTAAAGAAACTGGTTGAGAGGAGGATTCTGAAAAGCCTGCTCAGTTTTCCCTGGAGGAAGCGAGATCTCTTTGTTGTTGGGAATAAAGTGAGAGAGCTTGTTTATTTGTGTAGTAACTCTGTAGAGCAAAAACAGAACAATGATTAGAGTGATAGAGACAAAACCAGAAGGTCTTTCATGCTTTAACACAATTTAAAATGCATTTGTAAATCCATTTTAAACTCAAACCCTCCACGGAGTCGAGGGTACAGTATGAAACTATTGAAGTATTTCATAGTATCTGTTGTTTTTTTGCAAATAGTTTATTGTTTATGGTTTTAATGTCCCTGCCAGAGGGGACTAATCTGAAAAATCACACAGTCCTTTTGCAACAAAACCCATGTGTGCTACATACTTGTTTTGCCCTCTGGAATTGATTTCTGAGAAAATAGCTCATGAATGCAACACTTCTCCGCAGCCAACTCAAAGCTCTGATGCCAAAGTATCAGTTAATGGCATTGTTTACCGGAATATTTATAGCAGACCGCATCATATGTGTTCAGAATACACCCTTCCCTTTTTCCTCCATGCACGTTTATACCACTCAACACAAACAACCGTTATTAGAACCAACCTTTCATACAGAAGGGCTGCTCTCCGCTCCAGGTCCCATCACCCAGACAAGTGCGTTGTGTGGATCTGAACAGAATGATCCCTTCATTGCAGGAGAAGCTCAGCGTGTTCCCCTCCAGGTAACGTGTCCCGTTCTTCTTTCCATTCCTGGGTGTGGGGAGCCAGCCACAGGACACCACTGAGGAACAGTCACACATAAAAAAAAAACAATATTAAAACTACTGTATGGTTTTATAAGCAGTGATACTCAAGTGTATTTTATGAAGCATAGAATGTTTATGACGATGGACGACATGCCGGCTTCCGACAAAGCACAAAGATGGTTTCTGGTCATTATAGGTTGTTAAAGTGTTCATTTTTATGATGTTTTGGTTTTAATTAGTTATTTGATGATCAGAGCAAGATGGCAGCATCTGTATCTTGGTTTTATTTCCTAGTAATGGGAGGAAATGGAGACGTGTCGGCCATCTTTATATAGAGTCTATGGTGAGAACACATCATTTTTCAAAACCACTTCATTCAGCTTTTTTATGGCATTAAGTCACTTCTAAGATTAATCGTACAGATCATTTTACTCCACATGCTTTTTGCATTTTCAAATATTATTTAATCAAAGACACAACAAGAAACAACCATGGGCAATAATTCTGTTCCCTTTACACAATCAAACAAAAAACAGACACACAAGTACAAAAGACAACAAATGGACACAGATGAACCTTGTCTCACGTGGTACCTGGCTGCAGGGCGTCCATTAAGGCCTGAAAGTTTCGATGGGCCCAGAGTGTGGCGTTTCCCACTGCGAGGCTCCGAGTGGTCAACGTGTCGTATTTACAGAACCGAGCCCCTTCTCCAACGCACGTCGTCAACATGTCTGCCACCAGGGGGTCGTCGGGGGTCTCAGGTAGAGAAAAGGCTGGAACAAACGCCGGGTCAGGGGATGGTGTGAAGCTGTGGGCATCCAAGAGGCGCTTTGAGTCGTGTGTGAAAAGGGACGACATCTTTGGAACATTCCCTGTGGACAGAAATAAGAGACGGCACCGGTTAAGTTTCTGGTATCATGTTGTGTTTCTGGTTAGCAAAACAAATGACCTCTTTCAGATCGATCTCACAGCGTAATACTAGTTGAAGTTGTGAAATGAGCATGAGGAAAGCACATGGAGGAAAACCTTAAAAACACATAAAAGAAAGGCTAATTAGAGGGACTGACAAACCAACGTTTTCTGAACCGCGAGTAGTCATGGCAACAAATCAGACATGGCCGACCACATTAATGGCCGAAATAAAATGTGTCTGACCAATATCAATGCTTTTAAAACTTATTATTATAGATTATTTTAATTATAATAAAAAAAAGAAAAACATGTAAAACTGTGAAGCTGCTTTCAGACATGCACTGAACTCCAGTTTCCTGAACTGTTCCACAGGGGCTGGATGTGAGACCACAAATGTCCAAGTCAGCTGCTCTGGTTGTTTTCTACAATGACGTCAACGAGATCCAAGAGCTTCTGGTGATAAAGGCAGATACTGGTGTCGTTTGTACTGGAAACACAACCACAGTGGAAGTTACACACCAACTGGATCAGTGCAGGACACAGACCGTGCTCGTGGTTCTTCTTTTGCTGAGAGTCTTGACTTTGACTTAAACAATAATGTCACTTAATCACCAGCGATAAATATTTCACTTCCTACAAGCTCAAATTAATGTTGCACCGAAGTAAAACAATTTCAGTAGAAAAAGATAATTAAAAGTTAGAGTACACACAGTAATTACAGCGGAGACATTATCTTGTATGAATGCGGTTTGGCTCCAACTGTGCTCCAGAGATGTGGTTTCACTTGCACGGTCACAACCACTGATATTTCTCTGCAATCTATTAAGACTAACTCTAAACATGTGCCTTTGGTTTTCTTCCTGCGCACTTTTAAAACATCTGCCAGAGCTTTAGCCAAATGTGCCTCAAATATGGTAATAATCTGTAAAGATACAACAATGGGTATTTATTAGCAGAGCACAGAATCCCTAATCAGATCAGGTCCTTCTAAACATGCAACGTTCTCTGCACACAACATCAAAAAGACGAGTTTAATATTTATGCTGCTTCGGAGGGAGAACTGTTGATTTCAGCATTTATCAGTGTGATCGATTGAGTTCAGCAGAGTTCGACAGTGTTTCACACTCACATCCAGTTCCAAAGGTGAAGATTTCCTCCGGCGTGGCGCTGTGCGAGGGGAGGACCTCTCCTTGTCGGGTCAACAGGTCATCCGACGGGTCAGAGTTCATCAAACCGAGGAGACCCCGAGTGCGGTTGGTAAACTCAGACGGCAGCAGGATGGTCGCTGCCATGATTCCCTCGTGCAGACGAACCTCCACGCCGACGCCAGAGAGGAACATCACGGTCACAGTGTGAGAACCGGGGACGGACACGAATACTCCTACAGAGTCAAGAGGAGATTCAGTTTTAAAGACCTCGTTCTTTATGTTCTTACAGAGTCAAATGATTTAAAATAAACACTGTGGTCACAACTTCACAATACTATGACTACTACTACTACTAGTACTACGGTTCGACTAACCGCTAGCCATATCACGTTATCGGCTGGACTCCTGACAAGACGTTTCAGGAGGACTTTTATTTTGGACTTTATAACTTTAAGAATTTAGGAAAGTGGTAAATCTAAACTTCAGAATAATACCATCACTAATTTTGTTGCTAAAACATTTTCTTCCGAATGTCCACCTCTCCTAGTCACGGAAACAAACAAACTTCACTGGTTTATTCCATGATTCCATGATTATAAAGATATAAAACGTCTTACTGTGCAGGTCCATCCATCGTTGCTCGGTGAAAGGTAAAACCCTCTGGTTCCTCAGCACCTGGAGGCGTCGCTCTGCCAGACGCACCTCGATGACATCAGAGCTCCTCTCCTTCATGGCCACCGCTGACAGCCATGTGGCTTTGGCCAAGGTGCCTTGGTGGTAAATTACACATCCCATTGTTATCTGCAGCATCTTATGTGCAGATGTTTGACTTCACTGATCTAATGAGATGAATATTGACGACATTATTGCCGTCATTAGTCATGTGGCTCATAGCTGTTGTGCAATGCCTTTAGAGGAACTTCTAACTAGTAACAATAACATCTGTTATTCTCCAGCGCATCTGATCCTGAGTGAAAACAAGAGGCACCCAAGGTCGTGGGCTGTCATTTTACCACAGCAACATGTTTCACTCACAAAACGACCTTATGTCACTTGCGCTCAGTGTGTAAACGCCTTAAATGCTCTTTGGTGTCAAAGAGAAGAGCACAAAACAACTGTCGGAAACTCACCGTCAACACTGAGCAAACTCAAGAGACGGGCAATAAAATACATGTTTCTCAAAAACAGGAGTCATCCAAACAAAGCTTTCATCTAAAAGTGGGAGGTAGAATATCGCCATGGGGCAGAAAGAGATGATTCAGACAGAGGATTCAAACGTGGACTCACTGTTTTGTAAGTTCCACCCGTTCTGTTCTGGCCTGAATGCTCAGTTCTCTCTCCGGTGAAGACACAAGGTCAAACTCTCCTTCACCATTGAAAGTGTAGCTGAGGCCGTCAAACGTTACTGAAATGTGGATCCCCGAAGACGAGGCCTGCGAGACATCAACAGGAAAATACACAATAAAAAACCTTAAGCCTCAGCTGCAGACAGTAACTATTTCACGACAAATGTTTACATGGAAACCAGAAGTGAGTCTCTTACACAATCTGTAACATCAACGTAAAAAATATAATATCCTTATTCTTATTCAATATAAATAAAGCTTACTACTTCAATGAATATAATCTCGTAAAAACATTTTTCTTATCAATTGTTTTCCATTATGACGTGAGAAATCTATGCAATTTCACACCTTCTTCTAGTTCATTCATTTTAAGATGTATTTTACCCTCAGGATCAGATTAGCTGAGCAACAACTGAACCAGAAAGCTAACATCAGATAAAACAAGATTAGAATGAACGGGTTAATTATATTATATCTAAACGGGGAGATTATTATTATTATCGTGCTGTGTTCTGAGCTGGATTCTGACTTTAGAATCATCTCGTGGGTCCCTGAACATCTCAGAATGTTGTGAACCGATTTGACTTCAAAATGCTCTCACCAGCTTTTGGGGGTTGGTAGCTGCGGCAACCGCTGGAGGGTCGATGGTTGAAGTAGATGTGGCAGTGGTCGGACCAACGGCAGCAGTATTGGAAACTCATGACATCATAGAGCCAGTGGGAGTAGGCTGGCACCCAGTGGTGGTTCCCTGTATGGAGGCGAGCCCCAGTCGTGGGCCCTGTCTGGGCTGCTGCCCCCAAAAGAGTCTCCCGTCAGCATCAGAGCTCCGGAGCTGTCGTAGCAGCACTGCTGCCCTGATCCATGAGTGGGACTGGAAATATAAGAAGGAAGATCTCATTTTAAAAAGGGGGGGGGGGGGGATGCCTCCATTTCATCTTTTAAAAAGGGATAAACTTTCCTCTCGTCACTCCTACCTGGCCTGAATAGCTCTGACGCAGTGGACACTACCTGGGTGATACGTGCACACACTGCCCCTCTCAATGTCACAGCTGTAGTCAGTCTGAAACAACACAGTGAACACACAGTTACTCTATCCAGAGGAAATCAAATGGCAACGATTTTGATGAAAAATTTAGATTTGATTTGTCATTATTATATATGATCATCATTGACGTATATTTGGGTTGTGGAATAAAAATCCTGTAAAAGTCACCTAGGAACTTTTATTTATTAGTTTCTAACATTTTATAAACAAACACCTTCTGTATTGTTCAGTTTTTAGTTTAGTTTTTTTAATTATTTGCTTTTGAAAGATGCTTAACTCAAGATCTTTCTCTCCAAACATGGATATTATTGAATTCCGGAGTAAATTGCTACTAATCACCTGCTGAAAAGATGTTTGTTTAACCAGCAGATTAAATCCTAATTCAAATATTTAAACAATAACCAATTACTTGTGTGTCTTGGCTATAATTTCAGCAAACAAATCACCTGACGTAATGGAGCTGAGGCCTGTTCCAGAGAAAACCTTCCCCTATAACAATAACTGGTATGACTCGTTTTTGGACTGAAAACAGTAGATTGTATGTTTGTACTCACATGAAACCTGCCTGCGTCCGCTCGGGCCTGGGCCAGAGTGCACGGACAGTCAATGAGCTCACTGAGGAAGCTGGGCTGTTCCTTTTCCAGGACGTCCCATTGCAGACACTTGTTCTCGGCCCAGGCAGCAGAGTCGTCTCTGAAAGTCTGCTCGAAGTTCCAGGCCAAGATGTGAGCTCTGCTCCAGAGTCCTGGTTCGTCCCTGTGAGTCAAACAAACATCATTTAGTTGCTTTGGAACTTGTCAAAATGAGCTGAACATAGATATAAAAACATGGATGAAATAAAAAATAAAGTCTTGATTGACAGCAGAGATTGACTTGTCATTGTTAGAGCTTCAACAGAGGATAGCAGTGTTTATATCCAGGGATATTTGAGTTTCATCACCCATTGTTATAAACAATTTATGGTTTAAACACACATAACTTTGGCCATAATTCCCCAAAAATCTGGATAGACATGTTGGAAAAAGTTGGTTTATATGTTTTACTACATGTTTTCTCTTTATATTATATATATTTGAACTTTTCAGATACGCTACACACATCACATCCGTGTTTCTCCTCTCCGGGATATTTTAGCTTGATTTTTGTCCAGTGTAGATGCATCATTCATCTTTACAAACAGTCACTGAGTGAGATATAATGTGAAATGATTGGTATTTATTCTGGTTACCTTGCTCCATCTGACTTAGAACTAGCAGTTATGCGGATATTTCCGAGCTGGAAGTCCGATTGGTCCCTCGAGGCCTCAGGGATGAAGCTGAAGGTCCCACTGTTGACCAGATTCCTGCCGAGGGAGAACAGGTAGCTGAGCTCAGGCCTGGAGGGACGATGATCCGTTCATCGCTGCCTCTGTGCTGCGGCTGAACTCTCTGTAGCCCCACAACTCTATGTCGACCTTATCTGCTCCAATCAAAGAGCTGTTCCACGTCAGGTTTAGCCTCCCTGCCACGTCTGGTGTGCCGTAGTTCTGCCAGTGGGTTGCATTCACCAGGGTGACTTCACAAGCAGGGTCTGCTTTACTAGGGTGGACTGACAGTGAAAGAAAAGACATCAAAAGACACATGCCAAATTCAAATGAGAGGGTCAGGTACTGGCAAATTCAGCCATTCTCATTTTTTTTATTTCAGCAACTGACCTGACAGGTACTCTCCAGATCTGTCAAAGTTGATTCCATCTTCTGAGACATCGAATGGAATCCAACCTGTCTCATACAGTAAAGGAGAGATACAGTGGGCGTGGCCTTCAGCGTCAATAAACCCTTCTCGTACAATCTCCTTTTTGAACCTTTACAACAGAGACAGACAAACCTGAATTTATTAGATTAGATCGCAACAAAACACTTTTTTTCCAATACAACATTAAAATGTGTCTTTACAAATATAAGAACTGTTCACTAATACTCTCAGAGAGGCTATTTATTCAATAATTTATTTATCATTGAAGTGGTGTTGAACTGGCGTCTCTGACCATATCAAAGAAAACCAAAACATTATGGTCCTAAACGTAGAATCTATGATAGAAAGAGCAGTTTACTGGATTGCATCACAGTGGAAACATGTACCTAATAAAGTGAACAGGGCATTATTCTCATTGTGGACACGTAATGGAACAAACCCCATGATGAGTGTATGTAGATCATTATGTGTTTACGTGTGACGGACACAAACCTGCAGACAAGGCGGCCACCAGGAGGAAGGACGAAGCCCAGGATCCTGAGAGCTCGTCCACCCAGCATGGAGCTGGAGTGAGGCGTCACCTGGAAACACCACTGGTTGTAGTCTGCACAGCAGCTCAGCAGAGACACACAGGTTGGGTGACAGGAGCACTCGTCCTGCACATGTCCACAGTTCCCCCTGCATGTTTCAGTGTGGAGCTCACTTTTTAGATAGATAGATAGATAGATAGATAGATAGATAGATAGATAGATAGATAGATAGATCTTTACTTAAATCCCACACAGCATCACTTGGATGTGAGGTTTCCAGTTATGACACACAAACAAACATGTTGTCACGATGTGTTTCCTCTGAGCAAAAGTGAAAGTAGAAGCTCAGCATCTACTTTCACTCTCCAGTGTCTGAAATAGAGTTTTAATGTGACTCACCGGCTGCTGCATTGGAGAAGAATATAAGAATAACTCCACAGAGTAAGATGGACGACATCAGGTTTGTGTTGAGAGAAGTCAATAAAGATGTTGCAGCAACACCACCCTCGTCGTGAACTGTGTCTGAGGAGGTCGTTTAAATATCAAACCAACCAACGCACAAATTCCTAAAGTCACTTATTAAGTTATTTATTAACAGACGTCAACTTAACGCTCGGCCAGACTATTCTAAGGCGCATGCGCGCTCCCTGCAGGTTTACATCCGGTAGCAGAGAATGAATTACAGGGAGATTTCAAATTCACTTTAAGCCTTGTTTTTAGTTTTTCCTCTTTTCGTGTCAGTCCGGGATCGTGTCCGCCAACTTCACCGCAACTTCAAACCCGAAATGGACGAACAGCAGCCGGGGGAAATACGCGTTTTCCCAGCAAGCTAACAAGCTAGTTAGCTTTAGCCCACACACACACACACAGCGGTTTCAGTAGCTGCTAATAAACACAGCTAGCAGATATTAGCTAGCACTCACAGGGGAGATGTATTTTCTCTACACCATCATCGCGGCTCTGGTTTGTTTCTTCATCTTGAAATGGATGAAGAAGAGGAGGTGCTGCACCGACGTGAAGAGACTCGACGGGAAAACAGTTCTGATCACAGGTAAACAGATAAGAGTGTTAGCAGGTTAGCATGCTACTAGCTAGCACCCACAGCAAGTTGTCCAGGGCACACGCAACATACTAAAGCACTACTTTGTCAATGGGATCCCAGTCCACTGTAAAGTGTGTCAAGTGAAATACAACGTGTGTGGAAGCTAAGTCCAGAACCGATACCTGGACTTTGTGCATTGGCTGATACTGAGTCCAGAGCTGATACCAGTGCTCTAACAACATGTATAGAGTCCAGTAGTTTTCTTGTGTAAACTTGCTTACGAACACAAACCAGATAACTAATATGTGGACAGGGGTGAAAACATAATGTCCCTGGCGAAGGTAAAACCTCCTGGTGGTAAGAAGGTGGTGAAGAAGATGGTCCATGAGGAAACCAGAAGTTCAGTCTTAACTTGTGCAGCCCAGCAGTGCGATGAATGTCCATAGAACAATACATTTCAGATCAGTTGTACTGTTTGTGTGTGTTTTTCTCTGCAGGTGGGAACTCGGGTATTGGAAAGGAGACGGCGGTGGCCTTGGCTCTGAGAGGCGCTCGGGTCATCATCGCTTGCAGGGACGTGGACAAGGCGGAGAAGGCGGTGAGAGAGATCAAGTTCAAGAGTCGCAGTCTCAACGTCCTGCACATGGAGCTGGACCTGGCCAACCTGCGCTCGGTGCGGGAGTTCAGTAAGAGCTTCCTTCAGCGAGAGAAGAGGCTGGACATCCTCATCAATAATGCAGGTGAGGGGGTTAAACCTTTTCACCAAAGAAATATGGAAGAGGAAATCTGTGATTGTGTTTGTGGAGCTGGA
This sequence comes from Verasper variegatus, assembly GCA_026259375.1. Lineage (NCBI taxonomy): Eukaryota > Metazoa > Chordata > Actinopteri > Pleuronectiformes > Pleuronectidae > Verasper > Verasper variegatus. Next base: position 3,157,155 of record CM048041.1, on the reverse strand, counting down.
TCGATAAACGAGCCTGTTTTACCCACTTGCAGATTTATCAGTTTCTGTGTAAATGTGTGTAAGTAAGTAACATCAGCTGAAGTCCATGTGTTTCCTCTGTTGTGTTTCTGCAGGGATGCCAAGTGTCCTCGACTGGACGGATGACGGCTTCAGCATGTGCTTTGGCGTCAACCACTTGGGTCACTTCCTGCTGACCAACCTGCTCCTGCCTCGTCTGAAGGAGTGCGCTCCCAGCCGAGTGATCACCCTCACGTGCTCCACCTACAAATACCAGAAGCTGGACTTTCAGGACCTCAACTACAACCTGCTGCCCTTCTTCACCTACTGCCGCAGCAAACTGGCCAACATCTACTTCAGTCAGGAACTGGCCCGCATCACAGAAGGGAAAGACGTGACCTGTTGTGCTGTGCATCCTGGTGAGAGGCAAACTCAGATATATCAAATACCAATTTATACTTTGACGATGTTTCCTGACCTGATCTCTCTGCTGCAGGCTTTGTGCAGAGCGGTTGGACGTGTCACTACTCCTTCCTGTTCCGGATGCTGATGCAGGTGATCATGTGGATGTTTTTTGTGCCGTGTGAGATCGGAGCTCAGACTGTCGTCCACTGCGCCGTGTCGGACGAAGCTGCTAAACATAGCGGAGGCTACTTCGTCGACTGTCGACCCTGCACCCTGCGGCCGTTTGCTCGAGACGCTGGTGTGGCCAAAAAACTGTGGGAGGCCAGTGAGAGACTGGTGAAACTGGTCTGAGCTGGTTGTTTGTTTTATTTATGGGTCATTTCATTTATTTATATTTATAAATATTTCTGTTCTACATGATAGAGATTTATTATTCCATAAGGTGCTTGTTTGTTTTTCTTTTCTATGCATGAATAAAAATGTTTTTTCAACTCTGGGAGAATATGTTGTCATTTAATTGATTTGTATTTTATTTTATCATCCACCATCTTCTATCACGTGATCTGAGAACTGACATGGTTTGTTTTCTGAAAATGTAACACAAAATGTAGGAAATGTATGTTATTGTATTTGCCCATTTTCACAAATCTTAATTCAAAACAGTTTCTATGTTTGGAAATCTCAAATCAATGTATGTCCAGATCCATGAGATGTCTATCAAAGCTTTTGTATATCTGCTGCAGGCGTACACACAGAAAGACAGATTCTATTTCTATTTAAACTCATTTTATTGATAACACCTTAACACATTTTTCTTGAAGTTAGAGAAACACGTGTAGCATGTAAGAGAACAGAGCAATAAGTCAAAGAATCAGAGCACTAGAGGATTAATATTATTATACAGAAGAGAAACCCAAACTGACAGAAAAAAAAGAGACGGATGGAAAATAGAGTCAACTGAAACTGAAACTGGGGAGAAAAGAGTGAAACACTGAAGAGAAAGAAACAACTCAGTGTTGTCAGTGCAACTTAGGGTGACTTTAAAAACCCTAGAGGAGGCAGATGTGCTTCATATCATGCACAGTAAATCATCTCCAGTCATGATTGTAGTTTTGATAAGTGACACAGGATCATGATCTATAAGTGGTGTTGGTACACAGGTCACTACTGTGATCAATAATCACCATGGAAGCTGGTTTCTTACTCTACACCTGGATGCTCTGTTGGATTTGCCTCTAGAATGAACTTATAGTGCAGCTAAGTCTGTTTGTGCTTTACTTTGTGAGACTGCGCCCCCTGCTGGAGCTCATGTGCTCTTTGAACTGACAGCTCCTCTGGTTTTTCTCTCCACGTGCAAAAGGCAGAGTCCTGCATCGACAACACAGAGCCCCGTAGAACAGCATGCAAAACAATCTTCATCATCATCGCCTTCGACATCGTCTTCCTCAGTGCCACAGTCATTAATATAATCATCATAGTCATCTTCGTTATATCATCTGGAGACAAAAATAGTTATATGCACTTAAAAAGCTGAGAAAATAGATAGAGAAAGGTCGAGTATACCAGCATTCAGTAGAAAAGGTGAAACCAAGTAAAAAGGAAAACACCCAAATAAAAAAAGTGTCCTGTTGACTGTCATGCAAAGAAAACTGTTTTAGTCGCGGTTGTGTAACACTGTGTACGCCCTCGTTTTTTAAATATGTGACTCTTGTGAAACTGACGTTCAAAGGCTAGAAAACACGACAAGGAGAACAGGAGAACGACACATTTGTACTGTGCATGCTGCTATTTCTTCTTTTTTTGTATGAGGAGGACGAGGTGTTTGTTTATGAGCAGGATCACACGTGAACGACCTTCAGGAAACCTTTGACCTTTGACCTTTGGCGATCACGTCAGGGTCAACGAGGCATGAACATCGTCACAACACGACGACTCAGTGAAAATAAAAACCTACATGTGAAAAAAATGCAATGGAGCCTCTGGAGGGAAAGTTCACACAAAATCCTAGTCCTGCATCACATGAGATTTAAAGTAATAGATTACCACTGTGGCAAGGTGGTAAATGGGACTTCAGAGGAAGCAAAGGGAAAGAAAAGACACCGTAAAACTGGATAAATCATTTCAAAACCAGCGTCGATCTGAAGTCGCAGAGAAAAGACAAAAAGAAATTCACACCATGTTGGTCGTTACAGAGAAAACACATGCAGGATGCAACTTGGGTGTACTGTCCCTTTAAAAACAGTGCTGTCCTACACGGAGCCGAGTCCCCTGAACAACAGACAGTACCTGGCACAAGTGCATGAGGGGAAAAGAAAAACTGTCAGCACAATACAAATATTCACTAAAAATAAATAAATAAATATTCCAAATAAATAGAAACCTGAGGACTTTTCACCAAACACCGACTGCCCGGCCCTCTCCATGTCTCAGTCCGACCGACACAGGGACGAGACAAACCGCCCAAGGCAGCCAATGGTGGACGAGCAAAAGTTACGCTCCGACAAAAATCTCAATTTTCCAGTGGAGCAGAGTCTCCATCCGTGTCATCCGGGGGCCACGCCCCCTGGCACGAGCACTTTACATCACGAGAAGCTGATAAAACTTCACTGTGACACGAGTCAACGAGTAAAAACATGAGAAAATATCAAATATCATGAGAAAACTAAAAAGAAAATGACGTCCTGGGCTGAAGGCAGCGGACTGATATGTCCTCTGAAATAAAGCCTTCTCCTCTCCCACACACCTCCAAAATGTAACACCCCCAGGCTTGTAAAAAAAATACACAATCAGAGCAATGGATGTACTGTACATGCTTGCACACACAAATATTACACCCTGTGGCGAAGGACTGTGCTGAAATCCCTGACATCTGCAGACAACATCCTCCCACTTGTAGAGGCCTCAACCACACACACACACACACACACACACACACGCGTGTTAATTGTCATCACTGATATGGACTGTGAAGTGTGGGTGTGTGCTTTGTACAGCACGCAGCAGCTTCACTGTGGCTTCAGAGGTGAGAAAGGTCAAGGCCTCCGCAGCGATCCTTTCTTTCCACTTTAAAAAAAACCTGCTGCCGTCGCTGTTCCAGACGCCGCCGAGAATTCAGAGAATTAAAAAAATATCTCGACTTTTAATGGAAAACGAGCTGCTGAGCTTCAAGCCGGGTGTTCAGCCGTTGCCTAGCGACAGCAGGAGCCACCAGCAGGGCAACACCCCCCCCCCCCCTCTCTCCCCGAGCATCTTTTCAGAAGAATTTAAAAAACAACATCAACAGGAGGAGGCGACGCTGAGCGGCTCAGAGGACAGAGAGGTTCAGGCCAGCAAAACACTAAAAGTGCTCCTTTTTAAATAAACAAGAAAAGAAAAACCCTGTTTTATTATTTACAAGATACTTTGATGTTATTGTGCTTATTTAATTTGCTCCTTTAGTCATGTTGGTATAATAAGAAATAACTTTATGCATTTAGTGTTTGAGGATTTTGTTTCTTTATTTGTTATTGAGTTGTTAACTATGTTTTTAGACTTTTAGTAAGAAAGCAAAATATGTAAAACATTCGCTTGTTAAAGTTTCTAATACTGTAAATCAATTAAAGGCTCAAAATATCCATTGAAAATTGAACGTAATCTTCTTGAAGTCATTGGCTGAGATATATTCCTCTTTTTCGACTATCTATATAACGAGATGAGATCTGCAGTAATAGTTTTTTTTGGATTAAAGCAAAATGAGTTTTGTCTTAACAGAAAATGTCACTTGAACATTAAGTATCTTGTTATATTAAAACATTTTTCTTAGTTTTAATAAAAAATAAGAATTCCCCCTGGTGGCAGCGACACTTCTTCTTCATCCTCACTCTGCTGCTTCGTTCTTTAAACCTTCATCATCACAACATTCTGTCTTTACAGCGTGGAAACGTAAATACGCGATAAAACTCATATTGTATACGATGCATACGTTTGAAACAGGAAGCCACTGAGCCTAACGAGACCCCACGTCCTGCCGTTCACACACAAACAGGCTCCTCCACCGGTACAGAGCCTCAGGACGTAACACACACACACATTCATACAAGGACTCACTCTCCACCTTCACGTGACACTCATCAGGCACTGCTTCTAAAAGAACCCCCCCCCCCCCCCCTAAAAAAAAACAAATCAGAAAGATAAAAACATGTCGACCATGGGTTTGGGCGAAGTATCACAGCTAACGTACAGGAGGCAAATTACAAAAACTGCCAAATATCATTTTCCACTTAATAGCCACAATAAAAAACAGCCACTGTTAATATGGGGAAAAACATGCTTCCTTAAAAAGATCGAGAAAAACAAAATCCTCCAACTCTAAAAACCACTGGCATCAAGAATTCTGAATTATACAAATGACATATACATGTGTAATAATAATTATATGAATTATAATAATATAGTAATGATAATAATAGATTTTTACTTAAAACTTTACATACTGTATTTCCAGTGCAGTGTTTAAGTCACACGAGTGTGGATTCACATGAGGGGGAGGGGTGGGGGTGTGTGTGTGTGTGGGGGGGGGGGTTCACAGAAGATTTGTGGGGACAGAGAAGAGACCACAGGACGGAGGAATCACACAAGTGCTGAACCCCCCCCCCCCCCCCCCCCCAAACCCCCCCATCGCCCAGTGTGTGGGACGCTGAGTCGCTGTGTGATGGTCGTCAGAAGGTGACAGGGGGGGGGGGGGGGGGCAGGAGGAGTTGTAAAAGAAGAGATGCATGCTGGGGGTGGAGGCCAGGGCGTCCGTTTGAGGGAGGGTTTTGTTGTTGGAGGGCGAGGGGCCCCCGAACCGACACTGTTCTTTTTCCTCTTCCTCCTCATCCTCCTCCTCTTCTTCTTCTTCTTCTTCTTCTTCTTCTTCTTCTTCTTCTTCTTCTTCTTCTTCTTCTTCTTCTCTCAGCAGACTCCTCACAGACAAAACTACCGGATTCAAACCTGAGAAAGAAAATAAAAGCAAATGAAAGATTTCACCGCTGTCGCCAAGCAACGGAGCTGCAGTTGGACACGACGACAGCGCTTTACGGCCCCTTGTTTGTTTCTTTAACATGTGAACCTTCAGCTGTTCGGTCGAGCTGAAGCAGCCTCTGAAGGACGCAGCTACCGAGCAGACTTTCAAGTGTACAAAGAGAAGGTATTTGATACTTCAGACAGACGGTGTATTACAACTTAGAACTAGAAGGATGGGCGGAGAGCACATTCCTTTCATGGATTCTTCCTTGGGTTGGTCGGTTCAGTAGTTTAACTCACAAGACTACAAACAAGAGATGATGTTGTTTTTAAAATCTGGTTTTGTACTTTTCTCTATTTCCACTCTTTTTTTAATTCCAGGATTATCCCTCATCATCTCTTCTTCTGCATTAATCAGTTTCTTAGTACCACGTCAACATCTCCACCTTCTTTCCAACATCAGTTTAAAACACAGAACACAGTTTGCCTGCAGCGCCCCCTGCCATGAGTCATGGCGGTTGCCGTGGTGTGTACCTCACTGGAGCGGCGCGGCCGGTGCGCCTGAGCAGTGGAAGTGGATGTTCTGCCACTTGCTGTCCCTGCGATGCCAGACGCGGGTCTCCTCCGACTGGCTGGAGCGCGGCCGACCCTGGCCGTCCACATACTGAGTCAGGCGGATGTAAGCGATGCAGGCGGCGTCCTCGCCGATCAGGTGGACGTGGGGGTTGAGGATGGTTGTGTGGATGGGTTTGCTGTTCTTGGCCAAAACTGAAAAAGATGGTGAGGACAAGAAACAATGAGCAGGACAACACAGTGATGAGACTATTCACTAATTCTGACAAGTCCTCATTGTGTCACTGATCATCCTCACATCAACTCGTCTTAAACTAAAGTGGACCAGGATTTCTTTCCACAAGTTTGGCATCTAGGTTTTATATAACCAGCTCTTAAGGGATAAGAACTTACTGAAAGTAAAGATCAATAAGAGAAAGCACCAATAAGTTAGAACAGCAAAACAACTGCAACAAATACCCATAAATCTATCGATCTTACGGTTCTCAAAGTAAAATCTGTGGAAGTCCATCCCCTCCACCAGGTTGCCCAGCGCCTCCGGCTCGAACGAAGTCAGCCCGTGGTCGCAGATCTTACTGAAGAGAAAAGATCACAACAGGTTTTTAATGAAGCCACATGTTCAGCACGTCAACAAGCCAAAGACAAACCACACGTCCCAAAATCTGAACTCACGCGTATGCCTCGAAGTCGCCGTTGTTGATGGCCTCTATCAGCTGCTCGGTGATCTTGATGATTTCTTGTTTGCGCACTGCACAGAACAGTGAGAACAGATGTTAGTCAGAGGTCGTCGCAGCAGCTGGACGGACGGAGAGGAGTTAAATAATTTGTATTTTATCAGTTCATGTGAACACGTGTACTGAGAAAACTGCAACTGGTGAAAATTCGATGTCAGAAATATTCCAGCTTGTCTTGCTGTTTGTGTAATGAGCTGGAAAAAGATGTTTCATGGTGAAATTAGAGGCAGGAAATGTGCAGAATAAGATCCTTTGCTCGTCATGTGATCCGGAACAACACGCTTTGATATGAGCACACACAGGGTTTCTCCTCGTATCACTGCAAACAACGTCGACGTATTTAACCACGTCCCAACCAAGCAGCCTAACGATGCATGAACCCCTCAGTCAGTTTTTAACTGCTCAGAGCCAACGAGCACACACGTCCTGATGCAACATCGCTGACAAACGAGCAACTGAACTCAATGTTCTTCACCCAAAGCAGATCAGCGACTGTTAAATTCATCCAGCTCACACACACACACACGCCTGCATTGAACTCCTGAACATGTTATTTTGATGAAGCCCCCGATCATCGGCCATGCATCACGCTGGCTCGTGCTCAGTACTCACTCTGGGAGGAGGACAGGGGGGGGCTCGAGGGGGAGTGAGGGGGAGGTGGGGAGATGGAGTGTGCAGGTGGAGGGGCGGCCCTGGCACTAGGGGCCGGCGCAGCATCACTCTCAGGCGCAGGGGCCGGCGGCACCCTGCGGACGCTGCTTACCAGGTCGGTGAGCCGGGACACTGATCGGTGTCCAGACAGGATGGATGGATGGATGATGGATGGAGGATGGATGGAGGGTTGATGGTGGAGGTGACAGAAGGCAAGAACAGGACAGAGTGAGAAACAAAGGAGAGGATACAAGTATGAAAGAAAGAAATCCCTCAGAAACTCGCAAATGTCACTGATTCTGGCAAAATATAGATTCAGGTTTTTAAGTCTCGTGGTCACTTCTCCTCTCTCGACCGCACGCTCCCCATTCCTGCTCCTTTCTACTCACTCTGCATGGGGACGGCGGGGGTGTGCGGAGGGGAGGGGGCTGAGAAGACAGCGGGAGGCGGCGTGACGGTTCTCCCTTCGCCGTCGGACACGGGCCCTGAGCCCCTACGCACCGAGCCCAGCAGGTCAGCAAACTTTGCAGCGGCTGAGTTTGGGAGGGATGAAGAGGAGGGGGGGAACATGGGAGACAGAGCACTTGAGGGAACTGGGACAAGATGGCGACCAAACGAGACAAAAGGTGAGATGTGTCAAACAGCACTGACGCCTCTGTAGCCTGTCTGAACACAGGGCAAAATCCATGCTTGGGAATCTAATGATGATGATGTGACTGTCACCAGTATTGACTTGCTGTTCCACATTTATGCATAAGAGGGAGACAAGCAATTAATCTCAACACACGTGGCGTGGGCGGAGCCGCAGGGAGGAAGGGAGGGATGGCGGAGGAGTAGAAATACTACAAAACATCAGTGTTTTTTCATGACGCCTTGTTTCGCTCCACTATTTATGTTGTTATTAGATATTTTAGATGGAGAGGAAGACGTCCTGCTGGTTCTGATTAGATCTGAGCAGACGTTAGGGGTTTAGGCGCTTTGAATACATGCAGGGTTTAGTCAGGGTGTGAGTGTGTGTGTTACAGGCGGAGTCTGGTGAGGCCATGCTGACTTACAGTGCACGGCAGCCGAGGAACCCTGAGAGCTCTCGGGCTGGGAGCTTGTGCTGGACTGCGCCTTAAGCGAGCTGTTGTCTAAGCTCTTCCCTGATAACGTGCACAGAATGAGACCAAACACACACGTATATATGTAAGAAGAGATGACAACCGTATTGCACATATTGCACACGACAACAAAGACAGCGGGGATGTCACAGTGAGGAATGATTGGAGCAGTTTTTCTCGCTCTCCGAAATTACAGCTACTTTTCACCGACAATCCTCTGTCACTGCATCTCATTGGGAAAAGAATACATTTCCTCATTATCCCAGTTAATGGCTCCAGTTCAACTGCGGCTGCCGCATGTGCCGTTACACTGAGGCGTTAGGTTTCCAGCGAGCAGAGGATGGATGATGATAACCACAGAGTTGGATGTTACTCATTACGGCTCGGCTGTTCTATCAGCTGGCACAGAGGGGGAACGCATGAACACTCGCTGACAAGTAGAGGGGGGAGAAAAGGTCCCTGCAGGAATAAAAAAAAAAAAGAAGAAGAACAGATGGCTGGCGAAAAAGAGATGGCACATTAATAGAGATATTATTGCAGCCTCACAGGACTGTTAATCATCCATCCGTCCACGCTGCGTATCCTTTGAGGGTCTCGGGGGGGGGGGAGCTGGAGCCAAGTGGTGGATTACACCCTGGACAGCAAATCACAGGTCAAACATACAGAGACCACTCACGCTCACATTCACACCGAAGGTCAATTTAGAGTCTACAATTAACCCCAGGAAGCTGCAGGACCCGGAGGAAACCTGCGCAAGACGCTGGGAGATGCACGTTCCACAGAGATGGTCGGGATTCGAACCGGCACCCTTCTCGCTGTGAGGCAAGTAGAATCAACAGAAAAAGGTGGTTGGACCGACACGTGATCCCTGGGAAGTGCAGTGCAGGAACATCCCAGGTTCTAATTCTACAGACGTCCTAGTTAGCCGTTTATCAGCAAGTGACCCGATAGATTACAACTGAAGAATGATCACAGACACAGATTAGATTAACGAGCCCTGTTGAATATTCCCTTGTATAAAAGTATTGGGAGCAACACAAACAGAAATGTGTTCACATGCTGTGAAAGCCAGCTCAGGTGTTGGGTTACAATCAGCTGTCGAGCTCTCGTTGACCTGTCGGGACCCAACAAAGGCAAAGCAGACAAAACCCAGTTCCAGCCAACACCAGTCCTCCCACACTCACCTGGCCCTGGTGGTTTTCTGACCGTGCACTAATCCGCCGCTTCGTTTCTTAAGAGGCTGACCCTGCAGTGTGAGACTGACACTATCTGAGGGTGGCGCTAGCAGGGCAGTGAGTCCTCAGCACCTCTCTGGACACTCCGGCTCCCGCTTCCTGCCACCGACGCTAAAATTAGACTCCAACCCCTGTAGCCCCCGAGCCCCCAACAGAAGGTGCCCTTGCCCTCTCCATTCCTGCCAGAGGGGTGGGTGGGGCGGGGGGGCTGGGACTCCAATTTTGGACCTTGGAAGGGAAGGAAGTGGGCAGGGGGGAGGAGACCTTTCACCGTGGGTACAGGGGCAGTACAGAAGAGTCGGGGGGGATTTCCTTCCATTCGTTAAGAGAAGTTTTCATAAGAAACTTTAAAAAAGCAACTTTATATCTATAACTATCTATAACTATCTATAACTATCTATAACTATCTATAACTATCTATAACTATCGCAGCATAAGAGGTTCAACCACAGATTTGTTAAATGTTTTGCTCTTTACCGAGTGTTTGTCAATCTCTGCTCATAAAGTAGAGTTTAAAAACTTCACTCATTCGACATTTATCGCAAGTTACATTCTTATGTTACTGTCACCAGGTTTACTGGAGTTGTTTTAAGTATAAATTAAAGCTTGGCTGCATGAAAAATGTAACTTGACAGAATAAAGGATGCAGACTTTCACACTTTCTACATAAATCAAATAGCTCCCGTAGAGAACTGCTTGATAAATCGTAGCACTGGTTCATTTTCTCACAAACCGACATGAAGCATGGCTCTGACGAGGCGGCCAGAGAATTGGTGACAGAGCAGCAAAGCCTCTACAGGGAGGAGGAGGAGGAGGAGGAGGAGGAGGAAGAAGAGGAGGAGGAAGAGGAGATGGAAGCGCACATTCTGTTCTGTATGCTGGGCACTGATATGATGCGTTCATGACCCGATTTAGATGCATTGTACTCAGCTCAGATGAGGAGAACACGGGTGTTTGAGTGTGCTGGCAAAGATACACACAAACACACACACACACACACACACACACACACACACACACACACCAATAAAAAAGGCCTGTTATTTGCTCATAAATGTGTTGTATCCGACACAGAAACTTCTTTCACAATCCCAGCAACACAGACACACACACACACACACACACACAGACACACACACACACACACACACACACACACACACACAGACACACACACACAGACACACACACACACATATATATACACACACATACACAAAGCAACTGCTCAACTCTGCAAGCTGATACCTCACACGGGCTCGTCAGTATTTCAGAGGTGGGTGTTTCTCAGTATTAAGGTTTCAGCCAAATGCCAACACTTTTGAGAAAGCCAAACCACAACAGCGTTACAAGGCAGTTTACTTTTCACAGACACACACGCACGCACACAGACACACACACGCATACACACACGCACACACACACACACACAAACCAGTAATACATCCAGAATCCATGAGGGGTCAGTAAGCAGTCAGCCGTCCGGGCCTGGTAACAATGCTGGTGACATTTACACCTTCAACACATCAGGTGTTCCAATAACTGTAATTTTAAACAACATCAAATATTAATTTAGTTCGTATAGTTGTGATCATAAAATGTTTTGGGGTGTTTAAACTTCAACAGATTTGTCTGTTAAATGTCTTTAAGCTGTTCTTTGCTCCACTTTGAACCTGTAAACTTTAAAAATAGTCAAGAAACACGATGACACAAATAGCTGCTCTGTCAGAAAATCAAAACAACTCAGAGAGAGAGAGAGAAACATCCCATAATAGGCCATTAAAAAGTCAAAGTCGGTCACGATAGAGAGCCTCAGCTCGTGATGGTGCAGCAAAAAAAAGAAGCTCCAGCAGCCGAGAGGTTTCAGGACTTTGTGCACGCTCTCCGTTTAACTGCAATTTCTACGCTTTTTAAAAAGTGATGGCCACAGCTCACACTTTCATTCAAGTCAGACTCATTCAGGCCTCAACAATTACGTCGGTAACAAAAGAACCGCGAAGAGAAGTTAAGAATCCATTTCTTTTCTGAATGGTAATAGCAGAAGCTTGTCAGAATCCTCCTTCACAAAGCAACAGTCTCGTCTGTAATCAGCGATCAGCGGATTCCACTCTCCTCCCCGGCTCAGCGTGCTAACTGCCGACTGTCATACACTTGTTTTTAAAGCCTCTATTGTGTGGAAAGAGAGAGAGAGATACTTCTGAAAACGACAGGCGGCTCATTGTGAGGCTCTGCAGCAAAAACTCCAACAGCTCAAGTGCCTTTTGTTTAAAATCTCTAATCAATACTCAATACGTGTTTCTTACCTTTCACGTCCTCGTCCTCCACGGTGGTGTTGCTGCTGTCTGACGACTCCTGGAGACCAGACACACTCAGTCAGTTTGGGTTGGAACATAGCAACAACATAGGCTGTTTATAAAGATGGACGACCTGCATGCACAGACCCTGCCCCGTCCATGTTAGTGGATGGGACATGGACCACACAAAAAAGTCCCTTCAGGTACTTCTTATCACACTGATGCTGCTGTTTCAAGTAAGAATGAATTACCTGCTATGTTAAAACATAAGAAGGTTGTAGTTTTTGTTGTTGTTTGTCAGTAAAAACTACAGAGGAAGGATGCAGTAAGATTATTTTGATGTGGATCCATGTTTTTTTTTTTACAGATTAAAATTCTAGTGGATTTAAATGTGTTTTCATGAGGGGCCTATTGGGCCTGTAGGCAGAGGCGTACGCTCTCTGAAATGCTGAGACTAACATTCAATCCAAATGTGGAAGATGTTGATGTTAATAACTGGGATGTTTTGGCAAAATTTCTGGATTGTGGGGGGAAGTGGAGATGTGTCGTCCATCTTTGTTTACAGTCTATGAGTCGCACATATAATTGTGCTGAACACACATGAAGACGCACATCAGAGAAGCGGTAAACACACAGTCGGGACACAGGCCAGCAGGGGGCATATTCACGTCTTCACAAAACTAAAGCTGAGAGGAGCAGAGACGCTTCAACACTGATTAATGTGGAATTAAACCACAACAGATACCAAACAAGGACAAAGTTCATTAGTCACAATCAGCTGCACCTCTGGAAAGGTAAAGCCAAACCATGCCTTCTAACCCCATCCCCCCCCGATTCCCCTCCTCAACAACAGTCCATATTCCTGAAAGCTCTTTTCTTCTTCTTCTACTGTGTGTATGTGTGTGCATCACAACGTGTGGACAAATGACGTCTGTCCTCCACAGGGCGCTCTTTCTTTTCATGTCAGTGGGATGTGCTCCATCCATCTATAGTATCTATACTAGCAATCAAAGGGCAACTGGTCGTCATAGGAAGGAGCTGCAACCTACTGGTCTGTCATGCTGGTCGGCTCACTCTTCACAAGCTTTCACCAGAGGAGAGGTCGGCTTCTAATTTTCCAATTAGCAGATTAAACGAGCCTAAATTCCCCTGCGTGTCGAGTTGAGAAACCCATTGACCCCATTAGCGGTGCAACACGTGCACGAAAAAGCTTCGCAAGCAAAAAGCACAAGAGCGGTTTTAAAGCCTTTTCAAAGATCTGCCTGTTACCTGCTGAGAAGAGTTTTTTTGAGAAAACATGTGTGAGGGAAATAAACAGAAACATCCTAGAGTGTGATTGCACCTCCAGCTTGTTTTCTTCTGTCTGATTCATAGAGACATTCTCTGTGACACATCACGTCTTATTAGAGCTTCTAATATGTGAGCTACTCTTTTATGATCCAGTCAAGTTTATGCTGTTTCACATCATGATTGACAGCTGAGACTGACGAGATGGCAGAAATCAAATCCAGGATATTTTGCCTTCATTTCTGGATGGGGGGGAAGAAGAGGAGATCCGTCGTCCATCTTCAGTGTTCAGTCTATGATTTAAAAGTTGTTGTGCTCACTCAGTTGAAAATGGAAGGTCCTCAGTTGCTCAGATGGATTGAACTTTGCAGGTGAGTGACATTGAGCTGCTCTAAACCAGCCTGACATACAAACTGTTCTCAGCTCAGTATTTGTCTTAATAACTTGCTAATTTCCTATGTAGCTGCTTGTTGTGCTGCTGTTATAACCAGTGGACTTTACTCTGAGGACGGACCCAACATTAAATGCAAAGATCAACGAGCTGTGACGTCAAACCTGCGTTTAGCTCAAAACCCAAGTTGTTTCCCTTCATCTCTGTCTCTCTCACACACACACACACACACACACAAACACATTCACTTTTACATGCCCCCCCCCCCCTGTTCTTCTCATAGTATAAAGTAATTTATCTGAGTTGTGTAATCTGTAGCAACACACACACAGACACGTGCACATACACATTAGTCAACCGATGCTGTGGTGCGCTCGCACAGATGCACGATGTACAGAGGGATCAAAAGGCAGGAGAAGATGAGGAAGAGGAGGAGAATGACAAAGAAGGTTAAAGAGCAGGTCAGGAGTGGGGAATGATGTGTACCTTTGTTCCGTCTATTGGATTATGGATGACGGTTGTCTGAGGTTCCTGCAGGAGGAGGAGGAGGAGAGATGGAATGAACGAGAGAAAGAAGAGAAAAAGGAGCGAGAGAGAGAGAGAGAGAGAGAGAGAGAGAGAGAGGGAGGGAGAGAAAAAACAAATTGCATAAAAAGAAAATGGCCGGGGAGGAAGAAGGAGGTGATATGAATGTTGGATGGAGAGAGGGTGCTTGTTAAGGTCGGTGGAGAAGAGAGAGGAGAGGGAAGAATCCTCCAAAGTGACAGAGTGGGTGGATGAGCTGAAACTGTAATTTGGAGTCCGTTTAGTTCTCTGAGGACTCACACACACACACACACACACACACCCTGAGGAAAGAGGGTTGCAATCAAAACTGTGACATTTTTTAAAACCTCGGTCTTTCCAGGGTTTTGCTGAACATGGATCTATTTCTGCGCTGCCCTGCTGCGCATGAAGAAATCAAAAAATGCCTCTGATGCCCGACAGTCAAAGGGACAAACATACATGTTCTAACACAGACAAACACCAACCTCAACATCTAACAAGACGCAGGCACAACCAGCGACAAGACTTCAGATGTCCCACAAGATGAAAACCAGCTTTACTTCTTCCTGTTATCTTCTTCTTCTGCCACCAACGTGTAGAAACTAAGTTATCACTACATTTATAAATGGCTTTTTCCAGCTTCTTCACCCCATCATGCACACACACATTCATACAGAGCTTCTATATCAGCACTTGTTCTATCACACAGTGTTCGTACACTGATGGCTCAAGGGTTAAGGGTTCAGTTTCTTGCCCAAGGACAATTGGGAATGCAGACTGGGATAGCTGGGGATCGAACCACCGACTTTTGAAGTTAGTGGATGACCAGCTCCACCTCAATAATCTCATCGTCTCGTATCTTAGATACCATTCCTACAAAGTTGCTTAAAGAAATTCTCCCCCAAATAACTTCACTGAATACTATCAATCACTATCATCAGGATATGTACCACATATTTGTACAGCCCCCCCCCAAAGGAGGTGACGCCTCTGTGATGACCGGTCATCAGCTGTCTCCCTGGTGATGATGGCGGTGTTGTCAGGGCAACCATCTCCCAGGGCAACGGGCACCGGTGGCAACTTGGGCGATGACGACGAGCGAGAACAAAGTATCTAAGGTTTGCAGATTCGTGGGAAGGGGGGCGCGCGCCGATGGCGTTGCATCATCAGACCTCACATTCACACTGTGGCTGTTCCAGGGATGTTCGGGTAGAGCAGCATCTTCAGGGGACTGATATCTGCGAGAAATTTGATGCAGATCCAAGTAAAAATCTGATCCCGTAAATGTAGATGTGCTTTAACTACTTCTACTATGAGCACTGGATTATTTCAGGTACTGACTCACTGCTCCACAGGAAAAACCTGTGGCAGTCGAAGGCAAAAGGCTGGACAGTTTGAAAATCTGTGGGCAGATCTTCATCCTAAAAATACCTCTGATCTGACTGAGATGTTTTCTCAGGCTCTCAGCCCGGCCGGCTAGTAAAACACGGGCAAGCTGAGGTATCTGCCAAAGGGAAGAGTAAATGAAAACTCTCTTCCTATTACATTTGAGTCCAAGAAACAAAAGCTAAGTTGTATTTAGTTGTATTCAGAATCAGGTTTATTGCCAAGCCAGTATTACTCGTACAAGGAATTTGCTGATGTGTGTTTGACATGTTCAGATACGTGCAGCGTGACACAGATATATATTTAGTGAGCAGGAGTCCCGAGGAGAAAACCCAAAGCTGTGTTTCATGTCTGGGTTGGTGAGATCATGACTGTGGCATCTAGGACTCAGTCACCAGTGATTTATTGAGTGTGGCTACTGGTCTGGTTGTCTCACTGGAATGATATAATGTGCTATTCTGACCTAATAATGTCACAATATGTGTCAGAGACATAGCGCTGCTCTCACAGACTTTAAAAAAACACGGTGCTGGAATGTTCAGAGACAGAAAACATGAATGAGCTTCTTTTTTTGTCGCTAATTGGACATAAACCATCTAATTTCATTTTGTGACTTAAAACACATTTTCTTAATGGAACTACACTGATATTCAGAAAACTACCGCTTATCTAAGTGAGTCTTTAAATGGCAGAGAGCAGCCTGGAGCCGCTCCGAGAGGCAGTTTGGCAGAAAGAGGAGAGCACGTGCTGTGAAGCTGTCGCGTCCTGTAGCTCTTCACCCTGAGTGATTAGCGGCGCATTCGTGCAACACTGTGGATAATTTGAGTCACAGAAAAAAAGAGCGAGGATCTTTATATACAGTCCGTGGCGAGGATGCAGATCTTTACAGTTTGTAATCGTGCCTCACGCAGCTCTTTTGTGCAGTGGAAAATGTAGATAGGACGGACTTTGGATCACTACAATAACATGAGGTGCAGAGTGTAGCCCAGTTTAAACAATCCTGTGATGTCTAAAGCCTAAAGTACAAGATTTAAATGTTTGCAGTTCATCATCCATCCTTCCATCCATTATCTATACAGCTTATCCTCTGAGGGTTGGGGCAAGTCCCAGCTGACATGGGGTGAGAGGTGGTGTCTCCTGTTAACCTCAATCTGCATGTTGGACTGTGGGAGGAAGCTGCAGTACCTGGAGAAAACAGACATGTGGAGAACATGCAAACTTCTCACAGAAAGACCCCAGATCTGGGGGGGGGGGGGTCTTCTCGCTGTGAAGCGTCAGTTGCTACCCTCACAAATCACTTGGACGATGCTTAGTAAGAATCTAGCTCCAGGTTCTGAACTTTCCTCCCAGCTGTAAACATGGATTCTCTCTCCGTGACCATGTGCCAGGAACCCGGGAGCATGCAGGTTCTGATTCCAGCCAATTTCACAGATTTCCACGGCATCAACAGAAGAGCAGGGGTTCTCTGAAGTCAGCTGGTGTGCTGTTTGGCTGGAAGGACAATCTGCAGACCTGTGGATGGTCACGCGGTGGTGGTGGTGGGGCGCTTGTCCACAGAGGCACAAATAGGAAGGAGGGGGTAAATCGCACTGACAGTCCTGGCAGGCATTGGCTGCCTCTTCCCGTTTGGCAAACAGAAAATGACACGGCTGCAGCGTATCACCGAGTGCATCCCCACCTGCCAGGGGGGTTCGAGACGTTACGTGTTGCCACGACAGCGGCGATGGCAAACATCGACCACCACCCAAAAAAGACAGACAAGAGAGGAGGTGAAGAGAGAGGGGAGTGAGGCAGGAGGGAGAGTTAGGGTCCTGAGGAGGTGGGACAGACCGACACACACACACATGTACAGGTGAGGGAGGGTGAGGAGGTAAATACCAGAGCAGGTGAAGGGGTGTTTCCTTTGGGGCTGGTGACTATGCTGTTTTTGGTGCTGTTTGTCTGGGGCTGTGCAGGAGAGGAGGAGAGGGAGGAGACACAACAAGAGTGTTAACAACGGCCAGAGGTGTGTGTGTGTGTGTGTGTGTGTGTGTGTGTGTGTGTGTGTGTGTGTGTGTGTGTGTGTGTGTGTGTGTTAGAGACATCCATCCTCAATGATCTAAAGCAGGTTAATGCTCCCACAAACCTTTTATCTGACCTCCCAGGTTGGCCGATCAGTCACTTTTCTGATGGCGTTACGTGATGGATAAGAATCTAAACATTATTGAAACTAAGAATTAATCAACCATTAAGAGTCGATTTTTTCCCCTGTCTGTCAACTGTGGATGGATTAACCACATGGAATCAGTTACTTCTCTGATGTGTGATGGACAAGAGTGTAAAAATTGGAACTATTAATCAATTTCAGAGTCAATGAATTGAGGAAATTACAAATTAAAACAAATAATTAAATCCTCAACATGAGCTGGACCTGGATCAGCAGAAGATGAATGGATGGATTCACCAACTGAATAAACTCTGATGGTGTTACGTGATGGATGAGATTCTGAACAAGCCAATGAGGCACAGTAAATATGTGTGAGTGTAGATGGCAGACAGCAGCAGCAGCAGTGATGAAAGGGTTTTGTAAAACATGAATTCACATGAGCGATCTATAATCGTGAGGGACGCCACGTGTTGACATCACCTGTGACTTCCGCTGCTTTGCATTTGTCCGTAATGAACCTCCTTCATCAGCCTCTATCAAATGTTGCTTTGAAGACCACACATCAAAGAGCGGTGGCTTCTTTTAAACCTTTATCACATCTGCATTGATTGAATCTACATGACATCCATCGTGAAAAAACCCGCTTCAGAGAATACTCTTGAGTCGTGGGCGAGGAGGTGAATCACCCAAGTGACTCGCTGTGAGGAGTCCGCTGCTGTGAGAGAGATTTTAATCAAGGAGAAGTTTTATATCGGAGCCGTTTCATTTCTCCGAGATGAGGAGGTCGACAGAAGGGTCGGATTATTTAATGCCCCATTCAGCCGTTATACGGTGGGAACGTTAAAAGCGAGAAAACATTTAGCAAATTCAAGGACGTCAGGCGAGGTCGATTTAAGACGTTTCAATGTTTTATAATTTTGATACATACAAATATAAGTATATTTACCTAATTCATAATTCTGACATGTTAAAACCTTTGGATACCAAGACAATAATGATTAATTTATTTACCCAAAGATATTTAGTTTACTGTGAAATCTAAATGAAAAGTGTTTAAATAGACCTGGACCCGGATAAACAGCAGAAACCCAGTGAATGGATGAATATATGAAAACCCATTAAATCATTTGTTAATTGTCCAGTTCAGTGATGATGGTGTCGAACAGCGACACTGATTCACACTCACTGAATTTGTAGCAGTTTGACAAACTGACTTGCAAGATGGACAGGAAGTGTGTGTGTGTGCGTGTGTGTGTGTTTGTGTGTGTGTGTTTGTGTGTGTGTGTTTGTGTGTGTGTGTTATAGGAGAAGAGAGGAGAGGAGACAAAGAGGAGCTTAAACATCAGCACACACAAGTGCAAAAACACAAAATACACACATAGCAGCCAGGAAAATAAAAGCTGGTGTAAGCTGACAGTAAGATGACACCCCCACACCTTCTCACACACACACACACACACACACACACACACACACACATTCAACCAACCAAAGCCGTCATAAGCCGTCACTCCGCTGCCTCGGCCCCCGACAGGCAGGAACAGGAAATGTTTTCCTCAGCTCAGCAACGATTAGCTGGTGAACTCGTCTGCAGGATGAACTCATGTTTAATGAAGTGTCTCGATGACGGCACATTGAAAGCAGTGGATATACTTCAGTTCACACAGCCAGAGGTCGTGTGTGGAGAAGTGTTTGACACGTCTTCACAATTTCAACACAGTTCCAGGAAGTTTCCAGGGACCAGGAAGGGGAACGTGGGTAAAAGTGTCCACAGGGGGGGGCAAAGACATCAGTGCACAGGGAGAAGAGTGGGGCCGCAGGAAAAAGGTCAGGGGACAGGGACAAGAGGGTTAATCAGGGCAGAGGAGAGGAAAATGAGTTGGGAGTCAAATTCCCTTCCAATTCACTTCACCTCAGTGCTTAAAGGAGGACTCAGGAGCAATGATGCTCCCACCAGGGTTGCCAGGTCTGTGGTTTTCCCGGGGAATTGGACTACGCGGGTTGAATTTGTTGTCTGCCGGTTGGTTATACCTGTGTTTGCTCTAAAGAGATCAAGTTAAACCTTCTTAAATGATTTTAATTCTCTATCGTTTGCCCATTTACACAAAGCGCACAAACTAAATTATTACATTTTTACCTTCTCTTCCATTTTTCCTCCTCCACCTGCCTGGATAACATGAATTTACTGTTTATACGTCATTTGCATTTTCTAGAGTTAGTGCAATTATGTCATTTGCGTATATATTGTGAGAAACCTTTATTATTAAAAGGTTGTGATAAGGTGTTTTCAGCTGAAATAAGGTGAAGTTATCCAGACAGGAGGAGAAGGGAAAACAGAAGCCAAAGTAAAAACTAATAATTTAGTCACCAAGTTCACTGAGCTATATTTTATTTATGATAATAAACTGTGTCAGATAACGAGGTCATTTAAGGGCCTTGGATAAAGAAATGTTTTTTAATGCTGCTACACTGAGTTCTGGTTTTATTTATTCAGCAGTTTTTTTTCACGCAGACCTGGTAACCCTGTCTTCCACCTCCCTATTCTTTAACTCTCACTTTTTTGAGTTTGAAGCTTCTGCATCTTCTCGTCTCGACCAAAGAGTTCTGTGTTAAAACTACAAGCACGAGCACCTGTTCTAAAAAAGCAGCCCCTGACAGATCTGGAGCAGCGTCCCTGGAGAAACTGATGGAAACATCCTGCTTCCATTACATCCTCAGAATAATGTCAGGGTGAGTCTGGTGGCAGTGCACTCTGCAAGGACCAACACTGGGACTCCTGCCCAGCTTCTTCTGTCGCTGAAGTACTGTATAAGGTACCTGTCTTTATTAATTAGAGGTGTTCTGATACCAATACCAGCATCAGAAATGTCTCTGATGCTGCTGAAAATGCCGGGTCGGGCGAATCTATGTGACCAATTTGATACCACGTCTTGAAAGTACGTTCGTTTCAATCACATAAAACTGGAATTAACTTTTCCAAGAAACCACTGGCAAGTACTGTTTAACTTCTGGCAGTGTAGCGTTAGCCTGAGCTGCTAATATCTCAGCAATTTGGAAACACTTCACGTTGGAAAGACCCCCCCAAGTAAAACAGCGACGTGCAACATATGTGAGACGTCAGTGTTAAATTCACTTCTATTTAAAGGAAGTAGTTGTTGTGTATTCGTAGATTTATTTACTGTTCCTTTTTCAATTATGACTGTCAAACTAGATAATAAAAGAAGTTCTATGATATTTATTCTCTGTGATATCATCACTTCCATACAGAGTAAGTATACAGCTGTTAATATAGTCAGTTTAGTCCAGGTATCGGAACATCTTTATGGGAGTTTATGAGAAGTTAAATATTCAGTTTCTGTTACAAACATGTAAACTTTATAACTTCTTGAAAATATTCTCCAGACAGCTGTTTTAATATAAGTGTTTCACGAATGAGGCGCCGCTGTGTCCCAGGTGAATTGTGAAGGGAAGGAGACTTGACTCCACCGATGAAATAAAGTAAGGGGCAGCGAAAAGGTGAATGAAAAACAAACAACGGTTCACCAGAGGAGAGAGGGAGCAGAGAAAGGAATCACGGGGGCAGATGCATAAGTTGCATGCTCACCATATACTGAACAGTCGAGCTGGACTTGCGTTTCTGTCCTCAGGCGATTGATGGACGGACGGATGGATGAATAGATGGATGGATGGCAGAAGAAAGTGGGGGTGGGGGGTAAAGTGACCATTGACAACAAGTGAATGTACTGATACACAGAACAGAAGAGAACTTGTCAGACTAAACCAAAACTTGCAACGCAGTCTTCAACAGGAAGGACGAGTAATTGACTCAGAGAAGTAAGAGTTCAAAGCGAAGGAGGGGAGGTGCACGCAGTGGGAGAGGAGCAGGGGTCTGAGAGGAAGTCATCAGGAAAACTGTGACCCAGTGTTCTTCTGTCAACACATTCACAGCATTTGGGGCAACAGAGAAGAAAGAGGAGCAAGAGAAGGAAGTTTATACCAAAGAATTCCCCCAGAACTCATCTTAAATTTAAAATCTCTAAATAGCTGTTCACTGTAGCATGTGTGTATTAATAAGTTATCAGCACAATTTGGGGACGTGGGTGCATGTGAGGACGAAAAATAAAGTGGGAAACAGACCCAATCTGGTTTTGGTTCAATGCATCTGAATGCTACAGATCAAGATGTCAGTGTAGAGCGACACTGATTGAAAAGCTGAAGGGAGCAGCAGTAGTTGGCAGCATCGTGTGGCTGAAGGTGGCGAGAACTTAGGGTCCGTTTGCATGGAGCCGGTGCTCGATCTGAGAAATGTCAGGTGCCGTTAAGCTTGAGTGACCCAGCGGGGGGGGGAAAGAAGGAGGACGGGCCGAGCAGAGGAGGTCAGGGTCGCCAAGAGAACAAGAGCACATGTGCAGGGAGGTGAAAAGAAGAGAAACAAGGGAAGGGGGGGGGGGGAGCAAAGCAGGGACTGAAGAAGACGCCTTTAGAAAAGGTTTGGGGCGAGTGTGTGGGGAGCCTGTTGCTAGGCGATGAGTGTGCCGCAGTGGAAGCAAGCGTCTATTTCTGTCGTCTGAGTTTCCAGGGTCCAGACTGGCAGCTATTCCTGGAACCACAGTCACATTCCCTGCTGAACCGACTGAGCAAGGGGGGGGGGGGGGGGGGGGGCTTCGCACACACACACACACACACACACACACACACAACACGCACTGCTGCACATGCACATGAGCAAATCACACATGCAGACACCCACGCTTACGCACACTCTCTATGTGCAGGCTTGCTAACACCCCCGCTTTCATTCTCCTTTAGAACTGACAAATGAGATGTATTAACACACACACACACACACACACACACACACACACACACACACACACACACACACACACACAACATATACAGAAACACACATCTGTATGTTCACATGCATGTGCACAAACCTCTACTTAATATGATGTAAAACGCTGAGGGACAAACATGTTAATTTGCATTTACACCATGTTCCGCACTTTGTTGCACACACACACACACACACACACACACACACACACACGCAATCGTGAAAGCTGTGTGTGGGATGTGTTGCTGTAATGTGTGCGTGCACGAGCGTGGGATGGTGAGAGATCTTCATTAAGGGATGGGCAGGAATGTGGGGTTAAAGACCAGATGGGGTGAGCAGGAAGAGGAAGCACTGAATGAGGAGGAAGAGGCAGAGATGGAGGGATGAGAGGGAGAGGAAGTGATGAAAAGAACGATTGTGGGGGGGGGGGGGGGCTGACAGATGGTTACATTTAATAATGGAGATGGAGAGGTGGCAATAATGAGCTGAATAATGCTGAATCAAAATAAAGGGCTTTCAGAGGGATGTGCTAGTTGAGGCTGATACATGGACTTACAGGAAAACCTGCGTGCACAGATACGAGCCCAGAGCGGAGCTGTGGCTTTTAACAACAATTATCTGTGAACGTCTTTACTTTAAACACCTGAAACAAGGAGTTTAAACACATGACCTGTGGATAAAGTCCAGAGAATTGTGTGTCGTCTACATGTTTGGCTCCACTTTTTCGCTGGAGGTGAATCCAGCGGCGGATCCCCTTCTGAGTTCAGATTCTCCAGACTTTCTGCTGACTTTATACTCAGAGGCCAAGAGGAGAAAGGAGAAAGTCTGCAGATACTCTTAGTCACTTTGACATTTGCATTGCACACGTGCACCTCCTCCAGAGAAAGTGCGGAGACTCTCTGGAGTTCAGTGCATGTGTGAAAGCAGCTTTAGTGTTTCACACTCCAATCCAACAGCTCCGATACTGATGCACAATATCTGAAAACAACACCTCAGTATTCCCATATATCACAAGACACACACATCCGATCAGATCGAGACGGACGCAACATTAATGAGAACACGCGTTGAAAAGAGTGAGATTAGCCAGAAAGAAGCAGATAGTGGAGCTGAGGGAGGATGAGGAGGCAGGAGTGTGCAGCTCTGGGGAGTGAGTGAGAGTCAAGAGGAGACTGAAGAGTGTGATGACTCTTACCTTGACATCTGCCTTTTTGTTGAGCAAGGACTTCGCTGCTGCAATGACAAGCACAGGCAAAACAAGTCGATCAGAGCCGAGAAAAAAGAGCAGGAACAGAAAAGTACAGCAACAAGGACTGAGTGTTTATCCGTGAAGCTCAATATCTGCTTTAAGCTCCATTAGAGACTTCAGAGATTAGATCTACTTCACTTGATTTGAGTTTTCATTGAGTCGTAGCTGTGCTTTAAGTGTTTAAAGGAGACATATGATGTTTGATCAGTTTCTCTTTCCTCTACTGTCAAATAGTTTATTTGTGCATGTACAGGTTCTGCAAAATCTGCTCCTGAATCTCCTGAAACACCTCATCAGAAGTCCCGTCCATCCTTTCAGGTGTCCTACATTTGCATAATGCACGGCTAACGGCTAGTCTGACACAACAAATTAAAATCATCATCAACCTGAATACGTAGAAACCTCAGAGAGACGCACATGTGAGGATCCCTCTCCCCGGACGGACAGAGGTGCAACAGATAAGAAAGAGTCGGATACTGATGTGAGTGATGTGTGAGTTCAGTGTTTTTCCTCCCAGTGATGCTGTGCAGCTAAAAATAACTATTGTGCCATTGCTGTTAATCAATATGGTACAAAGCTCATTATGCAACCATTGTGCAAGTGATTGAATATCACTGGCACCACTAGACAGACACGTGAGAGTGATGTCTGGGCTTTTATAGGAGTAACAATCCAATGCTTTGTCAGGGAAACAAGTTCGATTCTCGTGCCAAGTGGCCCGCGAGGAAGCCTGAACAAAGATGGCCGCCTCTCACGGCAGTCGTGCGAACCCGACTGTAAGCCCTGTCTTAAAGAGCCCTGTGGGGACCTTAATGAGGATTAGTCCGCCAGTCTGCTCTCTAATGAAGGGTAATGAGGAAGAGGGTGAGGCAGGAGGGTTGGAGAGGAAGGACGATCGCTGCAGAGACGCTCCTCTGACGAGCGTAATACCCATAATCCCTCACAACAGTGGAAACTGCGTGCAGACGGCACGCCACGGTCTGCGGGGCCTTCAGCGTGACTGCACAGCTGAAGCACGCAAACCAAGGTGGTCCAACTGCATTAGAGGGAGGCGAGTTCATCCAGAGGGGCCCCGAAGATAAGAGCCCCGCTCCCAGTGATGTCCGTGAGGATGTAGAGGGAGGAGCAACACTTAGGAGACGCCAGATGTTGACGAGATCTAACGAGCAAATGAGTGCATTTGTTACAGCTTAAAAGTTGATCCTGAAAATGCACTGAAGAAAAGAGCCTAGAGGAAGTTAGATTTCATAGGATGGGGCCTGGGTTTCTTATTTTTACCTCTGATATATTAAATTAGCCACTGAATAAAGTTGGCTGTTTATATAAGAGATTAAAAAAAGCTTTTTCTCTTTTTTAAATATGAATAGGTCTGTATTTTTAGTGTGAGACCACATCAGTATTTATAGAGTCGCAGAAAGCATTGTTTTACATCATTGATGTTATTTGAGGACGCGTGTCTGTTACAGACCTGAATCCGTCGGCTCTACAGCGCGAGAGCAGTTTGGGAAATGAAAGAACCAATCAGCTGCTGGCGCTCGTCCAGACTCCGCCTCTCCCTCTCTTACCCCACATCGGGACCTTTTAAGGGGCTGAGTGCAATTTCAGGTCTAATCAGATTCTATCACATCAGCTTCCAGCCACATTATATAAAGAACTATTTCTGGTGGGATTCATTTATTTATTTATTTATTATATCTCTGTCTCGTTCTCTTTTTCTTTCTCTCCCCTCCTCTGTCTCTCGGCCTCAACAAAAAACCTACTGTACCACTTAAGTATTAATATAATTATTTTCTCTTTTATTATTATTTCTTTCCTTCAAGATTATTATGATTATCTTATTATAAGATTATTGTTCTAATTATGACAATATTGTTGTAATAATAATATTATCATAGTGATTATTATTATTATACGATTATTAGCATTGTCATATATATCATATTTTCTTGATCCTCTATCCTTATGTTTACCCCCACATTATTATTATATAGAAAACACACAAACACACACACTCTCTGTCTGTGTGCATTGTTCTTGTCCTTGGGTTGTTTTGTCAATGTCTTCTCTCTTGTCCTGATAAATAAAGAAATAAATAAAAACGAAGCCTGAATTCCGTGAGAATTTCTTCGTTTCAATTCCTTTGCTGTTCAGTGAATTCTTCTGGGGAAGCGAGAGGACATTTTAAAGTCATTCATGTCGTTCCCACTTATTTTCACAGTAGTAAAATATATCCTCATGAGACAAGATATAACTCAAGAGTGAGACAATAAAGACATACTGATACAGACACAGCATGTACACTGTCCTACTCCTGACTATCCTGACTTTCTTTTTTACTTTCTTTTTAGTTTTCTGCCTCGGTGACATCGTATCTCACGCTTGAGGGGAAGTCTGCATATTCAGAAGTCAAGGACGGAGCAAGAGGACGTGATAAAGAGGAAGTGGAGGGGATGTGACAGCGGCGTGAACGTGCACGGTTCCCTCCTCAGTCTCCTTCCACAGGCCGGTTGTTACTGAGGAGAAGAAACGCGGTCAGAGAAGTGTCAAGTTCACTCTCTCGTATTCCCTGACGGCTTGGTAGAGGAGGGGGGGGGGGGATATGAAAGGAGAGCAGAGGAGAAGAGAAAGAAGAGGAGGGATGATGAAAGTGTTTTACTGTGCTCCTTCCAAACACCATTATTCTGTCAAAGTGTCAAAGTGGAGTTTCTACTCAAGGCTGCTAACAATGGTTTAAATTCCAGTGATGATGATGAAATCTCAGGAAACCTGAAAAACAATCAAACAATCAAACGTTGCTTAATTCAACCAGAAGGTGAAGAAGCAGTGGGTGCTCCTTACCTCGCCACAAATTACACATGAAGCAAGAAGAGAGAGGAGGAAGAGATTAAAACAAAAAAAGCATCACTGAGAAATTCCCACTAAAAACATTGCAGGATGCACGACTGCAAGAGCGAAGCAAGGGGGGGGCGTGGACTCGCATGAAGAGTCAGAGATGATCACATGAGATGTAGACGTTGGCATCTGGAACTGCACCAAGCTCCTGAAGGGACCTTTTCAGGTGCAAGGACTTTTTTTGTAGTCTCTTAGTTTGAGAGCAGGCTTCTAGCAGGCTTTTCAGATTTTGAAATGCTTTCACTCGACTAGCCCCAGCTTGTAATTAGAATTTGCTCTGCTTGTGCTCAAACTGTGGGCCTGTCACTCAGATATTTCTCTGTGCTCCCAAAACACCTGTTTTTGAGGATTTCAGAGAAGAGCTGAAGCTGGAGCGCAGGAAATCTTCCCAAGCCACAAAATCTTTGAGCACAAAAACACAATTTGGGTGCAAGCAGAGCAAATGGAAGCACAAGCAGAGGCTGTGTGAGTGTGAGTGTGAGCGCAGGGCTTTGAGTGACAGCATCACAAGATCTGAACATGCATACATGATTATGGACGTTAGATCAAGGCTCCAGTAAGCCAGCGAAGCGGGAGGCGGTATAAATATTTGATTGAAGCCCAATGGAGGCTGAGGGACACAGCGAGGACAGTGGAGTCCCAGTGGGCCAAAGAAACAAGGACGCTGCTACTACGTCTGTCTCCTCAGCTCAGTGCGAGACTGTCACGTGAAGCTCTTTGTCATTTAACGCCCGCGGTTCAGTCCAGCAGACCCAGAGCGATCACATTAGGTTCACGTTCATGTCCTCAGCCTCTACTGTGGCACAGAATCTGAGAGATTGTTGGTGAGCTTGAATTTAACTGTAATCAAGTTGCTCCAATTAAAGAAAAAGAGCAAACAGCCTTTTCCAGGAATAAAGCTCAGAGAAGCTGAGCTCACTGGTGAAGGCAGCCGAGGATGTGGCAGCGTCATTCCTCTGACCGAACAACAGCTACGGGCGAGTAAATAAAACTCAAAACACGTAAATAAGACTCAGGGGATGTTGCTCTGTGTGAGGTCATAAAGGTTACAGCCTTAACAAGCTGATATGGCCATCGGGTAAACAGTGTCTCTGCAGTTTTAATTTCAGTCCTGTTAAAATGGTTTAAATCCACTTTCTTTAAACTTTCAACACACCAGAAGATTCTCTGTGATTTCTTCAGAGAACAATTCATGGATCTGGATATGTACTGTTTACAGAATGCAGAGTATGTGGGAGCAGCTGAGGGACACATCCTCAGTGCGTGAATAGTACAAAAGCATGTTTGACTTCATGAGAACCAGCCCAATCTTGCATCGTCCACAGCGTTCACCATGCACCACAGTGCTGCAGCGCATGCACCAGTCCAGTGCCCCATGCAGCATTCACCATCAGCTCCCTGGGCCGTTCCATCCTTTAAGGGACAGGGGTGAACTTTCCAGTGTCATTGTCAGACAGAGAAAAGAGAAACGAGAGAGAGAGAGAGAGAGATAGAGGGGAGATATATGAAATGATGGTGGAGAGAGAGGGCGAGTGGGAGCGATGCTGGTGGAGTTGCAGAAAAGAAGAAGTGACCTGAGAGGTAGAAATGACAGATAACAGGGAAGGAACATGGAGTAGAGTGATGTGAGGGAGGTGAGGTGGGAGGAAAAGAGAACGAGAAACAGAGGGACAGGACAGAAGTGTGGCTGAGTCCAGGCCATGCTCTGTGCTCGCTTGTGGAGATGAAGATGAGGGGATGAACACGGGTCAGCCAATCAGATGTGAGACAGGAGGTGACATGGAGATGACAGCAGTAGCTCGGCTTCCATCGTTTACATCATTTCAGATTTAAGAAATAACAAAGATTAATATCTCTCCATGACTGCAAAAACAAATTCTTCTTATTCATAAAGAGATCAAAAATAGGAATAGAAGCAAACTGGTGATTAAAACTGTGAAGGTTTGAAATATGGCTTTATCTTAATATCTTAACATCCCAGATAAGCCATGGGATTTGCTCAGCCTTCCTCGGATAAAACCCAATAGTCTTTCCTAACACAATATTAATTAGCTCCGATGGAATCCTAGCTAATGCTGCTTCTGATGATGAGACGCTGGGTGGTGTCGTTAGCGACGTGGTCAGCCATCATGCTCTGAGCGCCCATGCTGAGGAAGGAGTGAGGAAGAGGAGAGAGCAGATGAAAGAAGAGGAAGACCAAAGAGAGGGGGACAGAGAGAGGTGGCATGCCCCTGGGTGAGCCACCGTGCTACCTTGTTCCACCAGCCCTGCGGTGGTCCCGGCGGCTGCAGCCACTGCCGCCGCGGCCGCCGTGACGGAGGCCGGAGCGGTGGTCTGCCTGCTGCCCACTGTTAAAGAGTCCAGCACCGGGCACGCAGGACGAAAGAGGGTTACGAGGAGAGGAAGAGAAGAGGAAGAGGAGAAGGAGGAGGAGTGGCATTTAGAAAGAAGGGTGAAGGAGGTGAGAGGCAGAGGGAAGAGAGAGCAGAGGTGAGACACGGCTCATTAGTTCAGAGTGGGATTAACACAAACAAACAACAGATTCTGTCACAGATGAATCCGCTGCTGTGACAGAAGAGAACAACGTCAGGGTCACAGATCTTAACTCTCAGCAGGGACGTTTTCAAAGGCTGCGATTTGTCTCCCGTTAATTTAGCAGAGTTTGTTGTTTTATACATGAAGCAGGAGATTGTTCGGGTCACACTCGTTCACAGCAACAGGAACATGTCTGAATATCTGACTCAGAGAAGACCAGGGTTTCTGCAGGTGTCAACAAGTTAAAAACGTTGTAAGACCTCATTGAATGAAGACGTGTGTCAAGTAGGACAGACATGAGGGAATATCAATGTCTCTTTTTTGTGTGCGTTTGTGTGCGTTGTGTGCGTTTGTGTGCGTTTCTCTGTGCGTGTCTGAAAGCAGCTTAAGAGAAGTAAACCTGGAAACACCACGTTGTCTCTCAAACTACAGACAGTTGGTCTCTATAGCTTCTATTGGTCTTGTTTGTAGTTTTATTACAGCGTTCTAACATCTGTATCATTGAGAAAGAACTACAACACACAGAGACATATGCATCCCGCCCAAACATTTTAAAGCGGGATGGAAGTAGAATTAAAAGAACGTTAAAATAATTAAGACCAACATAAACATATTCAAGATCAAGTATCTTTTATGGCCTAAAATTCAGATGATTAAATTCAAGGTGTTTTTACACGTTTTGTAGACCGAGCAGAAACCCTGTTCACATTTGAGTTCTCACATGAGTTCCAGAGAACTTCAGGAACTAGTTTGCACTTCAGTGAAAGTCTGAAAGCAGCTTATGACCCGAAAGCAGTGTTACTGTTAAATGATGATGATGATGATGATACAGAGTTTAGACAGCGTTAGTAAATGTTGCATACAATGTGCTCACTAAACACTAAATGTGTGGCTTCACTGGAGATATTTACTCTCGGGGTATTTCATTCCACAGCTTAAAACTTCATCTAAACTTCATCTATATAAGATTACAGATGCTGTGACCAGAAGACCTTACACCTCGACTGAGTCATAATCTACAATGAGAACATAGTGACCCAGTGAGGCGCTGATGGCAAATTATTACTGAAGCTCTGTCTCTTATTCATCGACTTTTTAGCTGATGACCTCGCACTGGAAATGGATGCAGGAGAGAGAGCGAGAGAAAAGGTGTTGGGGTCAGCGTGTGTGTGTGTGTGTGTGTGTGTGTGTGTGTGTGTGTGTGTGTGTGTGTGTGTGTGTGTGTGTGTGTGTATTTGCCGTTGAGAAGCTCACAGTGTCAGAGAAGCCGCTGTGACTCATGTTTTCTGAAGCAACATGCTTGCACACACAAACAGGAATCACACACACACATTTCTACTGTATATGTGAAATACAGATGTACTGGACATGAACAGTGGTCGTGACTCATTAAAACAAACTGAAGGAACTACTTTGGATTCTTCGTCACCTCCAATTAATAGAATCTTCCTCAAAGATGAATATTTTACAAATCGTCTCCACAGAAATTCAGACTTCTTGTTGCATCTTAAACGCTAAGATTGAAACGTCTCATTGAGAGAAACTGATGAATCCCTTTTTATTCTGTAGATACTGGAATGTTTGGATGCAGTGAATCAGGTTTGATTTCTGACTAAAGACAGTTGTTTGTCAAAGATTCACTGAGGCACAGATTTGATGCCGTCTGTCTTAGATTAGAGCGGAGATATAAAACCTTGAAGAAAGTGTCAGCAAGTACAGAAATATACACAAATGCAAAGACAAGAACGGAGACAAAAACACGTGCACAGCTTTCTGCTCAGGTTCAGTGTCTCCCCACGTTTTACCACAGCAGCTACTTCCATGTAGGAGGTTGTGTATGTTCAAGATCGAGTGAATTCAAACGTGGTTACATGAGGGGACTCAGATTGTTTTATTTCCTCATTAAGGAAGAAGAAGCACTTGAATTAAAACGAGGGAAACACTGAAGCTGCACTGAGATGAAATGAAGATGTGATTTTGCTTTTGAAAGCTTGCTCATGTAAAAGTATGAATAAAATAGGTCTCTGTGGTGAAGGGACACATCTGGGTCTGTCACACAATGTTCACTGTTACCAGGGTTTACAAAGCACATGCCACCATCTTGGAAGAACAGATCGTCCAAAAGAAGAAACTGAAAAACTGTCTTTTTAAGTGTGTCTCCTGTTTTAAAATGATGCTCTTTTAACTGCTGAAATCCTCAGCCCCTGTGATTGTGGCTGAAAAGACTTTGTCATTTTAGGTTTTAGGTGAAATATCACTTTTAAGAGTCTGAATCCTCCAACATGGCGGCATGTTGCTTAAATTAAACTGTATAAAATTGTGAGATTCTCTTATTTCGCTTCGTCTTTAAGTACTTGGCATGCAGACAAATTCAATTCAAAATTCCATATCGGCCTACGTCAGTTCACAGATGTGAATGGTAGATTTATGATAATGGTGGAATATAAGAATTGTGTCCAGGAAACACTCACCAGAGAAATTTCGAGAAACCAGCATGGTGGTAAGAATGGCCCCCTGCGGAGAAAGAAAAACAAGAAGAGCAGTTCAATTTCAAACATTTGAACTGGTGACATAATGCTTTTGACATTTCTATTAAAAATAAACATCGATTGCACTTCTCGCTGTCACTGACGATTCAAGTTTTTAAGCTGTTCCAAATTCAAAGCAAAGGTCTTTCCTCGGAAAAAAATCCCCACCCACACGAAAACCCAAAACTTGAATTTTATCAGCAGAAAATCAAGAAGGAACAAGAATAGAACTCAGTAGAGCGAATACACCCGAGGCTCCAAATCACACACTGTTACACACTGATACACACAGATATCAGTCCTCTAAATCGACCTGATCAAGATCCATGATCCTTTCCACACTACATCCAAGTTTTGTGGAAATCCGTCCGGTAGTTTTTGTGTAATCTTGCTTCCACACACAAACAAACGTACGGGGGTGAAAACAGCTCGGTGACGTAGAACCACCGACGCTGTTTGACCGACAGATGATCTCTGAAATGTGAAGCGTGCAACGTTCACCAGGAAAGAGCCACATGAAAACACTTGAGACGACAACAAACGCTCCTCTTCCAAGCTGCACACGTAAACTACCGAGACCTGTTTACTCCTCTTTATATTTAATATTGATGCATCAACAACTGGGGCCAGACGGGCAGAGAGGGAAGTTTATTGGGCTATAAAACGGCACTGGGATGCAAATAGACCAGAGCTGTGGAGGCTGATCATTTACTTATGATCTAATTAGCTGATATCACTGCACCATAACCACAGCAAAGTCAGTCCAGTCCCAGCAGAGAGGAGCTGGGATGAAAAACACCAACGAACACGGGTGTAAGTTTGTCAGTTTGGAACATAGCCACTGGTATTTCTTAGCTGCGGAGATGAGACCACAGATGAGACAACTCTGATTCAGCAGATCTTAAATCAGTTCAAATCTTAATAATATAATATAATAATATCTTTACAGTGGAGACGTCAGACGCGATTATATGAATATGAAAACTTGAAGATTAACAACAAATATGTGTCCATAAATAATCGTATTTTTTCATATAAACTAAGAACTCAGGTCGGAGGGTCGAAGTGTGGGAGGTAAGAAGCTTGAGGGGAAGTTGTAACTCGAAGTGTAGGAGAGTTAAATGTAAACTGTGAATATATGTAATCTGAATTCTATTTTAAATATCCTACAGGGTTACACCACACTAATGCGTCACTAAGGGATATTTCTGGTTATGTACTGTATCTACTGTATGAATATACTGGTGTATATCCTCATAAATTTGTATTTTTTGCAAATCTAAATTGATGCACATTCGTTTGTGTATGTTTACTGTAAGTTTTTATGATTTTATTAGCAATTCTTGTTGTTTACTGTGTAACTCAATGTCTGGCGTCACCGGCGCTCATGTCCTTTAGCGACAGAGACAACTGGTTGGTGCTTGTTGGTCGACCGGTCCAACGCTCGCCACCTGTGTCTCTGCTTCCAGTTTGCCATGTGCTGGTATGCGAGCCACGCCAGGACCGGCCAAAAGCAGCAGGGTAACAGCCACATGCTCAAATAGCTTAGCTGTTGTATCGGTGTCAGCACTAAATCAGTGTCGGGAGGAAACGACGCATGTAGGAAACGTGGGAGCCGGTAAAGAAAAGCACTGATACCTATAACGCGTCGTCTCCGTTCCACACGTTTTATCGCTGAACGTTGATCGGATTACACATTTACACATCACAAATATTACCGGACAAAAGGAGGAAGTGATGCTTCACGAGCCCGAAATGATGTGAAACAACAGAAACAGAATAAAGCTGAGGGTTGATTGAGGGTCGAGGGCAAGTTTACAAACTGACCTTGAGTTTCCTCCTGGCGTTGAATTTCTTCAGGCACTCCACGGTCTCCTGTCTGTGCATCATGGACGCCACTGTGGATCGTTGCTGGAGGGAGGAGGAAGGAAAGGCAGAGCAGGAGAAGGATGGAGAGGACACACAGAGACAACAGGAGGAGGACAAAGAAAATAGGTTTGTCCAGGTTAGATGCTTTTAGGTGCAGCAGTGTAACAAGTTGTGTGATCACGTCTGTCTCGAGCGGGGGACACTTACGCAGACCCATGGGTGCTTGAGGGCCTCCTGAGCTGTGATCCTCTTGGCTGGGTTGATAGTGAGCATCTGGTTGATCAGGTTCTTGGCCTCTGGGGTGACCGTGTCCCACTCAGGAGAAGGGAACTGAAGACACAAACAGAACCAATTGCAGCCTCTTCTTTTTGCGTACTTTGATTTAAAAAATGAATACGTCCTGTTATAGTATATTTGATTATTTCAGATTCATTCATATGACATTTACTTTCAAGTAGTTTAATCCATGCAACAAAAATTTGAGAAGAGTCCAATTTCAAGACTTCACTTTTGGGAGCTATGAGTGAAACCACCACGTGCCCTGGATTTCGAAGCCTACATATTTTTATGTCTATGTGTATTTTGAAAAAGATGCATTACAAGATACAGAACATTTTTAATTTGACTTTTGTGCATCCCACAAACAGAACTAATAAAGCTGCCTTCAGCAATATCATTAACATCTCTCACATTGGAGCAGAGTCATTAGTGTTTTATGTCTCTTGGTTGAATAGAGGATAAACAACACTCTCAGCCAAAGGCCAGATGTGACACCAGGGTGCCGGTGCACGTGGCGTCAGCCTTTTGGAAAAAACAGCCTTGGATGAAAAAAAACACAAAGAGGATACGAGAGGAGGAGACTCACATCGTAGGCGCCAGCCTTGATCTGCTGGTACAGCTTGTGCTGGTCCTCATCCCAGAAAGGGGGGTAACCCACCAGCAGGATGTAGAGGATCACCCCTGAGACACACAAACACAAACACACACACACACACACACATATTGTTGAAAAATGTAGGAAAAGCAATTCAGCACCGTGTGTGACTTTGTGTGTCGCTCACCGCAGGCCCAGATGTCCACAGGTTTGCCATATGCCTCCTTCCTCAGGACCTCGGGGGAGAGGTAACCCGGTGTGCCAGCAAATCCTGCAGCAAAAACACACACACACACATGATTGACATGTTCAAGGCGGCAGATTGTGTAGCTGCTATCCTCGGCTCAGCTGGTACAGAGAGCGAGTTCATCGATGAGGAGTGTGTGAACGCTACTGTCCGAGTGGGAGCCTCTGGATTGTTCTCCGCCTGACCTACAAGTATAAACTCTGCAGGAAGTCTGGAGAATCTGATGTGAGAAGGCAGCAACCTTATTTTTTTAACTGCATCATTATAGGCACCCTTATAGCTTCAGGTAAAAACTAAAATAAAATGTGGAAGTCATTGTGTCCTGTATCAGCTGTACCTACCGAACCAGGCCTGCTGATCCCCCTGCACCTCGATGGCCAGGCCGAAGTCGGCCAGCTTCACGGCAGCGTTCTTACATTTGCTTGCCAGGAGCAGGTTCTCTGGCTGAAGTGGAGAAGAGGAGACAAATAGGGTTTCACAGACATTCTGAAATGAATGAGGGAGGATATGGGAGTAGAGAGCTACACATGAAAATGGGGTTCAAGACAAGGTATTCAGCACGTGAAATAAACACACACACAGACACGTAGAAGCTTCACAACAAAAGTCAGTCCACATTTCAGCAGAGGTTTAAAGTCAGTCAGTCTTTTTCCTTCTCGCCTCCTGTGCTGTGGTCTATAGGCTCATCTCTGTGGCCCAGATAGATACAGCCTCATTACTCTCTGTCAGAGGACGACTCTAATAATGGGTTGTTATCCCCACTGGTCCCTGCTCTCTCTCTCTCTCTCTCTCTCTCTCTCTCTCTGTTTCATGGCCTCTGTTAAAGCAGCAGCTCTGAATAAGTGGTGGGATTAAGTCAAGTGAGGTTAAGTGATGATTAATATCATAAATAATCATTTCTTAATTGATCGATATCCGTGGTATTGATGATGTTGGAAAATCACAGACAAGGTTAGCTCCACGAAACGCAACCATGATTTGGGTGTGACGACTTGGGAAGTCAGCTATCGGCTAACAAGCTAACCTATATATTGATATATTGATACGCTGAGCTGCGATGCAAAGATATGGAATATTTTTAGACATTTTTCCATGTCCATAATAGTTGATATTGATAATTATCATGACAAATGTCACATAGCTTTTTGGATATTGCAGCCTTATATTTCACAGTTTAACCATAAACGTTATAAATAAAAAGAAAACACAAACATGTGTAAAGTAAAATTCATGTTTTAAAAAGGTACTAACTTAAAGTAACTATGTGAACCTGACAGAAATGGATCTTTAAATCCCTGAGAGCTTCTACTGACGGAACGGAGACTCACAGTGTTGTTACTCCTGAGATCTGTTCTCGTGTCCTTCGCGTCACTTGATCTCTTTATCGCCACCGTACTGTAGCCAGTTTCCTGAAATGCACCAGTGTGCAAAACAAGTGCAAACGCACAGCACGGAGAGAATGAGTGCGTTATATTTAGGCTGCGTCTCTGTCACTGCCTCGTCTGCACTGCAGCAGCGTGTTCTTCATCCTCGGCCTTCCTCCCTCTGCTCTCGC
This sequence comes from Verasper variegatus, assembly GCA_026259375.1. Taxonomy (NCBI): domain Eukaryota; kingdom Metazoa; phylum Chordata; class Actinopteri; order Pleuronectiformes; family Pleuronectidae; genus Verasper; species Verasper variegatus. Next base: position 3,120,835 of record CM048041.1, on the reverse strand, counting down.
CCCTCAGCTAATTTGTTTGGAGGCAACAGAAAAACTGTGGGTTTAAAGCTCAGATACTTAAAAGTCAGCTTTGACAGCCTTTGAGTCTAAAGGAGAAGGAGAGAGAGGCTGTGAGTGAGCGAAGCTGGAATCCTGAGGTTCCCTCGGGTTCTCAGCTCTACCACTTGGTTCAGGATTCACTCTTTTGTCAGAACTTGCCAAAATTGCAGTAAAATAATCGGTGAAAACGTGGGTGGAGATTCTGATGAATGTAAAACATCCAGGGCCACGAGTTCAGACTTTACAACAGTGATCTCCATCTGATTGTTCTACATATGGTCAACGCTCCGATTTTTTCAATTCTTTCAATTTTCATTGCATCTGTTACTTGTATCTACAAACAAAAACCTATAAAACATAAACCAATAAAAAAAACTGCTATATGTGCTAATATATCTGCTGTATATTCTGTACAGTACAGGGCTATGTGGAGTTACCACCTTTTTGGCGCACATATAAATCTGTTGGCTGTGTTGTCATCTCATCTGCCATAACCCAGTTCCTAATTTGAGGGATCTTGTCACCCAGGCTGTCCTCAGTCATCACACTATGACCTATTGCATGAAATGCTCCACGATGCCTGGGTGTGAAACCAGATAGGCGTGTCGGCTAAATAAAGAAATAGCCACAACAGTTCTGATAAACACAACGCGTCTTTGCTGGAATGCCGGGACTGACATTTGCATAGAAGACGTGCACCGCTGAAGATGCAACAAACAGGCATGCACATAAAAATAAAAACACCAACAGGTACAAGACAAGACAGGAAAAGGGACTGGAAACAGATTTATATATAAGACACTGATTCACACACAGCTCACACAGTCTCTGTGGTTAGAAAGAGACGGTTCCACAAACGCAGTCACAATCCTTGAGAGCAAAACATCGTATGAACCATGTGACATATGTGCTCTTGGAAGAAGTCCAGCAAAGACAAGCATTAAGCAATGCCACAGTTCAAAGAAACCAGTTCAAAATTAGCTACTGGTTCTCCGTTTCCAACCTTGAAAAAGACCTAATGTTGCCATCAGCCAATACAAACAGATGACACAACATCACGAGGCTAATTGACGGCTGTTGAAGCACTGAGGGTCATTAACTGTTAATCAATAGCCTCATTTCATAGTCTCTCTCTAAATGAACCAGAGGTCACATTAAAGGATCCTCCAGGGGCCAACTTCAAATAGATTCATCAACAAGAAACTAAAAGGGTCGTCTGTGCCATGACGACAACCTGGTGCAAAGAAGTGACAAAGGTGAGGTACCAGTCCAGAACCAGACCAGCGGTGCATGTCTGAAATCCCCTCAGACTGAAGGAGTTGCTGTTCACACCACAGGAGAAGAAGGTGGAGGTCATATTCAGGTTCATAATTTTAATTTGTGCCATTCCTTGGAAGGTTCACATGCTCTTATGTTCAAAGACAAATTAAATCACGGAGTTTCAAGTCTGCACTTTCGACTGAAGTTGAAGCACCATGTGACTCTGTGTTTATGCTGTGACATTGGGAAACAGCCTCAAAATGTCCACTTGAAAATGTTCACATACTCTAATGTTGAGAAACTACATCACTGTCCTCAAACTGTCCCGTTGCTGCAGCTCCTCTTTTCAGCCTCTGTCTGAAACGCTTGGTTTGAGCTCCTGTCTCTTCAAGGCCCCACCTCCTGATAGAGCCAAGTCAGCTCTGATTGGTTTTTAAATATTTCAGCTCTAACCTCTTTAACACAGCAGAGGAAAGAAACACTGAAATAGGCACAATATGTCTCCTCGAATCAGAATCCAAAGCCCTCCCTAATTCCTCCGGCTGTGAAAGTGACATCGAGTCAACAACGTTACAAACAGGTTCTCGTTAACTTATCCGACACACACACACTGACTACACAAATAACACACCCACAAAACCCGCTGACACAAATCACACGTTCAATCAAGGGACAACAGAGGTGACCCCCCCCCGCCCATCACTCACCTTCAGGTCCCGGTGCACCACGCCCATTTGATGGCAGTGAAGCACCGCCTCCAGGATCTGCTGGATGCAATGACTGCATGCAAACACCAAGGGGAGGGGGGGAGGCGAGGGGGTCGCATGTTAGTCTGAGCAGTGTTACGATCCCGTGCACAGGCCAGGGGGGTGGGGGGGTGGGGAAGGGGAGGAAGGTCGGAGGAGGTATGACGGGTACAAGAGGGTTCAAAGGGGCTCCACTGTCACTTCGCCTTTTATGGCCTTCAGCTACGCAACGCACCCGGGATCATGAAGAAGAAGCCAGTCAGGTTTCACTTAAATATATTCAAATGAATGTACCAACAGTTTCTATATGCATCACAATCACAGACTGTAGATAAAGAAGGACGACATCTAAGAACACGTCGTCAGGTTTGTCAGCGTTGGCTGAAGCTGTGGGGTCAGAGCGGCAAAACTGCAACAGAAGATTCCTTTGAGTCAATTTATTCAGCAAGTAACCAAGAGATAGACTCTAAGTTCTTCACACTCTATGTTCTCTGTTCTCAGGTAGGATGAGTACATCCGAGGACGAGCTCTTCCTGTTCATTTGGCTACAGGTGGTTCTAGATACACAACGTGCTTCCATGTTTCAGGTGTGAGAAGGTGGCAGAGAGGAGGGAGAGGAGGGGGAGGACATTGATGAAGGAGGTGAGGGAAGGACTGAGTCATTGTTCACATTACCAACATTTAAACCATGTTTGTGTCTGTTCCCTCTGCAGAAACGAGCTGTCATTCATTCTGATGTCAGTTAGCCTCCCGGTGTGTGTGTGTGTGTGTGTGTGTGTGTGTGTGTGTGTGTGTGTGTGTGTGTGTGTGTGTGTGTATAAGTATATCTGAGCATGAGAAGAAGATATCTATATAATTATAATGAGAGAGACATGTACATGTGTGCATAGGGCCATGAATACGTCTGGGTGCAGCTGTGGGAGGTGTGATACAGAGAAGCACACACACACACACACACACACACACACACACACACACACACACACACACACACACACACACACACACACACACACACAAACGCACAAACGCACAAACGCACACACACACATACAGAAGCACCTGTTGGGGATGTTGCTTGGATAAAAGCCTGCATGTCTGCTTCCTGTGCACTGACCAGGTCAAAATGCATCAGTCAAAGTTCAGCAGCTGGTTTGTGTGTTTTTGAGTGGTTTGTATTTTTCAATATTGATTCATGGTCGTCTTGGTTTCACTTGCAGCTAATAGAAAAGGTTTTATGTGTGTGAGCCAAATGTTTGTCTTGTTTTGTGTTGTATTACCTGTTGGAAAACTAATAAACATATATATATAAAAAAAAGAAAAGGTTTTGTTAAGACTTCTTAAAAGAAACAGAACAGATACTGAGCTGCCAATAGGGGGCGGTTTCAATCTAACACATGTGTGGCCAGTCTGCGAAGTATCATAACGTGAGAGAAAGGAAGAGAGGGAGGGAGAGACAGAAAGTGAGAGAGCGAGCGCAGGAGTAAGACGGACTCATGGTATGAGCTGTAAAGTTCAAGGCCGTAAATCAGAATCCTGTGTCCTCTTTCTAAAGGTCTCCGGATTAATAAATACTACAGCTCACATCTACAGCCCAGAAACCGAGAGGCCAGTGTGTCGAGTGATCGCAGAAACACAACGTGAGCACGTGTCTGTAAATGTGCGGTCGAGGCTATAACGACTTTATCTTCCTCGTTAATACCTGAATGTGTTGCTCAGTGTGTGGGTGTGCATGCAGCTCAGTGTGTGTAGCTGTTTTCAGACATGCACTGGTTGAGCCCCTGTGAGAGTACAGCAGGAAAGTTACAGAGAAGATTCACAGTGAGCGATTGGGCGTGTTGATGATGAAACTAGAAGATGCATCACATCTCTTGATTCTGTTCTTTTAGCTTCTGTTTTATAAAGACGTACTCTGGAAAATACCGGATCAATACAATTCAATAAAATGATTTAAAGCCTGAGACGAAGGAGGAAGCAGGGAGGGAGGAATCAATGAAACACAGAAATTGAAGGTTGTACGTTCAATGTGTAAACACTGGATATTTATTACACCAGCAAAAGGTTGTGTGCTCAGTGGGGGGGGGGGGACTCTGTGTGTGTGTGTGTTTGTGTACAAGGCTCATACGTTGTTTAATCTGATTGTCAGCCAGTGCAACAGGAGCGTTTGTCATGTAGTTGTTTGTAAAACGAGCGAAAAGAGGACGAGTGGGAGGGCGGATGGAGTAGGGAGGGGGGGGGGGGGGGGGGGTGAGGCCGGCCAGGGCTCCTCCAATTAACATCAAAATATCATACATTAGAAAAACAAAGCAGAAAGAAAACATAAGAGCATTCAAGAGACAAGGCGGACAACAGACCAGCGACGGACAGGTACGACACGAACAGACGAGACGGAGGAGGAAGGAAAGAAAGAAGGAAGGAGGGAAAGAAGGAAGGAAGGAAGAAAGGAAGGAAGGAGGAGAGGAAAGGGCCGGAGGAAGGAAAGGAAGCAGGCAAAGGTTGTCGGGGCAGGGAGAGGTGAGGGATGCAGGTACTCCTCTACACATACTAACCTTCAAGTCCCTGTGCACTATGTCATGTTGGTGAATGTGATGGACACTGTCTAGAATCTGATGGATACAGTGACTGTGAAGACAAAACAGAGAGGGGGGGGTGGAGGGAGGGAGGGGTGGATGGATATACAGAGAGGGGTGAAGGTGGGGGGAAATGGAAGGGAGGAGGGTGAGTGAACAGGAGTGATGAGCCCGGCCAACGTCAGGTGACCACGACAAAAATTCAAGATGACAGGTTGGATTAGAGGAGGTCCAGTGACAGAAGAGAGAGGAGAAGGGAGGAGGAGGAGGAGGAGAGGGTGGTTTATAGGTGTAAGAGGAGGAAGAGGAGGAGGAGGAGGAAGAGGAGGAGAGGGAGATTGATGCAGATCCAGGTGTCAAGGCGAGTGATGTGAGGGTGAATGTAGGGGGAGGAGACAAAACGTTTTGTTTTGGTTTTTGGTTTTTGAACAAGACAGACGAGAGCAGAACAACCTGCCAGACCGGAAAAAACATCACAACCACACAGAGAGAGGAAGAGGAAGAGGAGGAGGAGGAGGAAGAGGAGGAGGAGGACGAGAAAGACAAGAGGATGAGGAAATTCAGATAAAGTGACAGGTTGTGAAAGAGAAGACAGGAGGGTTGAAGAGCAAAGAGCGATAAGACGACATGAAAGAGATGAAACACTTGTGTACGGGATGAGACTGAATCATAGAAGACTGGTGGGCTGATGCTATTTTTCCATCACTAACACATCAGCGTGTTCACTATAAAGGGATACACATACCTCACTGTGTGTGTGTGTGTGTGTGTGTGTGCGTTGGTGCAATGAGCAGGTATAATGTGCGGAATATGTGACTAATGGCACAAGGAGACCTGCAGCTTCCTCACCCACACAGCGTCTAGTGAGTGGGAGGACTGAGAGAGAGAGAGAGAATGAGAGAGAGGGAGAGATATGAACACGCTCGCTCATAAACATGTAGAAAATGATTTCACTACACCATCTTACTGACGGCTGTGTGTATGAGTGATGCATGACGCGCTGCACAAAGAAACCGTATGAAGGCATGTGAATGAAAAACTGTTCCGTGCTCTAGTGCTTTATGATCTTCAAATAGCTTTTTAACTGTTTCCTATTTTGCCTTTTAACTTGTAAAGCACCTTGTGACTGTGCTTTGAAAAGCTGCTACATCAATAAAGTTGATTATTATTATTCCAGTAACATCATTTTTTGTGTTGATGGGATTCAGCTCCACCTCCACTTCTTTGTTTGTACATTTGTACTCGTCTGTTTTTTGGACTCCTGGTGGGGACAATGAGGCGAAGAAGAAGAAGAAGAAGAAGAAGAAGAAGAAGAAGAAGAAGAAGAAGAAGAAGAAGAAGAAGAAGAAGAGGTGACTTGCTCAGCACTTTGAACTACAACGTCCCACTGTTCTCTGCAGGCCAGTGAAGTGATAGTGGGAGGAAAATGAAATACAGAGCCAGGGTCAAGAGAGGGCAGCGTCTCTTCCTCTGCTGTGTCTGTTCACGCTCTCAACACTAAAGCTCAGTGTTTTTGAACCAAAGAGGATCAGAACAGGCTCAGAGTCCAGTTTCCTGCCACGGTGTCGGTGATGTGTAACAACTGAAGTGAATGTGAGGATGAAAAGAGACAAAGTAAAATACGTCAACATGGAAACTAAAGCATAAACTATTCAAGGGAAAAAGCATCAGAGATTTTAAAGCTGGCGTTGGTAATCGTGGAAAACCGAACAAGAGCACTTGCACACCTGCAACCGATATCCCACCTCCTCCCATTGGCCGCTGTGTCAAAGCCACACCCCCAAAAACACTTGTACGTGCACTGGCTGACAACTGCTAGAAGACTTTTCCACTACTCGTTCACTTAAGGTCAGGTTTAATTCCTGGAATCTGCTTCATGTGACATTCACTCCTCATATTAGCCTCCATCCACTCGCACACCAAGAAAAACTCTGGTGGATTGAAACAGAGGGCGGCGAGGTGAGATGCAGCGCAGTGATCTGTGTGCCTGCCTGAGTGTGTGTGTGTGTGTGTGTGTGTGTGTGTGTGTGTGTGTGTGTGTGTGTGTGTGTGTGTGTGTGTGTGAGCGAGAGAGACTAATTACTGTGGCTAATTAAAGTCCCACTTCTTACTGGTCTCCAAGGGAGACAGGATGGGGTGGGGTGGGGGCGGGCGGTGGCCTGAATGACTGACATTCAGAAGTGAGGGAAAAGGCAAGTGTGTGTGTGTGTGTGTGTGTGTGTGTGTGTGTGTGTGTGTGTGTGTGTGTGTCACTGAGCGAGGACTAAGCACTGAAAGGGTTAAAAGGTTGGCAGGATAGGCAGCAATCACCAGGGGGCTTAGATAGGCAGTTATTAGTACTGCAACACATGGTTGGCCACACACACACATACACACACACACACACACACTCTTTGCGTAACTCTCATGTAAACGTATTTCTAAGTCACATGGAACTCAGTAGAGCAGACACCTGCACCAAGGCCCAATAATATTTCAATCAAGACGCTCATAGAGATCAGTCCAATAAATGTGCCTAATATCTTGTTCATCAACATCCATTCATTATTGTCTAGGAAATCAGTGAAACACCTCGAAATGTTAAATAAAGTGATTTACTGGATTCGCCCCCTGATCCAGACCCGCACCACTAACTTAATGGATTCTTTCCTGACCTAAATATATCCTCACTACTCAAACTCAAACTGCTCCACACAAAGATATCAGAGGTGAACAAGTCCTCAAACTGGATACAGTTAGTGATCCATGATGAATCCAAATCAGAAGCTCGCTCAGCATCAGGCAATAACATTACCATCCTGTGAAAAGGGGGCGTCGCAGTGTTGCAGGTCCCCCCCGAGGTGCCGCAGCAGAAGGATCCAGGACCCGTGAAGGATTAATGGCAGAGATTTAATATCAAAACCGTCACGTTTCAACTGCTCACAGAGAAAATAAGACGGATGAGCTCAACTTTACCCGACAACACAGAGAGGCAATCACAGAATTTATATGAGGAAACTACTGCCATGAAAATGATGAATCTTGTATTTATTGGAATTTATGTGCTATAACCTGACTTATGTTATTTGTTCTGGTTACTGGGGAGGAACTGGAAACATCCAACCAAAACAGGACCGAGAACTTTAATTATTTTCTTCAAATATAAAATCCCTTGTTGAAATAAACTCAGATGGCTACTGGCTCAGACCACGACAACATTATATGGAACATTATGTCAATAATGTTTTGCAATATGTGCATTTAATAAGAGAAGCAGTAATAACTTCTTAAAGAGGTAAGTGTCTTGTAGAGAAGCCACAGTGTATTGTTTTAGTTTGAAAACCTAAACGATCCTCATCCAGATCTGTAAAGTCAGATTTTCCACATTAAGCATCTCTCTGGCTTTGACCACATGACATCATCTGGACATTCAAGGGAATTAAAGAGGTCATTGTGTATTTAGCTGTTAGAAGATATTGAAGACTTTTAAATAAAATGTCATTTAGTTTGGAGTTCACTGTCAGAGCCGGGCTGACGTGAACTTCTCCGACTGTTCAGTTTCACTACTCTCGCTGCTGAATGGACGAAAACACTCACATCCTAACTGTCGTTCTCTAGTATCTCTCCCACTCTTCTCTCGAGTCTCTTGTCTGTCCACCCCTCACTTCTCCGTTTCCTCTTCCGCCAAAGTGAGCTGTGTGTGTGTGCGTGAGTCAGCACGAGAGGTGGGGGTGAGGTCTGAAACAACACGGGGGGTGGGGGGGTGGTGCTGGTGCTGGTGGAACAGACAGAACAGAAGAGCGGGCGGTGTTTGAGTAAAGGGGAGCATGGCCGGGGGCAACACATCAGCATCAGGGGTGAACTCTGGATCACCTGCACCAGGCGAGATAATCGGATCATTTGAAAGAAAAATACTTGAGGTTTGACCCATAAGAGTTCGTTGGTGCCACAACAAACATAAATAATGCAATGAAGCTGCTTTCATCACTGTTGCACCCGGGGGTTCAGAGTTTCCAGCGTCCTGATCTATTTACTTTCTTTAGAGATTGTGTTCTTCTCTGGAAATAAAGGGGGACTTCCTGTATGTTTCAGCCTGGGCCCTGCTGTTATAAGTGTGGGTGTGTAAATGAACAGTCTATGCCAGGAGTCACAACAGGGCAACTGCGACAGTTCATTAAATGTCTGCTATGTTTCACCAATAAAAGGCTCAAACTGTTATTCTGAGGCAACATTACACATGTTCTGCTCAACAGGAAGTCTCACTCTCGAGTCTCGTGAAGACTAGGGTTGTTGCAGGAAGACGGAGAAACGTGAGTGAGACATGTGGACAACGTATGGACTTCAATGGCCGTCCCTACTTGTGAGAGCCGGAGTATTCGGAGGGAGAGCTCTTACAGACAGAAGGAGGGAGAGGACATGTTGTACCGTTTCGAAGCTCTGGAACCTGAAGGTGTTCCTGTGGGAGATGTGACGCTCTGCCCACAGAGGAAGAATGACTAAGACTGGCACCTGTTGATATCTGTCTCAAAGTATCCACAGATACTTCGGACACTGCACAACGACTTTTCAGGGGATATTTCTTGGACCGTGGCATTTATTTACACACCCACAAATCCAGAATTCCCTAATAACTTTATTTAGAAAAAAATACAGTAGTCTTGCTTGAGTGTGTTTTGCAGAAATCACTTGACCCACGCTAAACAAAACTCGATGATGGCAAAACCCTGCAGTGCACTCTGAATTTGAACTGAGTCTTCACAGCTTTTCATCCTCAGCTCTTACTGATTTGAGGCTTTTATAGTCGAAAACATTCACCAGACTTCACACATCTGAAAAGCTGATTTATAACAGTCCGACGAGGCGTTGAAAACCCATGTTGGTCAAACCTTTGATTGGAAATGAAGGTATCTCCTGTGTCAGTGTGAGAGGTGAACTTTACTGTGGCATAGATGTGAAAGGAAGAAGCGACGGACGGAGGAGGACGAGTGAAAAAGAAGAGTTGTGAATGTATGGCAATGAAAAGAGGAGGAGGTAGAGGGGGTGAAATCAGAGGAAAAGAGAAAGGAGAGCGGCTTTCAAGGAGAGGATGTGGAGAGACGGAGGAAAAGAAAAAGGGAAGAGGAGCGAGAGGAGAGGAGAGGAGAAATAAACACCACTAAGAAGAAAGACAGACACAGAGGAGAGGACAGAGGACACAGAGCAGGTTTAGGGACGAGGTCAAGCCCTCTGACACACACAGGAGTGAAGCTCCTACCTGGCGTCGGCCTCGCTGTAATATTCTCTGGCTACGATGTCCTCGAACAGTTCACCTCCGGTCACCCTGCGCACACACACACACACACACACACACACACACACAGACACACACACACACACACAGTGAGAGAGAGAGAGAGAGAGAGAGAGACACAGGTTTAATAAAAGTGGGACGCTTGGGTAGGAGGAAGGTGGGTGCGGGTGGGGGTATAACATCTTCAAAGCAAGGATTCCTTCTTCATCTCATGTTTCCTGCTGTACCCCCCCCCCCCCCCTCCAAAATCTTCCAGTCCTCCCCCTCCCCATCACATCGTTACCATGGAAACTAGAGGGAATTGCCGAGAGATGGATGTGGAGGGCGTGGGTGGTGTTTGGGGGTGCGGGTGGGGGGGCAAATATAGGAGAGAGTTATGTAATTGCATACATAGAGAAGGGTGATGAATTGAGGTGGAGGAGGGGGAAGGAGAGGGGTAGAGGAGAGGAGCGGAGAGAAATGAGAAGAGAGGAAGAGGAGAGAAAAGAGAAGAGAGGAAGGGAAGAGGAGTGAAATGAGAATAGAGGAAGAGGAGAGAAATGAGAAGAGAAGAGAGGAAGAGGAAGAGGAGAGGAGATAAATGAGATGAGAGGAAGAGGAGAGAAGAGAAATGAGAAGAGAGGAAGAGGAGAGAAATGAGAATAGAAGAGAGGAAGAGGAAGAGGAAGAGGAAGAGGAGAGGAGATAAATGAGATGAGAGGAAGAGGAGAGAAGAGAAATGAGAAGAGAGGAAGAGGAGAGAAGAGAAATGAGAAGAGAGGAAGAGGAGAGAAATGAGAAATGAGAAGAGAGGAAGAGGAGGATGACTTACAGGTCAAACAGGAGGTAGTGGAAGCCCTCCTCTGATATACTGTCATGAAGACGAACTGGAAGAGAAGGATTGAACAGATTGAGAGATAAACGTCTGGTTCTCTGTGAGTTCATCGTGATGTGAATGTGTCTCAGTGCAGCTGGAACCTTTAAACTCCTCAAAAACTCAAAGAACATTTGTAAATAACACTGCTGCATTTTAACTAGGAGGATAAAAGAGCAGAAAGAGAGAGAGGGAGACAGAGGGAGAGAGAGGGAGAAACCACAGGGAGTCATTATAATAGAGACATTATATATATATACACTGCATAATTGGGGGTTTATAGATGGATATGGTTAAATATGTGTATTACACAGTATATTCGTCATTAAAATGTTTCATTATTTTTTCCTACTTTTATTGCAAGTTATTCATAAATCAGTGAAACTATAAAATATCTATTTTCAGATACTTGCAATCATCTATTTTCACTTTTTCATTGAATTCATGATTCTGATCTCACTTTTATAAAAATCTGTGAAAATGTGATATATTTTGTGATAAAAACAAAACGTATGTGAAACTGTCGGCGAGAGGAGCAGGGACAGGAAGACGTCTCCTCACCGATGTTTGGGTGTTTCAACAGGCGACAGATCCGAGCCTCTCGCTCCAGCTTCTGGTGATCTGGGGGGGGGGATGGAAAAGACAGAGAAGACAAGCGAGAGAGAGAGAGAGACAATGAGGAGCTGTTTCTAATACACAGTTTCTTTACGACCAGATACTCGTGAAATGTGACAAACACGTCACTGTACAGGTTTGATTCCAAACATCCACTCATTTACAAACAGAGCATATGTGGATCCAACATGTGGGCGTGAGAGAGGATGCGTCTCCAGGTTTTGACATGAACATCGTGTGGTAAAGTATCTTCTCTGGTGGACGGATAGACTAGGTAAATAGACTTGGACAATGACGAGGACATGTAGTTTGAGTAAACAGCGAGTAGACGGCTGGATTAATCAAAATAACAGGGTATGGTGATACTCACTAAATCAGATAAAACCATTTACAGTTTCTTTACAGTTTGAAACCTGCATTGTTTGCATCCATGCGACTGAATGACTATCATATTCTCCTCTAACTTTGCTGGAGCGACCTCCACGGTACGAAGAAAACACGAGACAAACAAAACTTCTCTCTAAATAATTCTAAATGTGGATCCTTCCTGGATACATTCTGCTCCAATCAGAGATAAACTGATTATACGAACAACGCAATTATCATATTCACTCAGAGTGAGCGTCGCAATCTTAGCTCACACACAGACACACACACTGGGGGGGGGGGGGGGGGGGGTTCGACCACCCTGTATGTGTCTGCCTGCGGAACACGTGAAGATGCATGTGTTCACCCAAGTTGCACGGGCTTAAAAAACACGCACACATCCAGCATGCGTGCAGGAACGCAAGCGCGCACCCTCACGCTGGCACTGAGGAGCTGACAGTGAAGCGTAAGCCCAGTGATTATAGTCTTAGAAGATGAGAGGAGCGAGGCGGCGGGAGGAGTGGAGGAGTGGAGGAGAGCTGAAGCGGGGGACAGAGGAGGAAGGGAGGAGGAAAGAAACGCAAAGGACGATTAACAACAAGCCCGGCTGTCGTCTTCTCGTTGCTTCTTGTTCCAACGACCGCTTACTTACTTCAGTTTCTCATTGTGGGTTTATAAGAGCTCATCAACACACTGAAGGTATTTTTAGATTTTAAGGAGTAAACTGTTTCTCTACAAATCAGCTGATACGAATATTGAAAAGTAAAATTGCCAAAGGATTTCTTAGATATTGTAATCAATCCCTTATGACAAAGAAACGTAAGTGAGATTTGATATTCAACCATAAACTTTATTATCAAAAACAACGTATAAAAACAAATATTTAACATTTAGAGAATTCTGTTTTTTTACCATAATGTACCTAAAAGCCCGACATACAGCATCACTGTGTGAGTTTTATGTGGAGAAACCTTCACCTTGTGTGATAGTCGGGATGTTTCCGGCGATTCGGAAGACGTCTTGGCTGAGATCGGCTCGTTTTCAGCAGCCAACCGATAAATCCGTCGGGCTCTACTCTCGATGGAGTTGAATTTCAAAGACACAATCTCTGTGCAGTTTATCAGCGGCTTCAGAAATACACAGAGGAGTGTGAGGGAATCAGGAGCCTGGTGCCCGTGAAGGATCATTTATTTTAGTTACCTCACAAAGCTCTGCAGGATGTTGATGATCCATCGCACTACAATGTCAGTCGGTGTAAAACGTGTCATTAGCATCAAGCAGTCACATTTCATTCTGTCGCTGGCATCTGCCGACATTACTCTGCAAGTACAGAATTGGCTCGGGGTAAGCGCCATGGTTCATCTTGGCTTAGTCTACCAGATGGCCACACTGAGCCTTTGTTATCTACACGTCTTTGTGACAAAAATCACAGATGAATTGGTACAAACCATTAGTTGCTTTTATCAATAACATCCGAGGAGGAAACTGCCGGTCTTCATTCTTTATCAATCTGAAGCTGAATTCCAGATTATCTGCAGACTTTCTCCGCCTGGCCCACACGTATAAAGTCAGCATGCAGTTCGTAGAATCCGATGTGAGCGCACAGCAGGGGTTCACCTCATGTTAAAATCCTTTGGGCTTGGAAAAACCTTTTGGGGATTTACAGCTGGAGATGACTGAAGATGAGATATAGAGCCTCAACGTGGCTGCTCACATCGTTTATCGTCATCAGGCTGGATCACTGGCAGATAAGCCCACAGTGTGAAAAACAGATGACCTGACGACGGCAGAGCATCCACACAAGGTCCTGTAACGACCGGGGGGTGAGGGGCAGAGTGGGGGGGGGGGGGGGGGGGGGGGGCAGCGATGGCAGAGGACGAATTGTAAAGACGGTGTTTTATGGTATCATTGTTTTATTTGATGTTCCCACTGCTGCAGATCTGAATACTGATGGTGAAAGGCTGAGAATGAAAATGGGTTAGTGGTCGAAGGGATGGAGGGATGGAGGGATGGAGGGATGGATGTGAAAGTCAAAGTCTCCACAGATCCTCTAGAGAACTTTTAATACACAAGTCACCTTTGTATATGCATAGAGAAAAATATGGATTAAGAAAGAAATCAGGATACAAGTTTTTAATGACGCACACTGGACTGAGGTGACCACATCTGTCCTGGTTATTTGACTTTGACACAAAGCTGACTGGCCTCAAGCCGGTCAGATGACTGCCTCTGCATTGCAGGTGATATCAGACACACACACACACACACACACACACACACACACACACACACACACACACACAACCACTCTGTCATGATGAATTACGAGACCACACAGCAAACCTCTGGCATCCCCTGTCCAGAGATCAATGCCAATAAACAAGCTCTGTGATTGGCCGGGAGCCTTGCCCAACAGACCTGCCCTACATTTCCTGTTGACATGCGTTGGATCGGCATTAACCGTTTGGCGGCTGCTGAAGGGGACGAGTTGGCTGGGAGATGCTGCACACAGAGGAGAAGCCTGGTTGTATGTAACGGTCCTGTGTGTTATAGTGTGTTTTCAATCTGTCACCTCACTGTAGCTCCTCCTCACTTTCATCCACATTACTCCAAGAGTCGCCGATTCAGTCGCTGACATTAAGATCATGTCTGTAAAACATGACAATGGGTATGTATACGTCTTAATCACATTATTACCTCCTACATCGACATACCACCGATACCAACAGCTGGACGACACATCTCCTGTAGGTTCAAGTTCAAACCAGATGGAAAAATAACGAGGAGTTGAAACTTTTGCAGCATCGAGCATGAAACCATTTCAGGTTGAGGTTTGAAACTCTGGCAGGAACATCAGACGTATGACGTAGTGGAAATATTGTTTTCATAATCAGACTCTGCTCTGTAACATGTAAACAGGAATATGAAGGGAATATTCTATTACAAATTCTATTAGAAATAGATGTTAATGTAAATATTGAAATAAAAACCAGGTCAATGGTCAGAATATTGGTGTAAACACAGTCAATGACCAATGATCATGGTTTCCAGTAGACCACAGTAAAGAGGAAACCAGTCTAGTCGTTACTTTTTATAACCAATAGATTCACTGCATCACAGTCTCAGCTCCTCTGCTGGGACTGTCTGAATATCTGTATCTGAGTGTGTGTGTGTGTGTGTGTGTGTGTGTGTGTGTGTGTGTGTGTGTGTGTGTGTGTGTGTGTGTGTGTGTGTGTGTGTGTGTGTGTGTGTGTGTGTGTGTGTGTGTGTGTCAGCGAGCGAGTCAGATGAGAGTCCCATGCTAAAGGCATGTAGGCGTACTGGCGCATGGCCCTCAGCTGCCAAGTGCCTGGGGTGCCTTCTCTCACATGACCCCTCCCTCCTCTCAGCTACCATCTCCATCTGCCAGCTCGAAACAAACGCTCCTCTTAAGCTGCTGCAACCGGGGCTTCGACACTCAGCGACCTTTACCTGCAGCCCGAGAGAAACCACACCATCAAACCCACCGGAGCTGAATCCCACCTCCAAAAGTCAAGCGGCAAGTCATGATGACTGCCATTAAAACCTGGCTGCAGCAGCCCATGTTAGATAGGTCATGGAGCTATAAATAGGAGCTGGAGTAGAAGTAGTATGCAGCAGCGGCTCTGCCCACTCGGCTGTTTCATAGAACACGGCTCATCCATTAGTAAGGAGCGCAGCACCAGCCTGGGCACCACCCAGTCAGGTCAGATCAGTCCTGCTATCAAGTGTTGAAGCTCGGAAATATGGTGGGACGCTGCAAGCAGCTGGAGTGAAATGTATAGGTTCAGCGATAGCACAACCTGTGTGTGTGTGTGAGTGTGTGAGGGTGTGTGTGTGTGTGAGGGTGTGTGTGGTCCCATTAAGCCAATCACTGGGTTTAACTGTTTAACCTCCTGCAGGATAATCTGGGATTGATTTAATCTCATTAAAAGGCTCAGTTATATCGTCACAATATGACAAGAGTGACATAACTAACTGTTAAATAACAATTTAGATTTAACAAATGGTCGTTACCATGTTGTTTTATATTTTATTCATTTCTTTTGATATTAAAGAAAAAATACAGATATCATTTTTGATTCTTTTACATTTTCCGAGCTTGCTGAAAATATAAGTTAAAACTGAAACGAATCAATTTGAGGAATAATTTGAAGTTAAGATTCAGACTTTTGGTTGTTTTCCTGCTTATAAAAACCTCTTAGTGGTTTGGTTTTTTGATTTTCTTACAGATGTAATAGTGATCTAATGTCTCATCTATCTGGAAACGCTGAGCTGAAACATAATGCCAAGACTGCATCACAACATCGTCTAATTTATTCATCGACGCTTCACTGTTTCCAAGTGTCTGCGCTCTGAAGACGAGAAGATCACACAGACTCAGAAGTCTTTGGTTGAGAGGAAAAGGAATCTGCACATTGTCCTAAATGGAATCACTGAATGCTCTCTGCCTTATCAGCTTCATCAGCCTAAATGAATTGTAAGTAAACACTAGGATGCCTCTGAAGGAGAAGAGCCCATGAAACTTGGGTGTGGATCCAGGAAGAGAAATTTCTTTAACATTGCGAGATTGTGACGTTTTCACCAATTTCCCAGGGAATGATTCATGGATGTTTAAAAAGAATCTGGTATATGTCGAGGACTGATATCTATACGTGTGTGGAATTTGCAGCTTTAAGGAATTCAAGAGGTGTGTGCTCCATTGAATGCTATTCTAGTTCTTTAGCAAGAAACTATTGACTTGAGAAACTAACCAGTCCTGAGCTCCTAACTGAGAGACAATCAGATACAACGAGACGTTCTAGGTTGATGCCTCCAGATAACGCCTGTTAAAATGTGTGTGTGTGTGTGTGTGTGTGTGTGTGTGTGTGTGTGTGTGTGTGTGTGTGTGTGTGTGTGTCAGTGTGGTGCCACCTGGCAGGGCCCCCCCGGCAGTGGGTCTCCAGTTACGAGGCAGCAGGAGATTTACACTGAGCAAGTGGTGGAGTTAAGAGCCGCAGTGACCACGGTGGTGCTGGACTGACCCGAGTCTGTGACCACGACATTCAGCCTTTAACTGTTTAACCACAGCTATTCAACTTCAACAGCAAGTGGGCCAGATCGGGAAATCACTGGGGGTCCGGGGGCCACAGAACAGTTTGTCAAATATTATCATTTACATTGCAGGTAAAAGCCAGATGTCAGTGGGTTCTTTGACTGGTGGAAAGGAGTTGAACACAGGTGAACTTTTATATAAATATTAACTGCATTTGAACTTTTTCCTGTCTGCTCCGTTTTCTCTAGAAAGTGTGTCCTACACAGCACCATCTGAGAGGGGAGCTGCTGTTGGATATCACTTATATAACCGTCTGCAGGTGGGGAGGTGACCACTGGGACAGAGACACCATGAAGAAATGACTCATTCTGGTCCAGTTACACGTTGTACTTTTAGTTCACACGAGAGAAATGCAACTATATTTGTTTTTTTGTTTGAGACCCAACTTTGCAAAGCACCGGGTGCACATGGAACTAGATTAACTGTCCTGCAGGTGTATGTCTCCACCGACAAGTACAATTCACAAACTTTTTACAATCTTTTCTTTCCAAACTCATGAGGTCGTGGTGACCTTTGACCTTTGACCACTGAAATCTTAATCTTTGAGTCCACTGGCAAAACATTTGAAGAATTTCCCTTCAGGCCGACTTGAGGCATCATGTTCAAGTGGCTAGAAACTTCTTTTATGAGGCGACCCTGACCTTGACCTTTAACCTTTAACCATACAAATCTTATGAATTCATCTTCCAGGCCAAGTAAACATTTGTGCCAAATTTTATGAAATTTGTCCAAGTGAACATGTGGGACACGTGATTCCCTCAAAGCGTTCAGGAGATATCGTGTTCACAAGAGTGGGACAGACGGACATCCGGACACACAACTCCTCCTGAGTGTGATCAGCAGAATGTGTGGTGAAGAATCCAGGAACGTGGATGTTCTTACCTCTGGCAGATAACTTTTTGGTGTTGATTATTTTGGCGGCATACTCCTGTCCGGTGCACAGCTTCACACATCTGCGCACCACTGAAAAGGCTCCCCTGGAAAACACAGAAAGGACATTAGTTTGGAGTGTTAGTGATGAAGTGATGTTCCTGTGCGTCTCTCATGAAGTTGTCCATCATCGTTTAAAGGGAAATGTGTCTTCAGCATCATGACGGGAGAGGATACGATTTTGCTGAGAACATTTTCTGCACAGGAAGCGTTTTTTCTAGTCCCAACGCAGAATGAGACCGGGTGTCACTTTCTCACATATGAACTGTAACAGGCTTTATTAAAAGACTACGCTGCCACGGTTTGTCTGCTTAATAGGCTCCCAGGAGGTTCTCCGTGCACAGTCAGCGCATTTCAACATGCACACGTGTGTGGCGTGTGAGGCCAGGTGGGTAAAATGAGCTCTTACACAAATGCAGCATTTGTGAAACTGGGCTTACACTAAAAACAAGGCACAATGTCCTGGATGACATGATATCTGCTGGTTCTCCTGTCACCATAGATCTGCCCCAGTGTTACTGCCAGCGCTGACGGTGAAAGGTCGACTGGTGCCACTGGTCTGCCTCCACACCGA